>JAQFVV010012470.1:3228940-3828940 GCA_028023455.1 Epiperipatus broadwayi
ATAATTATAGAACTTGTTTTGAAAATTTATAAAAGCACAATATGTTAATGCAAGTATGTCCAATGAAAAGCAAATTTAAAAACACACTTTTTTTGAAATGCAGTAATAGATAATTTAATTAAAATTCATTTGATAAATTATCAAAAAAATAAATAAATAAAAACTATTACTAACATTTGAAAGAAAGGAAATAAGAATTCAGTAAAAAAATTAAATGGATTGTGTTGGGAAATAATTATGAGACTATACAATTAGAATAGTGGTTAAAATGGCGAATGTAAAAGCTAAAGATTCATGAATCAATTCTCGGGTGAGTAACATAAAAAAAAAAAATTCTCACTTTGGTCAATTTTGCAGAACAATTTAGTTTAGTTTATCATTCTGTTGTTCTGACATCACCTGACCTCCAGAGCAACAGATTATCTTTTTATAAAAAAAAAAACAGAAATAGAAAATGTGGCAGAAACTTTTGCTTTAAATTAAAGCATCCTCATAAATCTAAACTCTATGTTGTTAAAAAAATAAAAAATACTTCTATCAATTAATAAATTTTTTAAAAATACAAATCTAACTATTAATCCATACTATTTATTAGTTTTGGTTGTACTGATGTATATTTTGAAAAGCAGAAAAATATTTCAATAGTGCTCAGTAATTTAATACTATATTGTAACTGATGTGATGAGTATCCTAATTTAGTCATGCATGCTAAAATATTATTCCATAAAAAGAAAGAAGCTAAAGCTGGGCAAACATTTTGTAATGATTTTGCATTCATATGACATCAATGTTTAGTGCAATTCATAGTGTTACATCATGAACATTCAGCTCATTTTGAGACTGAAATATTATTGAGTAGCCATTAATTTACTATAAAAAAGTATTTGCATGTTGAGGCAGGCTGTAATTATTTAATAAAACAATATATATTTTTAAAATTTAGTTTAAGATAAAGAATTCAATAAAATTAGATGCTAAAAAGAGAAAATGCCACAATGTTTACATTATATTATTATGAATTATGCAAAATTAAGCAATAATAGCCTAAATAATAAGTATGTTGTAGATGAATCTGAACTTATCTCAATCCTCTATGAGCAGTTATTGATAGTTAGCAAAAGGTGCTTACAATTTTATTAACAAATTGCACTATATTTTTAAAATATTATCATTGTTATTTTTACAAAACTAATCTAAACTAATTTAAGATTTTTGATTTTTATTGACCTAGTTATATTTTACTACAGTATTAAATTTTTTTCAATTATACTTATTTTTAAATTTATGGAATTTTGTTTAAATATATTGTCAATAAAAGCTAGTCGATTTTTTTTCTCCATTTTTTTTTAATGCTGTAATATATTATGTAAGCAAATAAATCTTTCATGGATATATGTGTTCACAATCAATCAAGTGACGTGATATTAATACTTAAATAGTTTCATATACACATTCACACAGAACAAAAAAAGAAATATCGGCTACAAATATATTCTAACTAAAATTTAATAAGTAAACCATTTAAATTCAAAGTCTACACACTATATTTTAAAATTAAGATTATAATATGGAATACTTTTCTCCATTTTAGGGACATCTATTGTAAGTTTGAGCAATCAATGTTTACTAGATGACAGTTTTTGAGTTTAGATTAAATTATTTCTTTAATCAAATGGATAAAGTCAATATTCTAACAGTTTAAATGGATAAAGTCAATATTCTAACAGTTTAAATAGACAAAAAAACTAATTTTATGAACCCAGGTTCATGCAGAAATTAATAGAAACAAGATATATTTTTAATGATCATTAAGTAGGATGCCAAAATTGAAAATGAAATATTAGATAAAACAGACTTTAGAACAGAAATATAACCAAAGATTGATTAATAAGTTTTTGTTAATCTTTTTTGCTTACCAATATATTTTTAAGCAGTTAAAACACTTGGATTCTATTAACACTAAAACATTTTTTTTGATTTGTAAACTGCATGCAGGCACATTACTGGATGAAGATCATAAAAATCAAACCCATTACGAACTCGACACCAGGTGAACATCTATTTTAGTAGTAAAATCACAACAAAAAGCAGATAGTAGAACCCATCATAAATTAATCCTGCATGAAGTGAATCGAATCAAAATTTATAAGTAAGTTAGAAACTATAAAGAGCAATATTATAAGTTATTTGCTAAGGCACATAAAAGAAAAACAACAATCTTTCAGATTTGTAACATCATAATAAAGTTCCACACTAAAATAAATGTACTGAAAAATGCCAGTGAACTTTTATTTTATAACTGAAGGAACAAAAAATAAAACAGAAGGAAGGAAATCATATAATAAGGAACTATATTATAAAGACATCAACCAAGAGTGTTTTTATATGACTATCTAAATAGATAATCTATCAACAGAAGATGAGATCAGATTAGCCTTGAAATCATTTACACAAAATAAGCCAGATAAATGATTGATATTGCAAAAAAAAAAACACGGAAAAAATAATAATTCTGCACCAGATTTCTGTTAATTAATCTAGACAAAATCAGTCAGTGACATATGGATTGGAAAAAGTTAATTTTATATTCTTACATCAAAGTAAGATATTTTGAGCAAACTATGCCACAATATTTCTTTTATTATATTAAGTAAAATTATACTAAATTCATTGAGTACAAATTAGAAGCATATATATGAAAAGAATTGATAGATATATAAACCAATTAAGGAAAGGTTGAGCATCATATATACATTGGATAATTGAAAAGATTAAGAAAATTAGATACAACAGATACCAATGTTCATATATGGAATTGAAAACTAGTTAAAACAGGTTTTGGACATAATGACTTTACCTAATCAAGTATACACAAAAATATGACAAGAAGAGTCAAACTGGATAAAAAATAATCTGAATTAATAATATACTGATAACTCTACATTTACAGCAGAAAATATGGGAGGGGGGTGGAGGATTGAAAATATTAAGAAAGTTAAAGAACAAGATAAAAAAATAATAAAATTAAACTTTAATGATTATAAATTATTGAATAAGGAGATTAAGAATATTGATGATTAGTAAAATGGATAATAAAAATATAGAAGATATTAAATTAAAGTAGAGTATTTAAAGAGTAATGAGAATAAACTGAATAAAGAATAAAAATAAAGTTTTAAAAAATTTAGTAGTAAATAGGAAGAGGTAGGTACTGTTAATATATGTGTGAATTTAAAAGGGGGGGGGGTATTCAAAGTATAACAATAAAAAATTTTTAAATTTGAATTTAGTATTGAGGTTAGGAAATAACAAAGGTGCTTAGAATTATATTATAAAGTAAAATAGATTACAAGTTATTGAATAATTGTTAGTAAAGTGAATAATAATAATGTAAAATATGAAAGATATTAACTAAGAGTTATATATTAGGAGAATAGAATAAAGTAAAGAATAAAAGTAGAAATATATATATATATGGAAGGTATATATGTATGTGTATATATATATGTGTATATAGGTATAGGAAATGTTTTGATTAATAAATATAGAAAGTAAGGAAGGATAAGAAATGAATAACAATAATGTAAAATAAAGATATTATAAGATGTATAGATTGTAAATTATATGTTCATGTATATTTATATTCATATGTTGTATTATGTTGTAGTTCTGAAGAAGATTGCTGGGGCAATCGAAACTGTAAACTGAAGGAAAGGATGGATAATAAAGCATTGTAAAAGTAATAAAGTGTTTTGTCAATTGATTATTATATGATATTTCATTATAGTGATATTTATTGCTTTAAAGTAAGATATGTACTCTTTATTTGATATTAGATAAAAGCACTGGAAAAATATAATGACAAGATCATAAGACCAATTAGTACGTTGTTCAGTTTATTGGATGTGATGCTATTGAATGAAAAAGAGCATACCTTCATTGAAATGGTTGTATAAAACAAAGAACAGTAATAGAATTACGATAACAAGCATGTTTGCAATAAGAGACATATCTCATTTACATTCACAAAGATTATCGCAAAGGCATTCATAAAAAATGCAATATTTATTAACTTTTAGAATAGAATACAACGAAGAGCGCCAATTAGGTAAAACATTACAAATTTTTCAAAAAGCAAAGCTTGCTGCAGAAGTTTTAAAAACAGCATTACAAAATGTCAGAAAAACAGAGAGAAGAACCAGCATGAGATATATGGATGTATTTGTACTTCACAAACTGATTTACAGAATCAATGTAAAATTTGTCTTTAACTTTTTAGTCTTTGTCTATCTAATCTAGTTTTTTTTTTTTTATTCTTGTAGAGTTAGAACAGATGTACCTGTTTACAAATGGTTGGGATACTAAATAAATGATACTGGCAAAAAGTTTAATTCTGGCTTCATTTTATTACATATAATATTTAATTTGATATAACGTTATGCTTATAAATAAATAAAATATTTAAGAAAAATGTAGTCATGTCTATAGTATCAGCATATAAAAGCTGTATGCTTTTAAATACAATTTTATTGTTTGCTGTCCCAATACATTATGCCTATAATAAATATAACCTCAATATTCATAAATACAATATTCAAGGTTTCATTTTGGAACCAATTAAGTGTAAATGATTAAAAATGAAAAACAAGCAATATTTTAATATTTACCTGTAGAAGTTGAAGCAGGTTGTGCAAATAAATTACTTGAAGATGAGGGTTGGTTTAAAGCGCCGAATGTATAGCCAGGTGTGGAAGTGGTTGTGCTATGATTAAAAATATATTTATATGTATTACTAATAAAATATTACATGATTTTCATTGTTTACATTCAACATCTGCTTTTAAGAATAATAATTCATTGTACTTAATCTACTCTAGAATTTTGTCAACTTAGTTAAATCAGTTTTACTGCTTAAAATAACTACAAATCCATACTTTAAAAACAAATATAATAAAATTACAGCATATTTGCTAAGCTCGAGTAATCAGTGAACATTAGGTGTCAGTCTTGGCAGCCAATAAAACTACCATGCATTACCAACTATTTATTCAAATATATATTAAATATTTTTCTGTTTTATCGAAAAGCTTAGGTAAGTTTTTGGTAAAAAAAAATTATTTTTGTATTAGAAAATATGACTATATGTTTGAAAAGAAAGGTTTTTAATAGATACATTTTACTACTTCTTACTTATGGATTTTAGACTTGGCACTTAATAGAAGAGCAATACAGACCTCAATAAAGTATTAGGAGAAGTATGTTAGATATGACAAAAAGGGATCAAAAAATGAAATACATGGGAGGGGAACAATTATATATCATTGAAGTTATTAAGAGACTGAAATGAAGATAAGCATAAAATTAGAAAACATAATAATAGATGGTCAATTGAAGTCTTAAACCAGATCCGAAGTGACGGTAAAAAACCTAGAAAGGAACCAGGAAATAATAAGGATATTTTCCAATGTGATATGAAGAAGAGAAACTACAAATTGGAGAAACTGAATAAGCCTGAAGACCTTTATCCTGCAGTGAGATAAATGTTGAAAATAATATTAAACGACTCTGAAATTACTACATCTAAAAGCGGCTTGCATTATTATATTTATATAAAATATTGTTAATAATATGATAGCATGTTATCTATCTTACATTTAATGATTAACTGCCTGATAATATTTTAATAATCAAAGCAATGAAGAAATTACTCCATAAAAAATTAAACATACATATTATTATTGAATTTATTAAGCTATCTTTTAAAAATAAAACAATAAATAAGTAATTCTCCAGAAAATAATTGACAACAAAAATTATAATCCATTAAAAATTGAATGCACATATGTATCCCCTCCCCATCTAAAAAAATTGCAAAATAATAAAAAAAAATATCCATATCAAATTAAATATCAATAATAAATGACTGAAATGTAATTTAAAATTAATAATAATTTCAAGAATATGATGAATAAGTGACAATTCATATTTTGTCTTGAAATTTTCTGATTCAGGAGTGACTGAAAAGAAAATAAGCAAAATAACAATACAAAAGATAATCTATAAAAAAATAATTGATGATAGTAAGTATATTAAATGAGAGCAAAAAAAAAAAAAATTCACATAAGGAATTAAATGCTTTTATATGTCCTTTGCCCCCACCCTAAAAATCACAAACAACAACACAAAAGTAGGCCTAATTAGTGTGGCAGATGTATTTTATTACACTGCATTCACTCTTAAGATTAAATTAACTAATTTTTTTTTTAATAGCAATTTCAAAATCAAGACACTGATTTTTTTTTTTTTTTAAGAAGTGATGAATTTTTTAATTAACCATTTTCCATAATTATTTTGGATGGATGGAAAATCTGCTAAATAATAATCGAAAACATATTTTTAAAATGCAAGCAGCCATAAATTTTACATCAATAATATATTTAATTTCTTTCAAATTAATTGATGTGATGTATTTGGCTTCTTAAACGAAGTCAAGAATATCTTAGCAACTATGCCCAGATAATCCTGTTAGCCACTTTATTTTCCATTCCCCACTCTAAGTCTTCCCATATTCTGCCCCATCCCATTTCCACAACATAATCTTTGTCAACTCTATGGCCTTTAAATCTAAATCCCCCTTATCTTTTCGCAAACCCAGCATAAAAGCTAATAACTCACTTTCTGTATAGTCACTTTGTTCATACCTATTCTCCCATAACTTTATTATCTGTACCCTTTCTGCTTTCAAGCATTTACATTCAATCAATAGATGCCTAATATTTTCTATACCTTCCTTACATAATTTGCATGCTAAATCACCCATAGTTTTCCATTTACATGTATATTCTCTTGTTGCTAAAGATCCCGTTCGAGCCTTAAACAATAAACTACTTTCCTTACTATTATCATAAATTAACTCGCTTCCAATATTCCGTTTACTTCTATATATATTTAAATTCTTCTTACCCTCCATACTACTTCTCAATCTCTCCAACTCCCTATTTTTTATTAATGCTTCTATTCTTTTATCCCATTCCTAACCACTATAACACTCAACAATCCTCCTAACACAATCATCCCATCTTTTATACAAGTATACCGATATAAATGCTTTATCCAAATCTTTTGCATACCGTATTACCTTTCTCACCCATCTTGTTACTTGCCCTTTACTCATAACCCAATTAAACACTATTTTGGCTATTCTTTTACTATCCATAAACTGCAATCTACCAAACATTTTCATTTTACTTTTTGCATCTCTCATATAGAAACTTGACCATCCCATATTTCCTTGAATTGCCTCCTTTGCTGTCCACACCTCTGCATCTAATGCATGTCTTCCTACTTCCCTTTGTACTTTCTCTAAATAATCTAAAATCCTTTTACTAACACATAATGCATCATTACCATATGTTAACCCTGCTACTGCAACTCCCTTCCATACAATTCTAGCTACATCATATTTATTATATGAAAATACTGTTAGTTTCTTTACCAAACCCTTTCTTTTCTTTGCTTCATTTACCAATTTTTTCTCCTATTCATCCAAGCAATTTTCCTGATTACATAAGATGATTCCCAAATACCTATATCTATCCACCACACTTAACTTTATATCCCCCAATAAAAAATCTACATCCTCTCTTTCCCCAGTATTAACCATCATTATATTTGATTTTTCTTCACTAAATTTAATCTCCATCTCTTTACCCACCCTTGCACATGTCCTCAACATAATATCCATATCTTCTCTTCTTTCTGCACATAAAAGGATATCATCCGCAAAAAAACGACCCGACAAAGTATATACTCCTTTGCCACCTATTAACGGTATCTCTACCCCTCTTCCTAGTCTTTCCATTGCTTTCTCCATTTCATTCAAAAACAACAAAAACAAATCGGTGACATAGGGCATCCTTGCCTTAATCCCACCTCATTTTTAACTTTAACTGATTCTATATCCCCTAATTGGTAAGTATAATAATTATTTTCATATAATTTCTTATTAATATTTACTAAAGCTTTATCCATTCCCAAATTGGCTAATCTTACCCATAATCTATTTCTATTTACTCTATCATATGCTTTCTCTATATCTATAAAACTCATATATAACGATCTACCTGAATTCCTACTCATCTCTATAAGTTGTGTAACTACAAACAAACTATCTCCTTACGCCTATCTGACTTAAAACCTCCTTGCATTTCCCCCACTACATTATTCTCTTCCATCCATTTGATGGTAGATTGTGAAACTTAAGGTAGTATACAATACTGTATTTAATAGTATAATAAATTGAATGCTACATACAAATCAAGTGCTTCAAACGGTTTTTTATAAATCCCTTTTTTTTACAACTTTTTTTTTCTTAAACGAGTTTTGAATATCAATAACTTGGCATATGATTCATTTAATCATAGAAGTAATTGACACTATGAAAAACAAAATAATATTATAAATTTATTCACGGAACAACTAAGTTCAAATAAATTATTACAATAATTCACAAGTCAGATTCACAAAGAATCAATTTTTCTAATAAATTTGCAAACAACACCCACTTTATTCTATCAATGCCAATCAGGAAGTTATTATAATAATGGATTTGAACTTCACTGCTCTGTGAATATATTCATATTCTTAAAAGCCATAATTTATTTCCAAGCTTATTAAAATTATCATCAATTATCTAGAAATATATTTAAGTTCAGATGACTAATCTTATTGCTTCTAATAATTTTAAAATCTATATCATAAAATACTAATTTAATAAAATTTTAACTTGAAGTAAATAAAATAACCAAACGATTTATTGCTAAGAATTCATTAGAAATGTGAGTACTGGAAATGACACAGAACTAAGCTTCAATCCATGGAACTTGAATTCTAGTATTTGTCATTCTATCATTGCCTAAACTGTGCTGGTTTTAACGTAAAAATATTAACTCAGTTATATTTATATAAATAATTTTCTAAAAAACTAAAATACTTGTATCTTGAAATTGGGTTCCAAGCATACCAAAATTACGTTTTTAATATCTACACATAGGTAAGGGTGTACAGATTGTATATGCACTGTGAAGTAAAAAAACTAAAACTTTTTAATTTTTCTATATAATACTTTTTTGAGTCATGGATAATTGAAATTTCAAACAGTGACTCAGATATAGAGCTCTACTAATCCATATGTTTAAATATACATTTATATATTTTTCATTAAATAATTGAATCGCTTTGTTAATTCATAAAAAAATTTTCTGAAAAACAATAATGATAAAACATAATGACCCATACTAAAACTTTTTGTTCCAGAAAACTCCTTCTTCAGTTGGCATTTCTCCTCCCCGACATCATCACCCATAATTCAGAAACTAGCAGAATTTTCGTTATATTAAGACACATGTCAATTATTTGAAAGAATGAAATATGTCACATATCCATTTTTAAATGAACTGTTCGTAGTGTGAACAATCACCCACACAAATATATTTCTGTATGAGTAGAAATTTTAAGTAATGGTTTAGAAATGCTTCACAATAAAATTATAAAAGATAACAACTATGTTCATATACTAAGTAATGGTTTATAAATACTTCACAATAAAATTATAAAAGATAGCAAACTATATTCATATACTATGACATTACTGTGAATGTTAAACTTATTTGGCATAAAATATGTATATAATATTATGATTCAATGCTAATTCCAGTGACATATTTATGACTATCTTTTGCTAGGTAAATAAATGAATTAATGTATTATAAATTTTAGTTTTACAATTAATCAGAATGACTTAATGATATGTTGCAATTCCAGTTTTAATTTTTTAAAATTAAATCTAAGTTGATTATTTTTATATCAATTATATAATTAAGTACAAAATTTATCTTTCCATTTTTAAAATTTGTTTATTTACTATCAAATATGTTTGTGAGTAGTGATAATAGATCATTAAACTATTAAAAATATATAAAATATTTATTAAATATCTGTGTATTATATATAAAGTATATATTAATGCTCAGGCATCAAAGTGTAAAATTTTGTTATATTTGTTATGTAGTTTAGATAATGTATGTTTGCATATGCTAGGTTTTCATACTTAAATATTTCAGAGCTCTAAAGAAGCTGCTAGTCAGGCAAAAGTGTAAGAAGTTTTTGTAAAATTAAAAATAAATGATTGTACTGTAGAAAATATATTACAAAAAAATCAAGTCAGATGACACATGACTTAATTTAATAAGCTTGTAATACAAATGTTATATATAGAGCTCGCAAATAAGCTCTTAACAAGTTTGCAGAATACCCCCAATCCCAGATCGGTTTCTACTACTGGCGTCCTCAGTGAGGTACTAGGATATTCAAACATTAGATTAAAAATACCAAGTCAAGACCAGCACTTTATCTAATGTATAACTATTAAGTAGAAAATCTGAAATTTTCAGACATCCATATGTCTTCTAATCCAGCTATCCAACTTAAATAGCCATATGAGACTGAACTAAGTTAAGATACACTGAGGACACCAGTAGCAGAAACCGGTCTAGAGTTGGGAATATTATGCAAAGCTTGTTAAGAGCTTGCTTGCGAGCTCTATATGTAACGTTTTTTTACAAGCTTATTAAATTAGTTCATGTGACATCGGACTTGGTTTTTTTGTAATTTTATTATTTGCTATTATGGCTTTGGCGATTTTATATTGCTAAAGCTATTAATATGGTGTATCTGAACTTAATTCAGTTCCAAATGGCTATTTAAGTTAGATAGCTAGATTGGAAGACTTATGGATGTCTGAAAATTTTAGATTTTCTACTTAATAATTATACATTAGATAAAGTGTGGGGTCTGTCCTGATATTTTTAATCTAATGCTTGAATATCCTAGCACCTCACTGAAAACACCAGTAGCAGAAACCAGTCAGAGGCTGGAGATATTCTGCAAAGCTTGTTAAGAGCTTATTTGCAAGCTCTCTCTATAAAAAAAAATATATAGAAAGAATATTTTTTAATTGTTAAAAATATATCAGTATACCTAAATATATTGATGCAAAAAGGAATAAAAAAACACAAAACTACAAAACAATGAAAAGCTAATAAAATGAAAGTTAAATAAAAAACTTCAAAGAATAAAGAATATAAACTTGTCATGAAAAAAAATCATTAATATATTTTAGAATAAATAATTTTACTTTAAAATAGCAATTTTCAGTTATGATTCTACAATATTAAAATGAAATGTGATCAGGTATTACCTTTCAGAATAGCTTGAAGTATCTCATATTCTATACCATTTAAATGTTTATTTTATTCTTGGTTACCAAATTTTGTAGAGGAAAAATATGGTAACTGATGATATTCTATTTTTAACACTGATTATTGATAATTTGTTTAATCACTTATCCACTAAATTGAAATTACAAAACAGATATATAAACAAGATATATTAAAACATGTTACGCAAACATGCAATCTATATATATGCAAATAAGTAATTATGTAATAGGGAAAGGATGGACATTATTATCAGAAAAATGATATTTAAAGCAGATTAATATTAGCATATATCTCAAAATCATCTAGAATTGATACTGATAATTATTAATTCCTAGTCTTTTTTAAATGTGCCTGATTTGTTATGGTGGTTTAATTTTCTGAATCATAAAGTCTTGATTTTAGGAAGAATCCAATTAGCCACCTTTAGACGTTGAAAGAATAAATTTCTTTCTGTAATTTATTTCTCGAAATAATTTACCTCTAACTGTACTTTTACCATAAGCATTCTTCATATTTTCTACAAAATATACTGTGCTTATGATAGTAACACAATTGTTTATAAAACATTTTGAACCTAAAAATTTAATCTCCTGAAATTGTTATGTATGCTCATGTTGTGGGTTATCTCCATGACTTTGTTTCAGCTTTATATTTTAGAATTAGCTTTAAATATTTACATAATAAAAACTCTAGTATCTTTATTTATGATTTTAAAAAAAAACATTTTAATTCTAGTATTAAAATGTCAGAAAAGGTAAGTTTATATCAGCAGAGATATTAAGTATTTAAAGAGAATACAATTTTATTAGAAAAAATATTATAAGAAAGGAAAAAAATAAGATTATAATAAAATGTAGACATTGTGAAATATGTATGTACCCTTGTGTTGGTAAGAATTAATTTATAATATTGGGTCAGATTGATTTCTGATTAAGACTAAAATTTCATCTATTTTAAAATATTTACAGTATATATTTATGTGTAATCGCATAGCTATGAATATATTATTATGTATAATTTATATATTAGGACACATTGATTTCATATACTGCATATATTTTTTCTTATATCAATTTCAATATATTTGTAAATAAAAGATATATAAAAAAAAATCCTTGATAACGATTATCAAAAACAATTAAAATGTCAGACATAAAAAATTGTAAGTTCAGACACTTAATAAACAGTCAAGTTTAATAGCTTGAGACATAATGTTTGTAGGAAATCAATACAGCAGCATACAGTAGTCAAGAACCTTGAAATGGAGTGCATTTGTAAGCCAAATTTAAGATTTGGAGTTTAAAAGTAGATGAACCATGAAGATTTCCCAGGCAAAATTAGTATTTTTTTTTAGTAATTCACTTATAGCCAATTTAAGAATCCTACCAATGTTGGTTAGTAATACCTACATTCATTTAAATGAAAAAATAAGTAAAAAGTAATAACAATCTGAGTTATTCAAATAAGTTGAAACTTCATTATAGATATAGGTATCACACATTTACTAGTGCTGAGCTAAGGATTAATTTCCGTTTTTAACCAGAAATGCAAGTACAAATGAAAGCATCTGTATATCTAAAATTGTTTTATCAGCTTGAATTAATCATATCAATAGATGCTAATCTATTACATTAAAAGTAGATAGATATTTACCTTAATGTTTACTATGTAATGGAGAATGAAGATATATAACAATGGGAAATCATAACTGCCATGGTAGACCTGTGAAAACTCCTGTCCAAATAGTAAGAAGTTTACAAACTTTTTCAATAAACATTGTGCAGGTAGACGTAGACACCCTCATGCTATCAATAGATAATAACAATTCTAAATGATATTCTCTCAAAATGATGAGTGAGAATTTGATTGTTTTTGTTTCAAGTGGAGCTCATCCTCATATCATCTGTGATCAACAGGTATTGCATATAAATTTAGCAATCATTAATTTGCTATCTAATTAGTTTTTTTTATATAAAATCAAAGTTAATAATAATGACAGCTTATTAGAAGTGTCCTGAATGGTTTAGAGCTGTGGTGGAATAACAAATTTGAGAACTAAATGTCACGAAATGCAACTCAGCTTTGTCACTTCTGGTACTCAAATGTCATATGATATCCTGAAGATCAAAACTTACATTACTTTATATTACATAGGGTATATGAGCACAGACTTACACTACCCACCACTCTATCTCATATATTGATACAGGTATATAATAAGCCAATAAACATCACATGATCACTTCTTTTTTTTAGGTATATAATAAGCCTGTATTTCAGTTATCTGCAGCATCCACACTCAACTAACCAACTCAAGACTTCTGGTATTCTCTTTTATCTTCTAATTAAGAATATCAGTTTAATAAACCTCTTCAATTTAATCTTTAGATTGAGGGAATAGCTTAATAGTAAGTTTATCAGATCATGACATTTACTAGACAGTTTAAAAAATAAACTGAAAAGTATCACTTAACATCAGTTGCTTACAGTTTGTTTAGAACTCCTTATATAGGGACTTTAAAATGAAGAACACATTACCAATATCAATTATTCTATTAATTTAATGCTATTATAAAAAAAATAATATATCTGTATGAAAACAAAAATTAAAATAAGATTGATAGATCTCAATATTAGGTAAATATTTAAAAATGATTTACCTAGGAAACTTTTAAGTGTAGGTAGTATTCATCTCTTCAATTATAACTTCTGGGCCAGAGTTACATCATTTACTCATTAATCGAGTACTGTAGCAACAGTAAAATCTAAACATAGTATCCAATTTAAAAACATTCTGCAATAATTTTGGTTTAGCAATTGTAATTATTTTTATTCATTGATCACTTCTATGGTTTCAAAATACACTACACACAATATTACAACCAATTATTTCCAAAACGATGATTTAAGTTAGATTATAATTTCACGTACTCTGGTTCTTAAAGAAGTAAAAATGTTAAATGTACGTAAATTTGTAAACAAAATATACACTATTTACCTTTTTTCTTATTTGATTTCCTATTATTTCTTATAATTCACCCCCCCCCCCCAATGTTTAATATCATTTGACAGTGTCAATATTTCTACATTATATCACTCCTGTAATAACGATAATGCTATCACAGAATAAAAACCTGTTGCATTAAGCATAGTATGTTATCCTTCTCTGGCATTTAGAAGAAAAAAAACTCTATACTATAATTGTAACCATATAGTTTATTATGATAGATAAAAGCATTATATACTATGATTATATTGTTTGTTTAATAAAATATTTAATTTTTCTAAATAAAATTATTTATGTAAAATATGTTACAGAAATGAAAATCGTTCAAGTTTTCATTTAAGAATTCTTATAATCAATTAACTGACCTTTGTGTTCCGAATAAAAATCCAGATGTAGTTGTCGTTCCAACTCCGCCGAACCCTCCTTGCATCGGTGTTTGAGCCGTATTTGCTCCAAATGAGAATCCTGAAGTTGTCATCACAATTCAGCTTTTAACGAACGTAATAGAAATTAAAAAATGGCGGTTTTATTATGGAACACTAAACATTTTACTATAAATTTTTTTATTAAAATTACCTGTTCTACGAAAGTTTTCCAAAATAAAATAGAAAAAACATTAACTTTACTTCACTACATCACAACGTTATTAAATTTACATTACAAGACTTACAAAAGACATTTACACATTAAAATAAATGATCATAACTCCATGCAGTTAAGAAAAATCTTACATGTGACTTCAAGCGAGATTTTAGAGCCCGTATGTATTATGGCAGATGCTGCATAGATGGATATTGTAATGGACGTTATTAAAACTCCTAAGGTAATGTGATAAATTAATGTTTATTATTTTTGTTTAATTATTTTCTAAAGAAATTCGCAATTCTTAGTAATTACACAATTACAATTAAACTTGACAGTTTTGAACTATTTTTTTCTGAGTCACAGACTTAATGCAAGGTAAGGTATGCTAGGCCCAGCGCATCCTAACAACAACAAATGCTACCACAACCAGTCGGCTGCTTTAAACCTTTCAGGTGGTATATAATATGTAGTCTGACAACATTTAATTCTTCTAAATTTTCAAATTTTACCAGCCGTCATTACGTTATGAGAAATTTTTAAGTATAGCTAAGATTATTTTAAAAGTTTAATGTTTTTAAAAAAAATTTTCATTTATTATTTAATAGTTAAACGGTCTTTGCCTGGAAAGCGCCTTTGCTAATGGGTAGCATACAGCTGTATAAATAAACTAGCAATTGTCATAATGCTAAGAAAGTTGCTTTTGCTATTATTGCTGAAGTATAAACTATTTTTATGCACTTTTACTGCACTGCAATCTGTAATTAATTTCTTTTAATAATTCCGCACTCTGATCTCATTTTATAAAACGGAAGTAAACTTCTAATTTTTTTGTTTACTATGTTTTACAGTTGTTGCAATCCGTTGATTCAGTTTTATTTAATAACTTTTTGTTTATATACTTTTGGATATTATATTTAATCATTGTTTTAGCGAGAAATGTTTAATTAAATTTAGTAAATTCTTTAGAAATTCACATTCTTTATTCTTACTAATGTCAAATTATGTATGTAAAAATGCATTGTACATATATAAGCGAATAAAAGCCAAATGTTTGTATTATTCATTAATTTAGATCAAAAAGCAGCAAAATTTAAATTAGTGTTAGTATATTAGTTTTGCCCGTGTTTTTATGTTTTAAAAATAAAGGGATAAATAGTCGGGAATATCGTAGTAGAAGTTTTCAGTGAATAAACTTATATACACTTATTAGATTGTTTTACTTTAATCCTTACATTTTTTATATATTTAAGTTTTGATTTGTGAAATTATATATATATATTCGATGTATGGAGTAGTTAGAACACTCATAAAACTTTAAATTTACTAATGTAACCGGAAATATCTTTTATAAAAAATTCCATATAAAATATTAAGTTCATAATATTTCTGTATTTAACACAGAAAAGGGTTTATAAAATAATTTTTATTTATTTCTATTTAATTATTAACAAAGTACTATGCATATTTTTGATTTTAAGGTGAAGTTAGGACGACAATATATTTTGAATTTTTTAAAATACTTGATTTTTATTTAGCTATTTTCTTTAATGTTTTTATTTTATTTTATTGCATATGAGCAGAAATATAATTAGACATGTTCTGGGCAGAATTTTATTAAGCAAGTGCATTTCTCACTATGTCATCTCGATAAAACGGCAGAATTTAAAAAAAAAAAAATTAAAACAAACTTGAATCTATTAATTGTCTTTTTTATATATATATCATGTAATGTTTGATCAATGTAAAAAAGTATTTATCATCTTTGTCTTAAATATTGGTAAAATTTAAATAGATTATTAAATGAAAACACTTTTTATGACAATTTTTAAAATTCTTTATTTCAAAATTATTTAGATTTGAATAAATTATTATTCATTTCATAAATAACTGCCTTGTACATATATATGTGGTGAAGACAGGCTACTAAGAAATCCACAGATAACAGGGATTATTCTACAGATATGAACATTAACAGTGAATAATGTATACAATTGCCCAACTGAAAGTACTTTTTGCTTTTCTTATGAGATAAGGTATTGATTTGTCAAAGAATAAACATTGTTTCCAATACAATTTTTTCTGTCCCCATATTTTGTCTTGCTTTCTTTCTATTTTCTTTTATTAGTTTAGATCATCATCATCATGAATTTCTTTATGTCGTTAGTCATATCTCTTTTGTCTGTAATAATGGGATTAAGTAATTGTGCAATCGTATTCTTTTAAGTATACTCACAATAATTTGTTTTTCTTTTTGTTATATGGAAACATATTATCACTATGTAATTTTACAATTTCTAAGCAGTCAATAATGAAAAATTGAATTTGAGATAATGATTTCATTTGGAAAATGACTGCATATTTGAACAGTTCTGTTTAGGCCCCCTACTTCCTATCAAAAGAAAGTCTAAAATGGCTACTTTCAAAAATCTGAATAAGTCTCTGTGCGTGATGGATTGCTCATTTAAAAGGTAGAAACAAAGAGTAGTGGTAATAATATTGGTAAATATTAAAAAAAGCATTCTAAATTTAGACACATATAGATATAATATTTAAGATCAATATAACTGTTTTTAGTGAAGCTTATAAGAGTAATTTAAAATTAATTGAATGAGTATATGGTTCCAAGCTTTTTTGAAAGGGAAAATGATCAAGTAAAAGTTGCTATCTTCAAGTTTTGGAAATCCTAAATGTATTAATTAAAGACTAATGATATTAAAGATTAGTTTGTATATTAGTACCTATTATCATTTTATCCATGATTATTTTAAATTCAGAAAATTCAGAGAAAGAAAACTTTGGTTTTTGTTGGCATCAGTAGCATTAAAAAATTGATTATTGCACATTTTTCTGGGAATAGTAAGCTACATTCAAAAAGTTATTAAAAATAATGATATCATTCACATAAATTCTAAATGAATTTTGCATAGCACTTGTGAACATTTTGTTTAAGTAGAAACATCCATTATTAAAGGTTATGGGTGCATCCAAGCTACAAATAGTGGCATCTTATGAATTATGTCATAATTAGGAGTTTGAATCTAAAGTTTAATTAATATTACATGATTTCTTTTAATGACAGATTACAAGTTAGTATTTTCTATAATGGCATTAAAAAATATGTCATATCTCAAATGCATCAGTAGAAAATTTTATGTTTATTATGTAAAAATGATGGATATTCAGTCTCAATTTCATAAGATGTTAAACAATAAAATAAGCAAATTGAGTTTTTAAACTTATAATGTTAATGAAATGTGGAATTGTTGTATGGAGTGTATTGTAAATTTAAATAAGTCTATTTATAAAACTTGGGTGAACAAATGATGTCTTAAACTGGATCCCAAGAGATTATAAAAGGCTGAGACCAACTGTGAGATGTTCAGTTGAATTAAGAAAGTTTGTTGGGATGATGGGAAGAAGAGAGACTGAGGATCAGAGAAACTAATTAAATTTAGAGAGAGAATCATGCAATGGATAGATAATGCTTGAAATGATGGTCTCACTAAAAAGAAAAGACTTGTTATCTAATAATAATTGTTACTGGTTTTATCAAAAAGAAATAGAATTCTCTATTTGGTGTAAAATGAATGTGTAACTTCAGGGATTTAAAGGCAAAAGTTTAATGATGTACAATAAGACTTAAAAAATTAAATAGTGAATTAAAACTGCTGATTGCAATTACTTTTCATCTTTTGTTTTTTGATGCATTGTAAATAACATTGATCTGAAATGGATAAACATGAGAGTGAATTGTGTAAAAGCCTTAGAACTTGCAGATATTACAAAGAAGTACAAAAGCAAGTATGATGTGATATCAGCACAGTCATCAATTGTCTCTGTTCTTAAAGTGGACAACTGTTCATTATGCCTGTGTCATTTCTGTATTGACAGTGGCTTCAAACGTTAGAGTGATTATTATTCCTCTAATTGGAAATTTGGTGAAAATGCCTCAATTTTGACAGAAAACATTCCCCTGAAAATTAAAAAATTTTTGTACTTATATCTAAGATATTAAACTTTTTAAATAGATATGTGCAATTTAATTACATTGTAGAATGACAGAACTCAATCTGATCACTTTCAATGTTCAAACATCACATGATCTCCTGAATAATCAACTTCTCTGTTATTTTATTTTATTACTTTTAGTAATTAATAAAGTGAGTCATATGTAGCATGACATTGCTTTTATAAACTTGTATTTACAAATATGTAATATAGAGAGTGTACTAATAGCTCAAACAAGTTTTTAATTCATAAGTGCGATAAGAGAAAATATTTAAAATCCCTATCTGGAACATTTATACCCAGACCAATTGGTTTCGAGCTTATGGCTCACCTCAGTAAGAAGCTAGCACATTCAGACATTAGATCTAAAATATCAACTCAAAAACAGCATTTATTTAATATGTAATATTTAAGTAGAAACTGAAATATTTGGAAATGAAAATGTTTTAAACTCCAGCTATCTAACTTAAATAGCTATATGTGACTGAACTAAATTCAGATCTAACTTAAATAGCTATATGTGACTGAACTAAATTCAGATCTACCATATATTAATAGCCTTATTATTGCCAAGGACTTAAAAGGTAAAATTATAGTAATTAATAAAGCAAGTCATATATAGCATGACATTGCTTTTAATGATATATTCATTCTTCTGATTTAGATTTGGACAAAGATATCCTGCTTGTTTGAGGTTAAACAACTTTTTGTATTTTTAAAATAGAAAAAAAACCCTTCAGATCATATGGGATATTTGAAGATTTAAAATATAGTAGTAAGTAATATGTTAGCTTCAAAATTATTGGATTTTTTTTTAGGAATATTTTTAAGATCTATGAAGTTGTGACATCTGATCTTAAGATTGTTTCTGTTGTTCTAAAAGACTTTCATAATCATTGTTAAATATCACTGCTATCCATTTATAACCAATACACTTAAGGATTTTCTTTATTAAGTTATTTTAATTCATATTTGAATGGTTGCCATGGATTGTATATGCTTTTAGAGAATAAAAAAAGTATTATAGACATGGTTTTTGTTGCCAGGCAATTAAAAAAAAAAAATTTAGGCAAAGTGTAGATTATATATTGCAAAAATATTTCCAGTGCATACCGCTATCACAAATAAATATCAAATATCAAACCACCACAAATGTTAAGAAATTTTCAGCTATATCCTCTGTGAATAAACACTTTTTGAATTAGCTATTTTGAGATGCTGGCTCTAATACATTTTTTCACAGTGGATATAGCTGAAAATTTCTTAATGTTTGAGATGATTTGATATTATATATTGCATACATCAGTTTGGTAAAGGGGCATTTGACTCAGTCAGGAAATATGGCAGTATTTAAAATAACCAATTTTTTCCTAAAGTTTACTTGTATTTCTGTCTGATGATATGAGAGGAAGTGTTTTTATTGAAGGTGGAAAATTAGACAATTGAAACAAAAACTGTTAAAACAAAGATACAAGGGTACATATTGGTTCCAGCTTTGTTTTGTTCATTTTTTTTTTGACAGTAGTCTTTAAACAGTTCATTAATAAATTCATGAAGCAGCTGTCAAATGGTGATATACATTTCATGATGTAATTTGAGCCGATCTATGTAGCCTTTTGATTGAGAATATGCTGATGACTGCATTACTTTTACCTGTGAATGCCATAATAAATACTTTAATTTAGCTGTTAATATTAAAAAAAAAAATCTCTTGTGTTTTTAAGCCAATGATGGGAATTTTTTTTTAGCAATTTTTATCTTGAATGGTTATCATTTTAAAAATATGAGACTATTTAGAAGACTTGGTAGCTTTTTAAATAGAAACCCATGACACTGATTCTACTGTGCTATTGCTGTATTTAATAAATTAAAAAAAAAATAGTATATTTCATGTAATTGATAT
Source organism: Epiperipatus broadwayi (assembly GCA_028023455.1). NCBI lineage: Eukaryota > Metazoa > Onychophora > Udeonychophora > Euonychophora > Peripatidae > Epiperipatus > Epiperipatus broadwayi. The sequence continues at coordinate 3,249,723 of JAQFVV010012470.1, forward strand.
AAATACTTTATATAAATTAATTTTGTGTAAAACTGTTATTCTGCAAATTTATTATATAAAGAAAGACATGGGCTGTATCGATGTAGCATATAAAAGCATTAAGATAGCATATAAAAGCATTAAGAGTTTTAATTTAAAGATGTGCCATAAGATGGCAGAATACTCTTCAGATTGTGGATATGATAACATTGAATCTGTTATCATAAGGGTATATCTTTATTGCAGTGGTATATGAAGTAAATGCAAAGCTACAGTTCTCTTAAAAAAATTCTGTGATGAATTTGTAGTATTATGAGAGAGATAGAATTTTTTAGACATGCCAAAGAGATAGCATATTAATTGCCTTTGTTTGGAGGTTATGGTATGAGATCTATAATTATACAAAAAGGGTTAAAAGTGCTGCAGAACAATATTTTAATAAACAGACTAAAATGACTAGCACCTGATATATCTAGTCGCATTTATGATTTGCAGATTGGTTTATACAATCTTTACAGAAACTCATCTTTAACCTTTATTTTTTTATCTTTTAGAAATAGAATGGCCATGCTTCTTTATAAGTGGCTGGATAACGATAACTCATGGCAAAGTACTAAAGTAAACAAAAAATGTTGAACATATTGAAAAATATGATGTATTAACTCCTTTAATTTATGGTCCACTTTTCTTCATTAAATGCTTGTGTTTATTGTCAGTTAATATTCATTGTTGTTTTGTGTTTTTGGGATGTTTTAATTAAATGTTCAATCAACTGTCGAATAAATGGGATATTAAGATAGGGAGAAAGAAGTATCTCATATAATATTAAAGAGAATGTCAATTAAATTGCTAGATAAAACTAATGATTCACTGCATTTAGTTTAAAAAAAAAAAAACTCTCAAGCCAGGGTGTTCTAGTGTGTATTAGAGCTAAGCTTGCTGGGAATATTTTTAACCAAATACAATTTTCAAAATATTGTATAGTGTAGTATACCTGTTTGATTTTTTTACAATTTTTGTCTTATTTGATAATTAATTTTTATCAAATGTAGTTTATTATTTGAACAAATATTTTCTGATTCATTTAAAAATTATTAGTATAAATCAAGAGTACCGTGTTAAGAATTACTGTATGTTTTTATAAATAATAATAAAAAAAAAAACCTATGAAAATTAAATTTGTGAAATTGAATATAGGAATTGTGTTTTTTTCTTACATTGCAAATCATTTAAGATTTTTTTTATTGTTGTTATAAAGAAATCCTCATCATAGGTAAAAAAGTAAAGTTGTTTACACAAGTAAATTACCTTGATTTCCCCTCACCCCGTTTTTTTTTTGATTTCTTAGAAATAATTTTATGATTATTGTTATTACAAAATTTTGAAGAAACAATTTTATATATGTCTTTATGATACTTACATATTAGTCCTGCGGTGATGAAAGTTATCGACACAAACAAATGTGTAAATAAAGGCCTAATTAAACACATTTATACTCTTCTAAAAAAAAAGAAGTGAATTAATTTTAAGAATATTAGATCATATTTCAATGTGGAGGAAGTCAAAGTGTATTTTTTTTTGTTTGGTTATCACTTGTAATAAATTTAGATTGTTAAAATTTACTTGTTGGAAGATCATTTCTCACATAAACGTAAATACATGTTTGTTCCATTTCCGCTAAATAAAGTTATAGATGGTTATTTTTCAAAATAAAAAATCTTTATAAATTTAGATCGTAGAAGATAAATTCTCACAAAAAGAATATAAATCTGTGTTAGTAGATGTTTGTATCATTTCCAGTAAATAAAGTTATAGATCGTCATTTTCCCAAATTAATATTGCCGGATTAATACGTATGCGAATTCTCACCGCCTGACCAATAAAATGTAAGTACCATCTCTATTTATACTTGTGTTGTGCACTAAACTGTCAAAAGGATTGAGGGAAACTTTTTTTTTTTTTAACATATGTCTTTGCATCTAAATTTTTCTTTTGAATATCTAGATCAACTGTCCTCAAACTACTTTATAAATAATGGGCATTCTTATAAGTACTAACAAAATATACACACAAGCAACTTTATAATTAAATTTAAATGTGGTAATTGTAGTATTATTAGCTTTTTACTCCTTTACAATAACGAAATTGAAAGCAGTATAATTAGATATCGCTAAAATAATACACATGACCTTCAATTTACATAAGTAATCCATTCTGTAACTTTTTGATTAAATTAAATTTTAGATTTTTTTTTCCAGGGGCACCTTTAACATTAGGCGTGACTCTCTTAATTACATATACATTAAGCGATGTTAATTTCATGTCTATATACGCATACACATAAATGAGAGAAGCCTGCAAAATATTTGCTATCAACTTAATGCTAACTGATTCTAAGTATTCTTTTTTATCTTTTAATTTTCATAGTACCCTGAAATAAGTGCCACAATGACCTCATGTTTGTGAGTATATTCTTGTAAGTTCACCAATAACAAATGATTGTCTTTTATTATAGCCATTCTCCCTCCACTCTCATTGTTTCAGTAGTTCCTAATCCTGTCCCACACTTGATTTCATTCTTCCTTCATTTTTTATCAGTTTTCTGTCTCCTAAATTAGATTCTCCTTTATATATACCCAATCACAACCCATTTCTTATCCTTAAGTATGATATATACAGGTGTGATAGTATTCTCTAGTTAAATTTACTAGTAATTACAATTTAATAATTATCTGTATACCATATAATTATTTTTTTCAGTAAGGTAGGATTATCAGACCTTGTTATTTCATTTTAGTCTAATAATAAATCTTTTGTTTCTTTAGCTGACACTGTATGTGATAAGCAGTAACTTTCTAGAATGGAGATCTGCTCTTGTTTTGCCATTTTAATTTGTTAAGCAGCTTTCCATAAAATTTCTAAATGTTTGATATAGTGATAAAGTGACAAAGAAGAGAATCAGAATCTCCTGGATTGAAGCACAACTCTTTTATTTTTAATGCTCAACATCATATGATTCTGAACAAAGAATCATTCAGTTATTATTGTTAATTAAATTCATTAGCCTATGAGTACATAAATATTAAAAGTAATCATTTGATTGTTGTCAAAGAGATCATGTGATATTTAAGTACCAAGTGATTAGTGAAACTTCATTCCTATGAATTTCAGCTCTCAAATTCGTCATGCTTTCATTGTTTTATTCCATGCATAATACAAACACACTTACCTATTAACCGATTAAAAGAAGACTATTGTTTGAACATCAATTTATAGCATGATATTAGGAAGCATCCATTATGTTTCCATCTGTATTAATAATCTGACCAATACATTGCTACTAAAATGAAATATGTCTATGTGTTTGAAAAGAAAGGTTTTTAATAAATGTGTTTTACCAGTTCTTACTTATGGATCTGAGACTTGACACATAATAGAAGAGCAATACAGAGACTTTAGACCACTCAAAGAATGGAGAGATGCATGTTAGGAGTAACAAGAAAAGATCAAAAACGCAATATATGGGTAAGAGAACAAACAGGTGTTATTGACATCATTGAAAAAATTAAAAGACTGAAGTGGAGTTGGGCTGGTCATATTGCTAGAAAAAATGATAATAGATAGACAGTTGAAATCTTAAGCTGGATTCCAAGAGATTGTAAAAGACCCAGAAAGAGGCCATATGTGAGATGGATTGATGAAAAGAAAGTGTGCCGGGGTGATGTCTAGAAGAGAAGCTAAAGATCGGAGAAGATGGAGCATGACAAAAATTATGAAACTTTTTACTAAAAATAAAGTAAGATCCAAAATGGATTTTGTTTAAAATATACATAAAAATAAGTCTCTTAATTTTCCCATTTCATTAAAGTCATCCTCAAAACAATTTCTTATACATAATTACTAATTAGCTACAATTTAATCCCAGTAAATCTAGGCGAGAAAGAATTAATAAAATCATTTTGCGTTTTTATGAATTTACACATTTTTCCTCGAGCTTCCTTGTTCAGAAGCAAATAATTCAAATAATATACGTATTAAAAAAAGAAGAAGAAATTTGTTATAATCTGTCTCACAACAACAATAATTAAAACACACTATAATTCTCTAAAAGGCAGTTTGGGAAGAAATTAATCCTTTATTGTTCTAATTATTCGTTAAAGAAAAGAAAGGTTATTAATTTATCTTTACTTAATTTAACCAAAACTTTCATTTGTGACTTTTTCTTTATTAATAGTTTGAACCATCATCAGCTACGTTCATTAGCAAAAAGTTGATGTCTATATGTTTTTGTCTCTGGATATCAAACTCAGCAAGAATTTAAAACTAATATTTTCATGGAGCTATAAAGTTGATAATATGGGACAAAGTTAGTATTTTTCTGATCACCCTGTCTTCTAGTTCATTCTCAGAATTATTTATTTCAGTTAGATAACAGAAATAACATCATTCATTTCATAACCAAGGATAAATTATATTAATCTTTTATATTATATTACCCACAAAACTACGGAGCTTTTTTTATTTTTATTTGCTGCAATATTTTAATTTCATATTTTAAATAACAAATAAATACTTATACAGATCAATTATTTTTTTTATAATTTACGTGCATAAAGTCCCGAATAACATTTTTTCTTAGCTTTTGGAATTAAACGATTCAATTGATTTTAGCCTTAGTACTGCTATAATTCATTAATTTCAGCTCTTCTTCCATGACACGTCTAGAGATTGATCACGTGACTCTCAATTATGGATCATCTATAAAATAAACTTTGACCATCATTGGTTTTTATCTGTGATCCTGTTCTAATATCACACACTAAGTGTTCTTTTGTTACAAGGCAAAGCTAGACCAGTTATCTAAGATTAGTTTTTTGTCCATATTTGCTCAATCTCAAAATTTTAACAGAATGTAAAACTCTGCCAGAACTACGACAAAATAATAAAGTTGTCTAGCGTTGGTGGCCGAGTGGTCAGCACAGCTGCCTTAAAAGCAATTGTTCCGGGAGTGCGGGTTCGCTTCCCAGCCGATGCTTTGACACATGAAAAATAATAATAATAACAAAGTTTGAATACAAAGCCAGGTGTATTAATGATTTGCCATAAAGCAAAGAAAAAGAAAAATATTTTTTTTACTAACCTCTAAATGCTAATCTGTCACTAAAGCCCATTTGCAATACTTTCTAAGATAATCTGAATAAAAATAAATATTTAATAAAATCCTGTTGACATAAAATTAACTTGTAGCATTTTTTATATATAGACAAATATTTTTTTGTTCTCTTAACATATATATTTGTGATAGACACTAGTTTTTGCCGATATTGAGACAGATTTTAATAAAAAAATGAAGATAAATATTAATATTAATTTTATTTATTATTTTATTAAACAATAACAAAATAATTCCAAAATGCAGGGAGTTATACGTAATAGTCATCAAATTCCAAAATAATTACAAAAAAAAAAGAAAGAAGATATATATATCATACATAGTTTAAATATAAAATGTGATATTGTATACTTTCATCATCATTTTATATTTAAATTCTGTATGAGTATTTTTCACATTAATATTTAAAATGGCAGAATATGGAAATGTAATTATATATTAATCATATGCAAAATATATAGTAATAAATTTACAAAGATTAATACTAAAAAAATTAAAAATATAGAAAACAAAATTTATTACAAAGAAATAATAATAAAGTTATTTAAATACTCAAAATATGGTTCTGAAAATATATGTCCAACAAGTTTGCAACAACATTCTAATGTTATATGTGTGTGTTATTAATGAACTAGGTTATTTCTATGATACAATAATTTATATATAAAATCATATATAATAACAATAAAAATAATAAATATAGTTGGAATTAACTATTATGTACAGCCTTTCAATCGGCAGAAGTACATTCGGTTAATACCTTAATTATTATTGGCTTAATAGAAGATAGAACCACCAAAATCGTTGCATGTGCTTATGGGTAATTCCAAAATTAATTTTTCATTGATTGTCTCTAAATATATGACAATTTAATTCCTTTTTGATTTCATAATTTCTTTAATGAAAACTCTGGTTTTATTTAATATCAAATTTATTTTTAAATGCAATCTTTAACAAAGTACTTTATTTTAAAAAAAGAGACCAAGTAATTTATTTTGGCATTTCTCATATATTTAATTAAAATGAACTATCTTTAATTGATAAATATGTAATTAATGTCATGTATAAGAAACGTGATTAATAATAATTTTGCTTTGTATTCACATGTAACAAATTAAATAAATAAAAATATTTTTACTACAAATAGAATACAGCAATTTATTTATATTTTAGTTTATAACAATTTTGAGTTCATAACACGTATAAGAAATTATATACATAATCGCGTGTCCGATTTCCCCACTAACAGTTCTATTCTAAGATGGCCGGTTTGCCAAAACCTCTTCTTAAAGTCTATTAATATTTTAATTATTCCGTATTCTAAAATTAGCCATTTTAGGCTTACAAAAATAATAATAAGATCGAGAAGATCTATAATTACCTATATGGATCTTGGAACCTTCAGACTCCGCTAGTTCTGGGTTATACCTCCGTTGTTCGTATATCCCTTTCTCTAAATATAGATTCCCACTCCGGTCACACAGCAAGCTGGAAAATCTATTCTGTATATTCTAAAATTACCCGGCTTCGCTTTCTTTTTCTCCTTTGTTCTGCTTTCGCTTGATCCTTATCAGTCCTTTTAATTAATTAATTGTACTTTCGTTTTTAATTAGAAATCGTTACTTTACTTCAATTAGTAAATCCTTACTTTAGACTTTAATTAGTAAATGTTTGATTTAGATTTTAATTAATGAATGTTATCATATAAAACAATCTATCTTATTTCCATATTTTAATCAAAACCCCCATAATGTTTTTTACTTGTATTTTTAAAACTGCCTTTTTATTTTTACTTCTGGAGTACACTATTATTATTATTACTCCAAATACTATAATTCCTCCCCTTACTCCAGAAATATAAATGTCACACATAATCTTTAAACCTTTCCGGTTTCCTTTTAATTCTAAGCGGCCTGGGTGATTTGCTCTTCCGTGCTTCTGGTCGAAGTTCTTCCATTATAACGTCTTTGTGTACCTCCCCTACGTATTGTTTTTCTGATTTATTTTCTATATTTCTTTCATTTTCCTCTTCTCGTTGCTGTTCAAATTCTGCCAAAACTCCAGTGGGACGATATAATTCTCGTTTTCTTAAGTGGTTGATGTGCCTTCTATATTTGTTACCATTTTCCCCTTCCACTACATATATTTGTGTCGATATATTTTGTCCAATCGTTCCTTTAATCCATGTTTTCTGTATGACATCTCGAACCTAGACTGGTTCTCCCATTTCAAAGTTTTTATACAATTGCACATCTCATGTATATTTCATTTCAGTTGGTTTCAGAACTGCTAATTGTATTCATAATTTCCGTCCAAACATCAATTCTGCTGGCGTTTTTCCCGTAATCGTCGATAGAGTAGTATGCTGGGTTAACATAAATCCCTGTAATTTTTCCTGTAAATCAATATTAGTAGTGTTCATTTTCTTCAGAAATGTCTTCACTTGCCGAACTGCATTCTCCGCCAATCCATTTGATTGCGGGTGATATGCTGGTGAGTATAAGTGACGGATCTCCCCAGCATCAAAAAACTGTCTAAGTTCATTGCTTGCAAAACCAGCTCCATTGTCCGTTACGATAACTTCTGGCAGGCCATGAATTGAACATGTTGACTTAAGACATTAATCGTCTCAGTCGCACTGGTATTCCTTACTATATGGCACTCAATCCATTTTGAGAATGCATCAGCTAATATTAGTAGCATCTTGTTGTTCACTGGCCCTGCATGATCCATATGCACTCTTTCCCATGGCTTAGTTGCTTCCTTCCATTGCGACAATATTTTACTTGGCAACTGCACTTCAGTTTGACATGCATCACAGCGCTTTATGTAATTTTCAATATCTTCATTTATTTTAGGCCACCAGACATAGCTATGTGCCAAAGCTTTCGCTCGCACTATGCCCGGATGCCCTTCATGTATAAGTTTTAATGTGTTTTTTCTCCCTTCCGGAGGTATCACTACTCTATCACCCATAATAATACACTTATTACTAACTGAAAGATTAAACCTGTTTGTCCAAAACCCCATGGCTAAGTAATTTGGTTTGAATTTAGGCCAGCCATTCTTAATCCACTGAATCAGGCATTCGTATCTTTTTTCATTCTCTGTCCATTTTCTGACCGTGTTAGAATTTAATATGCCTAAGTTCATATAATCTATGTAATTTATTTCTATTTCCATTTTGCTTTTTCCCTCCTATCTGGAAAACGTGATAACGCGTCAGCTTGTGGTATTTCCTTCCCCTTTTTATAAACTAGTTTATAATCATACGCGGCGAGTATATTTCTCCACCGCAGCATACGCGGGCTTAAATGCTCTGGAGTAGTCCGATCGTTACTTAATATTTCCAATAATGGTTTGTGATCTGTAGCAATTTCAAAACTATGACCAAACACATATTGATGATATTTTTTTATTGCAAAAATGATTGCAAGCGCCTCTTTATCTATTTGACTATAGTTGACCTCTGCTTTCGACATAACTCTGGATGCAAATGCCACTGGCCGTTCTTTATCTCCTATGGGATGGGCTAATACCGCTCCCACTCCCCAGTCTGATGCGTCTGTAGTAATCCTTACCTCCAGGTTACTATCAAAATGCATTAATAGAATATCTGATGTTAATAATTCTTTTATTTCATGAAATGCTTTATCTTGGATTTCGGTCCAGATCCATTTTTTTTTCTTTCTTAATAACTCATACATAGGTTTTGCTACCATCGCTTTATTTTTCAAGAATGGTTCAAAAAAATTCACGAGTCCTAGAAACGTCTGAAGTTGTTTTACGTTTCTAGGTTTTTCCGCATTCCTGACTGCTCTGATTTTATTTTCCAGTGGTCTTTTTCCTTTATCACTTATAGTATGGCCTAAAAATTCTAATTCCTGAGTTATCCACACACATTTTTCTTTATTCAACTTCACTCCTGCTTGATTTGGTTTAAAATATACGTCAGCAATTTTTTCCCTTAAAGTTTCACTAGACGTTGCCGTTATTAAGATATCGTCGTAGTATGGGATTACTCCTTTTAACCCTTGCAACAATAAATTTAATATAGCCTGAAAAATGTTTGGCACTGTTGTTATCCCAAAAGGAAGCCTATTGCATTTGTACAGCACAAAAGGCGTGGTTAACGTCAACATACGTGCTGTATTTTCGGTAACTTTCAACTGGTGAAATGCCGAATTAAGATCAAGCTTCGCGAAATATTTTGCATTAGCTAAATTCACCAAAACTTCTCACACGTCAGGAACTGGATACGCTCCTTTATTTAAAAACTTATTAACTGTGCAACGATAATCCCCACACCTTCTGATCTGTCCATCAGGCTTCGTTATTATAATTATGGGCGTAGCCCATTCTGCGTCTTCTACTGCCGTTAGAATGCCTTTATTTACTAGTTTTTTCAATTTCTTTTCAACTTTATCTCTCTGGGCAAAAGGAATCTTTCTAGGTTTACATACTATTGGATGAGCGTTGTCCAATAGTTCTACGTCTACTGGATTAGTTTTAATCAAGCCTAACTTTTCCGAAAATAAGTCTGGATATTTTTCCATTATTTCTTTTTCCACCGTAACTTTTTTAATTATATTTATTGAGATTCCTAATTCTCGAAACCATTCTCTCCCGATTATCGAGGTTAGTTCATTTTTTACAATATATAATGGTAATTCACACTTTTTTTTTTCCGTAACTAACTGGGACTTTAGTCACTCCCACTAGTTCTATTGACTGCCCAGTTATACCTTTTATTTTTATGTTTGTCTTTTTTATTTCTAGCGACTGGTCTTTTATATGTATTTCTTTCCAAATTTGTTCTGAAATTAAAGAAATACCAGATCCACTGTCGACTTCCATTACTATTTCCTTCTTCCTTATTATAACTGTTAGTACATACTGGCTTTTGTCTTGCCATGTATTTTCCGATGTGCTATTAACTTGCTCTTACTTCACTTCTCTTTGGTTTTCTGTATCTAGTTTCTCCTTTTGTTTTGGTTTCTTACAAACTTTCGCTAAGTGACCTTTATTCCCACAGTTATAACAATTTTCCTTCCGCCATCGACAGTACTTGGGTACGTGCCCTGTTTTTCCACAACAATAACATTTCCATACATCATTTTTTCTCTGTCTGCCTTCAGTGTTGTACGCGTAAAACTATTTTCCGTTTTATATATAGTAGTTCTATTTTCTACTTCAGTCTTATTTCTAAATGCTGCAGCCTGTTCTAAAACTGCTTCAAAAGCGTTACCCTTTTTGATCGCCAATTCCTAAGTCAAATCTGATTCTGTTAATAGGTTTTGTCTTAACCTTTCATCTGCCATTCCCCAAAGCAACTGATCTAATAAAGCTTGGTCACCATAATTTCCATATTGACAGTCTTTTATCAACTGCCTTAATGCTATGTCATACTCTTTTATTTTTTCATCGCTTGCTTGCCTTCTGTTACGCAATGCCAATCTTGCTATGAATTTAGACGGTTGTGGGCTGAAATAATCTGTTATTTTCTGTACTATTTCTTCATATTCGACTGAGTCTGAAATAGGTCCCTCAAATAACTTATTTACTATTCCTATTAATCTCGTCCCTGACAAACATAATAAAGCTGCCACTTTTCTACTATTGTCCGTAGTTTTATTCAACTTAAAAAAATTCTGCAACTGAATTCTATATAATGGCCATTCCCCTGGATTTTCTACATTAAATTCAGATATTGACCCCTGTCCAATCGACATTTTTTTATCTACAAGTTCGTTCAACCGACTGCGCCAATTTGCTTTGTATTCACATGTAACAAATTAAATAAATAAAAAGATTTTTGCTACAAATAGAATACAGCAATTTATTTATATTTTAGTTTATAACAATTTTGAGTTCATAACACATATAAGAAATTATATACATAATCGCGTGTCCGATTTTTCCACTAACAGTTCTATTCTAAGATGGCCGGTTTGCCAAAACCTCTTCTTAAAGTCTATTAATATTTTAATTATTCCGTATTCTAAAATTAGCCATTTTAGGCATACAAAAATAATAATAAGATCGAGAAGATCTGTAATTACCTATATAGATCTTGGAACCTTCAGACTCCGCTAGTTCTGGGTTATACCTCTGTTGTTCATATATCCCTTTCTCTAAATATAGATTCCCACTCCGGTCACACAGCAAGCTGGAAAATCTATTCTGTTTATTCTAAAATTACCCGGCTTCGCTTTCTTTTTCTCCTTTGTTCTGCTTTTGCTTGATCCTTATCAGTCCTTTTAATTAATTAATTGTACTTTCGTTTTTAATTAGAAATCGTTACTTTACTTCAATTAGTAAATCCTTATTTTAGGCTTTAATTAGTGAATGTTTGGTTTAGATTTTAATTAATGAATGTTATCATATAAAACAATCTATCTTATTTCCGTATTTTAATCAAAACTCCCATAACGTTTTTTACTTGTATTTTTAAAACTGCCTTTTTATTTTTACTTCTGGAGTACACTATTATTATTATTCCAAATACTATAAATTTAAATATATATATATATTTAAAATTGACATAAATATAAGATTATTAATTAGATTTAATTAATATATGAAATTAATGTATAATAGATTTGAGGAGTAAGTTTATCAAATAAAAAAAAAAAAGTTAATATATTATTCCAAATACTATAAATTTAAATATATATATATATATTTAAAATTGACATAAATATAAGATTATTAATTAGATTTAATTAATATATGAAATTAATGTATAATAGATTTGAGGAGTAAGTTTATCAAATAAAAAAAAAAGTTATAGCTATTGTAATTAAAATGAATTTCAGTTAAACTTATAAATCAAATTACAAATTTTCAAATAAAGTTTAAACCGTGTGTGTGGATGCACATGCACAAATTTGAAAAGATGAAACTTCTCATCTAGAAGAAAAACATTTGTAGTCAAACTAGCAAAAGCTTTCTGGACAAAATTTCACAAAGAAATTTCACACCATATTATTAAGCATGATTGTAAAGTAAATATTCAGAAATATAATTTAAATCCATTCTATATTAAGAAAACTGATTTTTTCAAGCGATTTGCTTTTTGAATGTTTTATTTGTGAAAGCTAATTAAATTTTTAAAGTATTTTATCTATTATTTTCAAAAGCTCAAATATCTTAATTTAAAGAAAATTTAATAACTTGTTGTTAATTATTTAATATTAATCTTTGACTTTTTAAAATAGTTTTATTTAACAGTAATATTTTGAAATTAGAAATCTGAAATTAAATAGCAAAATTTAGGGACACATTAAAAGTGTTTAGAAAAAAACATTTATTTGTAGTTAATATCATCATTCTTTTTCCACTTTATATAATGCAGATATATCATTTTCTTCAAATAATTTTATTTCCTTACAGTTTTGATTATTCAGCAGTCTTCTTCAGAGCCACAAATTAATTAAATATATATGAACTTTCAGTGAGATTTTACTTGATTTTGTACAAGTAGACTATCATTAGTTGAAAATTTCTGGGTCCAAGATTTTTGTATTTGTGAATTTTTCATATTTCAACTATAATCTTTTCCCTATTTTTTTGTAAACTCAAATTCTGCTGAAAATTTAAATAATCATTAATTTTTATTATCTAAAGTTTGTATATATTGAAATATTTTTTGTATACTTTTATCTTAATAATAATATAATATTTTAAAATACAGATTATGCTTATAATTATATTAGCATAACATTTTTATGTAGGATTAATTGAAATAATAATTCACAACAGTACTTTATAATTTTGTCTAGATAATAAAAGTTATTGAATTATTAATGATAATCCATCTGTATTTCATCTTTCACTATTTTTCAAATGTTTTTATAATTGAATTTCTTCAAAATTAAAATAACATGGTCAAATCATCTGCTATTAAAAATAATGTTCCGATCATCATTTCTTTAAAAGTATTTTTTAATTTACTTCAGAGCCATCTATTGTAAGTTTGAGTTCTTCGGATCATATGATGTTTAATTGAGAAAATGTAATACATATGCTTATGGGTAGTACAATTTTAACGCTGATTTAAAACTAAATTCTAGTAATTTTCCACTAGAGAGATTTCAAGTTCATTGTTTCATCTGAATCTCCATTCATTAATGAATCTTATTCCCAATATTTCAATCATTTTTATGGTCTTTTTAATCTTCATAGTATTGGTTTTTGATTCAATAAAGAATAAATCATTGTTTTAAAAGAAAATGATGATTGGAACTTTAATTTTAATTTTATAACTTGAATTAAATTTTATAAGAAAGAGTGTAGCAATCAAGATTTTTGAATCTAAATTTTTAATGGCCTACTTACTATTTATATACAGACTGGATGGTTTATGTAATTATATTTCATTTTTAAAAAATTACATAAATTTATACCATAATAATTATTTAAAATAATTGAGTTATTTTAGTAATGCAGTAGTTTTGTATATCAATATACAATATTTTTCAGATAAATTTTAAAATGTGATGTGATATTACTACTCCTTTATTGAAGTCGGGAATCTCTCAGCCGATATGTCCAAGAAAAACCTGTTAGGCACCTTCCCTTTCCATTCCCCACTCCATGGTCTTTGTATCTAGATGTCCCTTATCTTTTATCAACCCCAGCATAAAGATCAATAACCCACTTTCTGTATAATTACTTGGTCTATATTTATTCTCCCACAACTTCATTATTTGTACCCTTTCTTCTTGTAAGCATTTAAATTCTATTAGTAAATACCTAATATTTCCATGCCTTCCTTACATAACTTGTGGACTAAATCACCCACATTTCTCAATTTATGTGTATATTCCTTTGTTTTTAGTGACCCTGTTTGAACCTTAAATAGTAAAATACTTTCCCTGCTATTATCACAAATTAACTCGCATCCAATATTCTATTTACTTCTATATATATTTAAGCTCTTTTTACTCCCCATACTAGTTCTCCATCTCTCTAGCTTTCTCATTTTTATTAATACATCTTTTATCCCAGTTTTTGCCACTATAACACTCAACAATCCTCCTAACACAATCCCATCTTTTGTACAAGTATAGTGACATAAAGTCTTTATCCAAATCTTCTGCATATCATACTACCTTTTTCACCCATCTTGTTGCTTGCCCTTTATTCACAAACCAATTAAATACTATTTGGATATTCTCTTACTATGCATAAATTGCAATCTACCAAACATTTTCATTTTACTTTTTGCATCTCATCTAAAAACTTGACAATTCCATTTCTCCTTGAATTGCCTCCTTTGCCATCCACACACCTGCATTTAATGCTCGTCTTCCTACTTCTCTTTGTACTTTTTCTAAGTAATATAACACCCCTTTGCTAACACATAACACATCATTACCAAAGGCTAACCCCACTAAATCATGGACGATAAATAGCAGTGATATCTGGAAGCAGATTTTATTGACTGGATAGATAAAGAAAATTCCAATAGATATGAGTATTGTGGCAATATGTTTGATGGCTGTGTATCACTTAGAATATATATATTCAGATCAACAATTAATACCATTTATAATTGGATAGGAGAAAGATTCACAGAACTATTCAAATGAAGATTCTAGTGTATTTCGGTATTAATTTGGAGTGGCAGAAGGGATTCATAATAAAGCACTATCATAGATGAACATTTTTATGCATTTTTATGAACTTAGAAATCTGAGTTCATTGGCTGTATTTATATATAAAAATTTTAGCAATAAAGGTGTTTTAATTCTGAAGATATGATTGTTAAAAAAATCAACCAAAAACACAACACTTTTTATAAAATGTAGTAGGTATGCTTTTAGGAACAGATATTTAGTCTGTATACCTTATTCCAGAGCCATCTATTATAAGATTGGGTTATCAGAAGAGTTTATAAGATGTTTGAATGTTGGAAGTGCCAGAACCAGAATTGATTTGAGGACCTTATGCTCCAAATTCTGACACTACCACTGCATTAAACTATGCATGGTAAAATAATCACATGATTTAATTGCTTAGGAGTTCATAAGAAGTTTGAATAGTGGAAGTGCTAGAACTAGAATCATTCCAAACCCTGTGCTTCAGAGCTGATACTACCCGCACAAGGGAAGTCATGTGATATTTTAATTAGGATAAAATGTAGTATATATATGTTTGTTTACTGCATTTATGTCATTGTTATTAATATAAGTTTTTTTTAGGGAAGGCTTAAGTTTATAGTTCTATCTGGTTTTTCTCTCATTAATGAATTAATTATGTCTACATTTTTCATCTCTATAAGTTTTGAATTCTTTTTATTTGCTACCTGATAGTCACAGAGGGGTGTGAAACTTGAATTATAATTATTTAGCACTATGAATCTAGTGTTGTATTAGCTTGGATAGCATAAAAGGTAAACGTTGTTGCTACATGTGCCATTGCTATTTTTATTTCTCACTGAAGATGATCAATAATCAGATTAATTTTATTATGTAAGCATCACACTACCATTCAGTGTCACTTGATTAATAAAACTTATGTTAAATTGTTCTGGGATTGTAGAGAGCAAATTACTGTTCCTAAAGCAAATGTTGAAAGAAAGGCAGAAAAAATCATGTGATCCATTGTTTATAATATACTATTGCTGCTTAAGATTGAAAAGTGCCTACAATTTAACTGTTGACCATAAAACTATATAAGCAAGTCAGCATGAATTTAAAATCTTAAGATATTTTGAAACTTGGATTACAATTTGGATAGTTATAAAATAGGCAAAGATCGCTGCTACATGTGTATGCAAATTCTTCTCTTCACCAAAGATGGTCACCAGTTAGAAAGTAATCAGAGGATATGGATATATGGCTTTACTATTTGATTGCTTTGAGCTTATAATAAATGGCTTTGTAATAAAGTAAATAGTGAAATAATGCTTCTAATGCAGATTTTTTGAAATGCCAAATACTTTAACTGAAGTTATTTATGCGTTTAATTTTTTGAAGAGTAAAAATGCTCTAGACAATAATGGAATCATCATAGATATTTTTAAAAAATCTGAGAAAGAAATGGGAAAATTATTGGCAAAGCTATATCTCAAGTATTTAAGTGATAAGGATAAACCAGGTTATTGCAAAAGTACAATGGTGATACTATTGTTTAAGAATGCTGAAAAATAAAATATCAGCCTTTCATTATAGATTATTTAAATACTGGACTCAATCCAATCCCTTCAGAACAATCCAGATTTAAAATTTTAAAAATAATTATAATAATTCAGTAGATCATATCTAAACCTTATGAAGTTATAGAGAGGTCCACTGAGTACGAAAGGTTATGTTGCTTTGGATTTGTAAATTATGAAAGAAATTTTATTTCATAACCATTTCTACAGTGATGAAATTTTTGGAATTACTATAGAGCCAGGGTCATGTTAAATTCTGAAAAATATTAACCAAATTGAAAGTCAATGATGTCTCTAAAAGATTAGCTTTGACAGGAGTATATAGTATAGTAGCTACATATGAAATAGAAGAGAGATTTTAAAACTTAACACTAAAAAGATAAAATAATGTTCAACAGTTTTTTTTTAAAAAAGCAGATAATGATTAATCATATTATTAATACATATGGAAACATAATAAATGAAATTGGAATTGAACTTAATCAGAGTAATTTTGCTAGAAAAACTTTATATTAAAAGAATATTCTTATATCTTAAAAAAGTTTACTGTAACTATGTTTAATCTTTACTTACTTATGGATTTGAATCTTGGACTGTTATTAGATCAATATCACATGAGATTATGTTAAGATTAACAAGGAGTGATTGACAATTATTAAATACATGGATGAAAGGACAAATGGGTATTGGTAATGTTATACATATTAAGAAAGTGAAATAAGAGATGGATCAGCCATATTATTCAAAGAGATGACAAAAGATGAATTCTGTAGAAATAAGCCTTAGAAAGAAACTAGATCAGGAAATTAACAGAAATAGTATTGAGAAGTTATGAGTTGGAAAAGCTAGATTAAGTTTAAACTTTTCATCCTATATTAAAATGATAATGTTTGAAAATAAGACAGAATGGTTTTTATATGCAGTGTGCATTATGGTTATTATATTGTTAACTTATATATATTAATGAATATAAACAATGATTCATACTTTAACTAGTATTAGGGTGTGGAAAAATTAATAAGAATATGTATATCAAGCGTAATAATTTTATTAACCACTAAGAAATATGTAATTTGCAAATTATAAGAAACTATTTAACATATATAAGAGTCTAGTCTATTTTGACTTGTGGATTAGAGATGCTGGGTTTGGCAAGATAAAATCAATCATGCGAGTTTTCATATTATCACAGTTCACAAGTCAGCATTTGACTGTTATATATGTATAAATAATTCTATATTAGTCAAGTAACAAGCTAATAATATATGCTCAAATGCTCTCATTTATAGTAATAAAAAATAGCAAATTAAAAAAAAAAAATAGAAATTATATTGTTTTCTATTATATTAAACAAGAAAAATTATTTTTATTTTTACTATAGTTTTTTTAAAGTAAACATTAATGGCTAATTATAATAATCATAAGTACATAAAAGAAAGGATGAAAGAAAACAAATGAAATTGATGAGTTTGTTAGAATTTAGTACCTATATTTTTTACATATCTAAGTGTTTCATGAAGCATGTAGATCAATATATTTATGGAGTCAATAAACATCACATGATCATAATTTCTTATGCTTGCTCATAACTGTTATTCAAACAGGCAAAACTCTCTATACATATAGCCACTCTGGCTTGCACTGAGTGGCAATATATATAGAGAGTTTTGCCTGATTGAATATTTATAGAGTCAATAAAATTTGTGATATTTGAAACCTCTGTGTGAAATTTCTATTAGAAGCCTTTTTAATATATTCCAATATGTTTTAATAATTCCATGAAGTTTCAGTTTATAATTTTAATGTGCTAAATCGAACAGATAATGACCAATCATACCTTTATATTTGTCCAGTTTTATTTCTATTTGTGACTATTTCCCCAGCATTCTTGTTTCAGATGGGAATGGAAAAAGCATTATCCACCAAAAACAACAATAACAAAATATAATGCAGAAAAATTGTTTATTATTATTATATACAGTTGATTGACAAAAGTTTAATTAATGCTTTCTCATAAAAATAACTAATCGGATTTATTTCCCAGGAGTTTGTAAGAAGTTTGAACACCGGAAGTGACAAAACTATAATTGATTTGAGGATCTTCTGCTCTAGAGGACACTACCATTGCACTGAATTATACCATGCAGGATATTTTCATACATGAATTCTAGTATTATAACTTTTTTCAACAGACATGTCTTAAGATTTTTTTTTACTTTGATAAACTGTACATACACACATGCAAACTATATATAGTATGGAATTACTTTTTATTTATTGATATTGCTGGTTAGATTATTTAAATAACTTTCATGAAGAATTTTTTTGAAATATTTAATGGTTCTATTTATTTAATAATGTGTGTGTGTTTTTGTTTTTTTTTTGTAAATTTTTGTAAAAACAAGCTTCAAATGTATTAATAGGTTTGAGAAACCAGTTGGATTACCATATTTGGTAATAGTTATCCATAAAGTCAATTGTATTTACTACCATCAAAAGATTTTTATTAGAAAAGTAATTAAGTCAAAAATTACTCTTGTTCATATGTTTTGAAGCGAATTAAGTAGTATAATGAAAATGAATTGTCCAATATACATCAGGCTATATGAAGCTTATGGATAGCTTTATGACTCAGTGATAGTTTTCAGATATCACATAAAATGTGATGACCTTTTCCTGTTTTATATTGAAGAAAATATGATGTCACAGTCAAGTTTGTAATACTTTCTTTCTACTTAACAAAATACATGTTTTTCTTCCAAAGTTGTATGTTGTTGATAAGCTATCTTAAATAAAAGTTAAACAAATTTTTAATAGATAAATGGTTATAAACATTTTTTGTAATCACAGGTCATCAAATGAATGAACACTCCATAGTTTTGGATTCATTATTCTGTCTAATTTATGCTATTTTTGGAATTTATAGGTATATCCAATGAAAGGTTAATTAATTTAAAAATTGTTTTACGTGATGGTACTTCTGCTATTTTATCAGTACTTATGCTGTAATGTTAGTTTCAAAAAGTTTAGAGAAAAGAAGTTTTACATCTTATTGCATAGTGTTATTATATCAATACCATTAAAAGACCAAGTTTTTTTCTTTTTGTAGATTTTAATGTATATGTTGAATAGGAAGAATAAACTATGGACAATGTTATTGGAAATAGTAGCATTGGTTCTGCAAACTCACGTAATCTGTTGTTATTGCATACGTTATTGAATTTTTGATTATCATAAATACTTTGTTTAGGTTAAAGAAATGGTTGTAAAACAACTTGAATAGTTTCATGCTCTAAAGAATGGCATTCGATGTATTTTGTTATAGTTAGGACTTATAATATAAAGCAGTTAATATTGCATGAGTTATTATAGAAACAGTTGTTGGATATCATACATTAATATGTTAGAAGTTAAAATGATAGTTGCATTGAAAATTAAGTCCTAATCCAAAACATATTGATGAAAATTTTTAAGGTCTTTCTTTAGAAGCAGTTGTTACTAGAATTGGCATTTCACGATCTTAAGCTTAAATGTTACTGAGATACTATTTTCTCTTAAGAATTAATTATATTATGGGTATGTAAATTCATTAAAAATGAATATCACGATTAATTCTCTGATAGTGATTATATTTGTGACTTTATTAGAAGAATATTTGTTCTTTTTTTTCTATGAAAAAATAGTAAAATATTTGTGGAACTTCAAATATTAATTAAAAAAAAAACAACTTAAAGATTGTTTGGTGAATTGAATCTGCAAGGAGGGCAGTAATTTCTGATAGCAATCATATTAGATTTTTTATTTTTTTAAGATATTGAGAGAATATGAACATGAAAAACTATATCATAATCCTTTTGAAATCAACTTTCAATGATTGGGTAAAGATATCCAATTTGATGAAATTAAAACAGCTTCTTGTAATCTTAAAATTAGAAAGAGTACATGTACATTATAAACATCATATCAAAAAAATATTCTAAAGAGATTTCTTAAGTTAGAGTGGCCATACTGTTTATGAGGATTAATGACAATGATATAATTTAATAGAATAAAATGAGTTGTTTTTATTTTTCTAATTAATTAACATATTTTATTCATTAAAAATTTTTTTTAATGATATTTTATATCTTTTATTTTAAAAAACTTAAGAAATTAAATTTTCACACATGTTATTAATAGATAGCAGACTAATGCAAATTATTGTTGATAATGGTCACCTCTGGCCCAAGAGTGAATCTATAATAAGACTACAAGTCTCTAATAGTTTTATTAGAGAATTTTTGGATTTACTTATGATTGATGAGAAATGGAGTGGTAATTCATTCAGTAGTGATCCTATGTACAGATTGGTATTGTTGCAAGTGGTTTCAATCAATTGAGAGTTCATATTTTATAATTTACAGTGAACTGTGGGCTTTTGTTTGTGGAATATGTTTATATTTATATATATAATAGATATTCATATAACGCTACAATATTAGCCATAACAACAAAATTTTATTAAACTTCTTACACAACCATGGTTTCATCTCTTTTCCCAAAAACTTTATCGTGTTTGAAAAAGTGGGAGTATTCATTTATATAGTGACAACTAGAAAACACATGTGCATTAGCTTATTGGCTTATTGGTATTACAGTTTATAAAAGCATCACGCTATATAAAATAAATGTCTTGTTTTCTATAAACAAATAGATCTTTTCAAGTGAAATTCAACTAAACATACAATATATATATATATATCATCATCATTATCAACCATTATCAATCCACTGCAGAATGAAGGTCTCTCCAAGTTTAATCCCTCTTCTCCGATCTTTAACTTCTCTTCTCATACATATATATAACAAAATAGTCTTCCCATATTTCACTTTAACAGCCAATTTCCTTTCATATCAAAGAATGCCTTCATAAGATTGATGGTCTCCGATTCAAAAATTTTATCACCAAAGTTTCTTTTACTCTTTTTTTCAATTCACTTTTTTCATAAAAAATAACCTCTGCATTGTCAAGTAATATTTTATGACTTTTATTCAGTTCATGAATATACAAAGCTGAGTTCTGATATCTATTTTTAATTCTACTCTTATGAACTTTAACTCTTTCATTAAGACTTAATTTATTTTGACATATATAAATTTTATGACAATTATACCAGAAATAGATTTGCAATCAATTGACTGTTTTGAACTATTTAGTAATGAATTTAAATTCAAGCCTTTCTTTCAGGTCACTTTCATACCACCCAATAAATAACTATTCTTATAAATCAATTTATTAATTGATGCCTTATAAGGCAAAGAAATAAACTTTTTATTCACCCTATCAATTAAATCTTTATTATTAAATGATTTATAGATATTTTTATTAAATATAATATTCTTAATAAATCCATGATTATATCCTAATTCAATATAGTCAGAAGCAAATAGACTCCTCTGAATATAACTATTATTTTCAAAATTATTAAGTCTTCTATTCTTGTAACAAAAATTCAATAGTTTCTTATGAGTAAATGGTTGATAACTCTCTGGCCTTATCATATTTCTTAAATTTTTTACTTTAACAAAATGACTACAAAATAAAACATTGTCAACACTTAAATCTAAACATGTTAACTTCTTCAACTTATCTATCCATATAACAAACAAACAATCATCAGCATACCTAACAAATAATTTTAAAGAAACAGAAAAATTATTAATAACACTACTCACTAAAAAATCAATACAGACAGTAACAAATAACCCGTCCCTCTTTAATTTTATAAAACACATTATTACACACAAATCCTCCAATAACAATAGCAAATCATGAATAATCTTAATCTTATCTGCAGAAAAATATTCAAATTTTTTTAAAACAGTAAGAAACACATTAATGCTTATTTTCCTATCAATTGATTGCTATATGTTTTCAATGTCTAAACTACCAAAAACACATTCTTTTCTGAAATAAATCTATTAATTTTCCACATGCCTCAAACAAAGGAGATACACATATGAAAAAATGAATGGATTTGTTTTAGAAAATAAATGTGTTTTTGGTAGTTTAGATATTGAAAACATGTATCAATCAAGTTGATAGGAAAAAAAAAGTATTAATATGTTTCTTACTGTTTTAAAGAAATTTGAATATTTTTCTGCAGATAAGATTAAGGTTATTCATGGTTTGCTGTTGTTATTAGAGGAATCTATATATTTTGTGTGAAATGAAGTGTTTTATAAAATTAAAGAGAGATGAGTTATTGGTTTATGTTATTTCTCCTTTAATGTTCTCTGTCTATATTGATTTTTTAGGGAGTAATGATATTAATATTTTTTCGGTTTCTTTAAAATTATTTGTTAGGTATGTTGATGGATGTTTGCTTGTTATACAGGTAGATAAATTGAAGGATTTTTTTAATAGATTGAAAGCTTTTGATTCTAATATTAAAACTTACTATTGAAGATGGTACATTTGAATTTGATAAGTTAACATTTTTAGATTTAAGTATTGATAAAGTTGATAATATTTTATTTTATAGTCATTTTATTAAAGCAAAACATTTTAAGAAATATGATGAGGCCAGGCCAGTTATCAACCTTTTACTCATAAGAAACTTTATTGAATTTTTGTTATAGGAATAGAAGATTTAATAATTTTGAAAATAATAGTTATATTCAGAGGAGTCAATTTGCTTCTGACTATATTGAATTAGGATATAATCATGAATTTATTAAGAATATTATATTTAATAAACATATCTATAAATCTTTTAATAATAAAGATATAATTGATAGTGTAAATAAAGAGTTTACTTCTTTGCCCTATAAGGCCTCAATTAATAAATTGATTTATAAGAATAGTTTTTTATCAGGTAATATGAAAGTGGTCTGGAAGAAAGGCTTGAATTTAAATTCATTACTAAATAATTCAAAACAGTCAACTAATTGCAAATCTATTCCCAGGGTAGTTTGTAATTGTCATAGGTCAGAATAAATTAAGTCTTAATGAAAGAATTAAATTTGGTAAGAGTAGAATTAAAGATAGATATCAAAACTCAGCTTTGTATATTCATGAACTGAATACAGGTCATAAAATATTATTTGATAATGCAAAAGGTTATCTTTTATGAAAAAAGTGAATTGAAAAGAAAAGTAAAAGAAACTTTAATGATGAAATTTTTTGAGTCTGAGGCCATCAGTCTCATCAAGACATCCGATGTGAAAGGAAGTTGGTTGTTGAAATGAATGATGGGAAGACTATTTTGTTTTGTATATAGATGTTGTGTGTTTAATTGAATTTCACTTGAGAAGATTTATTTGTTAATAAATAAAACCATGATGTAAGAATTTTAGTAACGTTTTGTTTTTTTGGCTAGTATTGTAGTGTTATATGAATTTCTATTTTATTTTCAATTGTTAGTATAGCGTTAGGCAGTATTTAATATATATACACACACACATTTAAAAAATGATATATAGAAATGCTACTTAAATTATTAGTTATTTATTGTTATCTAATTAATTCACTGCTATCTAATTAATATGTTATTTTAAATGGATATTTAATTAAAGATTTTTTTCTGTGTTCTCCTCTTCTTCACACTACTACTTAATAAAAATAAGACTACACACAATGAGAGAAATCTGCCAGAGACGGATGTATTTGTTTAATTATTGTCTGTCTTAGCTATATTTTATATAATGTAACTGTTTGTGTGAATATTTGTAAACCAATTTTTTTTTCCTTAGTGATAAAAGTTTATTCATAAAAAATAAAAAAACAGATACAAATACAGTTAAAAAAAAGGTTTACAAAGAAGTGATTACATGATAAAATGAATTTCAGGAGCAACATGGTGAAAAGGGGAAGGATACATATAAAAATAGAAAACAGACTAAGAAAAGTCTTTTGTTGCAAGTCCAAAATGCACATCCTCATTGAGCTAGCAATCACATGGGTTGTAAACATTTAATTGGATGAGTCCTGTGACAGAGACTGAGAGGATGGGAGTTGAAGGATTGCCCAGGTGTCTGTGAGTAGCAGAGGTGGGGCTAGTTTGGTATCTGGTTTTGAGGAGGGAGTTAGGTCCAATAGGTTTTTTTACTGAGTATATTCTCTGGTCAAAAATAATAGCATCCTGTAGCAGCCAGAGTGCATAGATGAGGAAAACTGATAGTCTGATAGTGAAACTTCTGGCTGCTCTATGATAGCTTACCTCAGGTCTGGTTCATATCCAGCAGCTTTTTAGTTCTAAGGTTAACTTGCTCACTGCTCACATATAATGGACAGCATGTATACTGCCATTCTTATTTGATAATTGTCTGATTTTACCTCCAAATGGATTGACTATTTATCACCAGATCCTCATCCAAAATAAGAACAATCGGATTCAGTGAGCATCACTGCCTATTAACTAAGGTTTGCTATTGGAAGTCTGTTATCTATTTGTATATCCATTCGTCCATGGCTATGAATGCTCAATCAGATCAAGATAAGATGGAATCTGGACCAGTCTATTATTTGAAAGCAAGGTGAGATATAACAGTATATTTATGCTAGCAATTTTAATTGTACAAGAGATTTCTTCATAACTAAGGTTCTGTTAAGTAAAATGATCAATCATGCAATCAAAATATATAAAAGTCATTACTTTTCTAAACCAAATAATGCAAGCAGTTTGGGAAGTATTGTAATTGTGATATAGAACTCTGAAAAAATAGTTTGTAAATCCTATAATTAAAGCAGCTATTTTGAAGATTGTCTTGTCTGTACTCATTTCCTGTCTGCCATGGCCCACAGTTAATGATTGATTTTTATTTGAATAAATGGTTTCTTTTTAAAACATACTTGGTGTGATTATTATAAATGATGTTTTAAAAAAATGTAGTTTGGTAGAGTGGCATATTCTTGAACTCATAGTCCATGAATTGCAATCCAGTTCTGTCACTACCTAAGCAATAAGCCATTCAATGTGATGAATTTTTCTATGGTTGAATTTTTTATTGTTGAATTATCAGAGAGGTCAATACTATTTTTTATATTTAATGTAATCCCATTTTTTCATTCTTTGGCAATGAGCACATTTAAATCTTATTAAATTTACTATTCCTCAGCTTTATAGATGTGACATGTATTTTCAACATTATACAATACTGCTTAGTCATTAAGTAGTTGATGGCTGCTGATTGAAGTCAGACATTTAATTTTTGACCCCCCCCCCTTAATTCAGACAGGGTAAACACTAGATCAAGAAATCAAGCCATTTTTCCAGAGGACTGGTAGGCAGAATTGATTCAAAAGATCATTAGTACAAATATAATATCTCATTATGAATTTTTCATTAATTTCTCAGTGCTTCCTTTTTTATCTCAAAAGCCAATTGTATTTCCGGAACAAAGGAATTCATGTTGCAGAGATAATGCATCAGTTTGCCATGTCTATGACTTGCATTCAAATCTGGGTTAAGTGAAATTCTTATTTTTTAAGAGAATTTTTTTTAAGAAGTTGTCTGATAGCTAACGTGAACAGCCATCCAACATTGATCAGTAAATGGGTATCTATCTTTCCTTAGGTAGATAGTAAAAGAAAATTGAAAAAACATTCAAAGTTTTACCCTTTAGCTATTGTAGGGCATGTGAATACTGACTTCTCTACAAGAGACTATTCCTGCAGCAGTGTAAAACAATATCTTGATATTGGAAAGAAAATTATTTCTGCAATAAGAAGCAAAGATGGAACTATTACTAAAAAGAGAAATGATACATCATGAAATGTGTGGAAGAATTTTATAAAGAATCTAGCAATAAAGAAAAAGAAACAGTATTCTTACAATTATTATATTTTCTGATTTGACCAGCATTTTAAATAAAGAAGTGAGATATGCAATTAAATCTATACAAAAAGGAAAATTTGCAGGAAATGAAAGAATTATTATACCAAATATCTAAATAGTAAATATATAACCAGATCATTGGAAGAATGCAGTAGTGATATTGATATTTAAGAAAGGTGATAAAGAAGTTATTAGAAATTACAGAACTTTCAGTTTTCTATCAGTTCTATATTAAAATATTTACTACAATAATTGCAGCTCATCTTCAGCAAATTTTGGATTCTAACCAAGCAAAAAACCAAACTGGATTTAAAAATGATTTTACATAGTGGATCATATCCAGATATTGAGAGAAGTTATAGAAAGGATCATATCCAAATATTGAGAGAAGTTATAAAAAGATCCAGGGTATATGAATTGACATTATGCTTTGGATTTGTCAATTATGAAAAAGCATTCGATTTCATAAGCAATTGTATAGTGAAGAAAGTATTGGATTATCAAATTATAGACCTAGGATATTATCTCACCCTGAAGATTGTCAAAATGAAACTGCAATTATATGATGGTAGCAAGAAGGTTAATATTGAGAAAGATGTAAGACAGAGTTATTGTTTCTATATTTGCAAAACGTTTTACAGCAGTTTTATAAGAAGTATTTTGTAGATTAAAGTGGAAAGCTAATGGAATAAATTTTTAATGTAGATCCTTTAAATCATTTTGATTTTGCAGTTTATGTGGTGTTTTTGTAATAATGTTTCAGAGCTTCAGGAAATGCAAGAGTTACCAAGTGAAAATAAAATAAGAAAGTAGAACTTGAGATAAATGCTAAAAAATGTAATGTTCAATGGATTTTTTTAAGAAGGAAAAAAAAAATATTGATGAAATCATGAATGAGGGAAGTTAATAGCTATAAATATTTTGGTGAAATTATCAACACAGGTGATTCAGGAAATGTTGTAAGAGTAATCAAGTGAAAATAAAATAAAGTAGAACTTAAGGCAAAATACAGTAGTGCCACTCAGTGCAAGCCAGACTAATCAATGGATGCAAGGAAGTGCATAAAATCCCTATCTAATGTCTACTCATCCAATATCACCAGACTAGTTTCTAGCTTGTCAGTTTCATCAGTGAGGAGCCTTGGATCCAAGAGTGCTGCACCTACATCTTAGGATGTAATGCAACTGTCTAGCTTTAAAATATTATTTGTGTTTTTAGTTAGCTTAAAAAGTAAAAGGTGGCTGCTGGATGGTTGCATTAGATCCTAAGATCTAGGTGCAGTGCTCTCAGATCCAAGACTCCACACTGATGAAAGCCACAAGCTGGAACTAGTCTGGTAATGTTGGATGAGTAGGTACTAGATAGGGATTTTATGCACAAATCTTCCTGCATCTATTGATTCCTCTGGCTTGCACCGAGAGATGCTACTGTATGGAGAGTTTTGTCTCTGTGATAATATTAACCATAGAATTAAATTTGGGATGCTTTTGGTATGGATAATTTAATATTAAAAGGAATTACGCCTATGTGTTTGAGTAGGCAAGTTTTTAATGGATATGTTTTACTAATTCTTATTTATGCATCTGTGACTTGGACATTGATCAAAGAGCAGTACAAAGGTTTCAGATCATTCATTGAAGTATGGAGAAATTATGTTAGGAGTAACAAGAAGAAATTGAAAATGAAATATATGTGTGAGAGAACAGATATCATTGAAATATGGGATTGAATTGTATATATATTTAAGAGAGATCATAATAAATGGACAGTTGAAGTCTTAAATGGTATCCAAAAGATTGTAAAAGTCTTAGAAAGAGACCACATACGGGATGAATAGATGAAATAAGGGTCTTGTGGAGAAGCCTAGAATTAGACCAACTGTATTAATTTTGGAAAGATCTTCATCCTGAAGTGGACAATGATTGAAAATGATGATGATAATCTTTTTTTACAATGATTTTAGGAATGTTTTCAATACCAGTAATAATAAAAAAAAGATTTTATCATAATTGCTTTAAGATGGATTAATTTTTTATTTTGCTGTATTAATTTTTTTACTATCTAGTTAATAATTAAAACTTAATTATATATTAATTATGTTAATGTAGAATCATCATTAGCAGTTTTTTCCCCCCAACGAATTAATATTTAAAATATTTTACTTATTAATTTTGAGAGATAGTGATTATTATTTTTCAATCTACTAATTAAACATAGTTAAGTATGTAGGACTATATATATATTCAGTAGTGTAAAAATATACTACTGGTGCAGCATCAGTAGGAACAGGCTATCTGTTCTACTAATTAGTGAAGTTCATATCATTCTACAATTAGTTTTATTTTTACAGTCTGTACCTTCAATTGAGCGATTCAAATTAACGTGGGATCTTTACTTGTGGGAAAATGTTAGTTATATATTCTTTTATCAATCGGTGCTAAATAATTAGGTAATGACTACCCGGAAACATTTTTCTTTAGTTTTTCTGTGATCTAAAAAAAATGCACGCACACACACACATGTTTGCATGTGCACAGACAAATGGACAGGCAAAAAATGTTCTTTTGTAAAAAGACTGCTTATATTGTCAAGGATTGTTGATTCATAATGCATTGTGAAAAATCTTATCCCAATGGATATTTTTATTCTGGGAGGAAGGGGCCTAAAGTATCTTTTTAATGTTGATGCTTACATTATTTTGCAAATGATGATAGTTTTGAAACAAAGAGAGCTCAATATTTTGATAAATAAAACAATCTATTAATATATTGGTCTGGAATTCATAAGAATCAGGCACAAAAAATGACATCTAGAGATACCATTCATGTATCTTGAACTCTGTACTCTTCCTGCTGTATTACTGAACTAAGTCATACAAGTTATCCTAGAAAATCTGATAGTGCAAAAATCACAAGAAAATAGAATTCAGTATTTGTCTTACTGATTTCTAAATAAATAAAAGTTTTACTTATTAGTAGATTTTAATGCTTTCTGCTTGTGACTGTCACTATACTGAATTGTGTTTTTTTCATTTAGTAATTATTAAATTTTATTATTCTGCTGACTCTTACAAGTAATGAGATTGGAAATTTTCGGTATCCTTAAAATATTGCCAAGAGAAGAAATAAAACTCCTCTAACAAATTGTGAGATTTAATGAAGTAATTCAGAAAGAGTCTCAAGAATAATTCCAAGAACATTTACTAGTATTATTGATAGTTTTTTATTTGTCTGAAGGTTTGACATAATGACAGTTTATTTTTTAGCTAAATGTTCAATTAGTTTTACTATTTAATTGAATTGTTAAGACATTAAATGACTAATAAGACATCACAATATCTTAGCATGTACATTGCTATTCATTTGCAAATTCTATTCTCACTACTTTTCTATCATCTAATGTAAGCTTTAATAATCAATAGATGCCATATGCTTAATAAATCATTATCTGATGCTATTCTATTGCTTTATCCTCAGATTAATGCTTGGAGCTTTTGGGATTTTTTGAAAAGTGCACTTTGAATTTTTGGATCTAATGCGTCTCTCATCTATCGGTTATTTTTATATTTTTGTTATATTACTAAGTTAGTAGCCCAAATTGGAAAAACTTTGTTGATTTTTCTCAATCCATCATATAAATTCCATCATGTAAATGAATTTATTGGCTGTTTTTTCAATACCTTTTATAGTTTTGTAATTGTTCTTTTATACTAAAATAAAGATAAACATTGCTCTATAATAGTTTAGTGCAGGGCTAGCTTAATCCACTACTTTTTGTCGTAAAATGTCACAACATAACCCCTGAGCAATAAATCATTCATTTATTATTAAGATAAACGATGGAATCCAGGATCTGTTAGATTATGATATCCCCCCCCCCACACACACACACATACAATGGCAAAAAAATATATTTTTATTTGATAATTAGTGCACTAATCCATATCTTTGTTCTCCACTAGTTGTCATAGTCAAAATTTTGGGGCTCTTTAATATTTTTTTTTAATATAAAACAAAATAGTCTCTAAGACTTGAGAGAGTCCATACATATTGCTTTGGTTTGTTTCCTAATACCTATATCACTGTGTCCAGCTAAAAATAGCTAAATGCTTTTTTAGCAATCAATAAACATTGTTATTCTTAGACAAACATTCAAATACAACGTCCCTTAATTTTTAATGAAGGTTTGGCTGCAAAGTAGTTCGTTATATTGCTATTTATATATAATGAAATTCATTATTGCAATACTTGTGGTTTTAGAAAGAACTAAAATAGATAATCACGCATTCTGTTTTAAAAGATTTTGAAATGTGGGTTCAATATGTCAGACTAATCAACCATTATTTATAAAGATCTCACTGGTTTATATATATGTGAATATTTTTCTTATTTTTTAAAAAAACTGGTAAATTTAAGTCTTAACAGATAAGAATAATATAATAAAAAGAAACGTCAATATAATTTTGCGATATAATTTTAAAAGGAATGCATAAATATGAAGCATTTATTTAACAAAAGATTCTGCTTTCAAAAGTGTTCAAAATATTTTTCAACCTAAAATTATCGATTGTGTTAAACAATGAAAAAGATTCTAAAAAAGAAAAAAGTACAAATATTTTACTTGAAAAGGATAAAAAGAATTTGATTTAATATATACAAAGCCATGTTATTAATTGATGAGGCGTAAACGCAGCCGTAGAAAAAAAAAGCTGAAATCACCGAAAAGAGCAATGTTTTATCAAATAAATGTAACTCATAAAAATACTTCATAATAGTAATTGCAATTATAACAATCCAAATATTTAATTGCTGCTGTGTTTGTAAAATAATTGTCTTAAATAATGGGGGAAGGGGGGATGAATATGTTTTTTTTAAAAAGGAAGAAATAAACGAATAGCTTTATTGCTGCGGAAGTTCTAAGAAATTCGAACGCAGGAAGTGCCAAAATGGGAATGGATCCGAGGACTTTACACTCCAAAATCTGACGCTCTTCTTCTGACTAAACCATGCAGAGCAACATGTTCCCTAACAGCAGACGCGACACATTTTGTTTAACAAAAATTCTAACACATGTCAAGTGAACATGCATGATCATCACCGATTAAGCGATTTTTAGGGATATAAGAACAAATTAAAGTGATGGTGAAGATATATAATGGATTAAGTAATCATGAGGGATATAAGAATAGAAGAAGCTGTCATGACAAATGTAATAATAGATTGAACAATCAAAAGGTATATCGTCAGCATCATTTTTATATTATCGATCTACTGCAGGATGGTCTCTCAAGTTCAATCCATCTTTGATCTCTAGTCTCTCTTTTCCACACTACCCCAGCACACTTCCTTATTGAATCCA
Source organism: Epiperipatus broadwayi (assembly GCA_028023455.1). Classification (NCBI taxonomy): domain Eukaryota; kingdom Metazoa; phylum Onychophora; class Udeonychophora; order Euonychophora; family Peripatidae; genus Epiperipatus; species Epiperipatus broadwayi. The sequence goes on from JAQFVV010012470.1 coordinate 3,281,215, forward strand.
TCCATCTCATGTGATCTCTTTCTAGGTCTTTACAATCTCTTGAAATCCAATTCAAGATTTCAACTGTCCATCTATTACTATCTTTTCTAGCAATATGGCCAGTCCAATTCTATTTAAGTTTCGTCTTGCAGTGATATCAGTAACTTCTATTTATTTATCAAAAGTTATCGAAGAAAAGATTAATTAAGCAAACCTGAAGAACAAAAAGATGGATTTAAAAATAATAGCAAGAAGTAAATAAAAAAAATGCTAAAAGATTGAAGCTGTTGAATTCAGAGACATAGTCTTTTAAGCTAATAGAGACAAAGAAGCAGGAAGACGTAGATCTTTTGAATCGTAGGCTTGTAGGGAAAAGGAGCAAGCATATATATATATATATGCTGGTATATTTAATTAAGTTTTTGGAGATAGAAGATTAGCAATAAAAAGTAAAATTTAAAAAAATATAAATAGATGTTTTATTCCCTTTTCCATTTCTGAATATCATAATCTTTTTACTACTTTTTCAAATGGTTTATGGAGAAAATTGAAACAGAATAATCCTGTTGACATTATACAATCGAAATCTTTACCTTTATGTTTGGTTATATCAGCTATTCTCATATAAATTCAAGACCTCTTATTGTGTCTTTCGCAATTAGATGTTTTGTTTTAAAATCATACTTTTTTTTCAAGATTGCAGTGGTCAGTCTTTATTTTTTTTATTCTTAGATATCACCATCTTTCATTTTTTATAAATATTAATATTCAATAAATTAACAATTGCATAATGCTAAATGAAACCCAAGTGTAGTGAATGAGTATAGTCCAGTGCTCGAAGGTTTCAACAATGCTATTTGTGTTTAGTTATACATTCAGATTTTGTTTCTAAATGCAGTAGTGTTGTTGAGGCTTTCTGGCATTTGTTTGTATTCATTTTCTATATTGATATTCATCTGAGGATTGTGCATGAGATTAAGAGATGCTTAAAATTTAAAATGAGGCAGATTCTTATTTGGTCAGTTTTATTTCTCCTATTTTTTGTAATTTTGTCAATAAAAGTGAACCATTACCATAGGTTCAGTGCTCATATTTTATCTTTAGATAAAAGTTCAGATTACAGGATATTGAATTTTTTTTGTTGATATTGCATATGCAACAATATTCATCTGTTAAAAGCATGTTATTTTGGAATCTTTAACATTAAATAAGAATAGCTACATTCCTATTTACCAACCAGTTATAAAATGGTTAGTAGGCATTTTAGTTAATACCATGTTCATGATCTATGAATTTTCTTTCAAGGATCACTGCCTTTCAATTACTGGATAGTCTCTGATTTTAGAGGATAAAAAGGAAAACATACCATAACCTATCAACAGGTGATTCAATCTTGAGTATTATATATATTTAAACTCTAGTTTTTATCCGTTCCTCTCTCATCTCAACTCCACTGCATTGCAGTCATATATAATTAGTAAAGAGGTATGCACCATCTAAAAGATTTAGTAAACTTTTACATATTACCATATTAATAAAAACACCCAATCGCAGCACAATCGATGCTTCAGGTTTTGCCACCGTCAAGTATTTTCAAAAAACTATCAGTGCTCACTAATACAGCAACGTTTTTAAATATCACATCTATGTTCATTTTGATAATAAAGCTTTAGAATTCAAATACGCAATAATTTTAATATAAATATGTTTTAGCGGCTTAATATTAAACATAAGACCGAATATATATACTTCTCTTTTTTTTTCCAGTTAAAATCTTGCATATAAATAAATATCTTAATATATATATATTTGGAGCGATGTTCGAAAAGGCTCTTGCCTTATAGTAACATTCAAGATTGTTTATCACCTTTATCAGATGTTTAATTAGATCACCCCTAGATTCATTTTTTGTAGGGAAAAAGCTTCAGAATTTGTGTTACGATTTCTCTAACTCTGTTTATATTTAAATCTAAGAGTTAAAAATGTTTGGATTGAATCTCAGCAGAATAAAATTAAAAAAGAAATCACAATGACAGAGCAATACATTCAGACTCAATGTTTTGAAGATCAATTCTCAGCCATGTAACTTTTTTAAAAAAAAAAAAATTATAGTAGATTCAATGAATGAGATTGCTTAATGTTCATAATATGCTCACATGATTTCCTGAATAAATTATCACATGATTAGTAATGATATTGCTGTTCTCATTCTGACACAATAAGATGAAACTAAATGAAGAGATTAAGCTCAATATACACTGGTCTGCTTACATGACCTCCTGAATAAATTATCATGATTAGTAATGGTATTGCTGTTCTCTTTGCTCAATCAGGTCAGAATATTGAAGAGAATTGCTAAAAGCTCATTTTGCAATAGAATGCTCACACGATCTCTTAAATAAGTTATTTCATGATTGGCAATGGTATTGGTGTTCTCAAGCTGATCCAATCAGGTCATACTAATTGAAAATACTGCTAAATGCTCAATCTTCACTAGTATATTTGCTTGACCCTGCCAAACAAACTATCATATCGTTAGTGATAGAATGTTCTCCACAACCAGTTTCTTGGATATTCACATTATTATATGATCTGAACAAACTAACTACACAATTGTTATTAGTTTCTCTTTTAAAGATATACAATTGCTAAAAGCAAACATAATTCATTTTTAAAAACAGCTCAAAAAGTAATGTAAAAATTGGATACATTTCTTATGGAATTAACAAATAAGTAGATCTTATTTTTGGATTGTCACTATATAAAATAAATTTTTATATCAGTAGCAAACTCTCCAAGCAGTAAAAGCCATCACTAACTAGTGCCTACTTATCCAATATCCCTGACTAGTTTCTAGCTTGTGGCTTTTGTCAGTGAGGAGCCTTGGATTTGAGAGCACTGCATCTAGATATTAGGATCTAATGCAACCCTCCAGCATTCACTTTTTACCTACTTATAGTAATATAGCTAAGAGCTTAAGATGAAAATGCAATAATGTATTTAATCCAAGCTCATTTGCTTGTATAATCATATAGATCTGAACTCAGTTCAGCATCCATATATTTTGATGTCTTTGATTTTTCAAAAATCATAATCATCATTATCCCATGAGCAGAATAGATATAAAACTATCAAAACATCACATGATCACCACAATAGAACTACCAAGTGCAAGCCTCAGTAATCAATTGATGCAAAAGCCATAAACTTTAAACTAGTCTGGGGTTATTGGATAAATAAGTCGGCACTAGTTAGGATTTTATGCTCAAACCTTTTTGCATCCATTGATTACTAAGGCTTGCACTTGGTAGCATTAATATATGGAGAGTTTGCTGTTGTTATATAAGTATAAAGAATGGTGATCACATGATGTTTTGATGGTTTTATACCTATTCTATCCATGGGATAATGGTGATTGGTTTTTGAAAAACCAAAGACATCAAAATGCATAGATACTACTGACTTCAGATCTATATGACTATACAAGTGGATGAGTTTGGATTGTTTATACTATTTTGTTTTCATCTGGTGCTCTTAGCTTTATAGTTAATTGAATAGGTGACTTCTGGAGGGTTGCATTAGCTCCTAAGATCTAGATGCAGTGCATGCAAATCCAAAGCTATGATGAAAGCCATAGGCTAGAAACTAATCTGGGGATATTGATTGGATGAGTAGGCACTAGATAGGGATTTTATGCACAAGCCTTTTTGCATCTATTGATTATTACAGTTTGCATTTGATGGCAGTACTGTGTGGAAATGTTTGCTACTGTTATTAACAGCCTGTGTACCTATGTAAAATAGTGATCCGTAATGTTTTGATGGTTTTAAATTTTTATATATTATTTAATTCTTTCCAACTCGATAGGGAGGAAAATATTTACTGCATCAAAAATGCTATATCACGCATTTTTCAAATCTACTGCTTTTAATAATAAAAGCTTACTATTTTGGAAGTATTCCCCTCCCCTTAATAAAAACAATCCCCTTAATAAAAACAATCAACTATAATAATATAGTCGCGCAAGAACTTTACTGCTGTAAGACCGTAATAATTTAGTCACCTATCTTTCATCATAAATGCTGAAGTAAATAATGTTAAAACGCTGATTGAGACTTTTTTGAGGCTATAAATCTGTCTTTGAATCTTTCATCTAAATATATTTCAAAGCTGGGAATGCTATCAAAGTAATTAATGGCGGAAACAATATATATTCTGAATTTATTTATTTTTACCTAATATTTAAATACGTATTAAAAATTACCTTATTAAGCATGCATCAAGCCATATTTATTTCGCAATTCAAAAATGTAAATGCTGTAATTTTCCTTTCGCATTATGCAAACTTTTAATATATTCATTTTAAATTTATTTAAAGATGAGCTAAGGTTAAAAATTTTATAATTTATCTATCATTTTGTTTTATTAATGGCTTCATCTCTGATATAAACATACATTGTTTTTAGTTTAGATCACATACATATTTATATTTATAAATCATTAGAAGCCACTTCTAAATGAGTAGAAGGGGGAGTGAAAAAAAAAACGAAAGTTATCTATAAATTTTGCAATGTTTATGGAGTCCTAAATGAAAACCTATATATCATATATTGTGACTTGCGATACTGTTTTTAGTTGATGCTGCAGACGATCAATCTTTTTGAAGACTTGATTTTTCTTAGTTATTATGTTCTGTTCTATTATTTAAAAAAAAAAAAATCAACCAATATTATCGATCCTTAAAGTGTCTTTTGTCTCTCCTGTAAAAGCCATTTTCAGTTTAGCACAATTTTTTATCTTCAAGGGTGTTTGCTATTTTGCATCTTCTTCACATGTCTAATCAAATGAAGATAAGTTATTGCAATTGTAGATTTATTATCACATGTAGTAAGTTGAAACTCGGGCGAATTCAAGTTTTCCCATCAAGTTATTATGGACCAATGTTAAATTTTTTAATACTATGATTGTCTCCAATTAATTTACAAGGATAACAACCCTTCATACAACTAATTTAGTTGAAGTAAATATATTCCTATGATGAAATATTTATTTTTTAACTCTTTATATGGAGCAGCAACTTGTTGAAGCATTCGTTGCTTCTTCTCAATATTCGAGTCTGTCTTTCTATGTAAAAAGCTACCCAAACGTTTAAACATTTTCTTAAAACAGGCAAAACTCTCCTTACAGTAGTGAATTATCCTTTAATTTGGGAGATATAGGAGTCAAAAGATGTAGGTTAATCAGTTCCAATTAAAAAAAGTCCTCTTCAAATCAATATCACATTCTTAAGTCCGCTTATGAAACTCTCTATGCACAGTTTCAAAGACCACATTCATAAAACAGAAAACGGATTATCATATTTCAGATCCGTGATGTAACTTCATTGGGTCAGTCAATCTACAGCAATGTCTTCATGCACGCTACTATAGACTTCAATTAGCTGAATTAATGCTTTGACCAAATAAATATCCCATTATTCACCAACGCTGCGTCTATGATTATATCGCTAGAAAATATTAAAAGCATGCTTAGCAGATTACATTAAGTGCAAAAGAATTCCACTTGAGGGAATTAGTGTACCTGGCTTCCATTAATTCATTTTCAAGCTTTTCTTAATTCGCGCCTCCAGGCGTTCATATTTAAAACACGATATATAAATTTCACTTTTATTTGTGATACTTTTTGTATTTGCTAGTTAAAAAAAAAAAAAAAAAATCGTATGTATAGTCTTTTTTTTATTTTTAAACGGGTATCTTTGGCAATCTATCATCAATGACTGATCTTTGGAAAATACTTTGCTGAAATGGATAACGCAGATGTTTAATGATAACTACTGCACTCTTTTCAATTCTTTTTGATTCTGTAAAATGAAACCATAAATTTATTCTTAAGATCAGGTGCCACTTCCTCATATCTCTATATAATTATAAATATTTTCTAATAATTTTAAACAAACATATCATTGCAAAATCTTTTTTAAAAAGTTGTTAATAGCATATTAATCTTATTCAATTGGATGTGTTAGTTCAAATCTAAATGAGGTATGTGTGTATTTCTCAAATTTAGTTATGAATTTTTGTAGTATTGTTTACAGGATAATCTAAAAGCCCTCCATCTATTGAAACCGTCACTATTATCTATAAGTGTGCCGGTAATGGATAAATAAAATTTGAATAATTTTATATGTAACATTTAGTGAAAAAAAACAACATATTAAAATGTTTTTAATCTCAAGTGTTAGTATCTTTTTTTGCAGTTTGAACTCACTAATCTTTTTAAGTTATCTTGCCAGTTATTGAACTTCTGGCTTAAATCCTTAAATTGCTTATGAAGATCAAATCTTATATTATTCTATCCCAATCTCTAATATTTGTACAATGATTCAGTCAGAATTTTTCTTTTTAAATGAACCCGAGAACAGTGTTATTTGTTTTGACAACACATTTCTCAAAAGAATTCTAGACAAGCTTGAAAACTCAAATTTACGATTTTAAGATTCAACAGTTATAGTATATTAACACATGATCTGTCCAACAATCTATATATATATATAGATTTGTAATATTTTATATATATCATTTAATCCTTTTTCTATAATCACTTTTTATAATGCATTTATTTATTTCTTGACAATATTTTCTAACATTTTTGACTGGCCAGCAGATAATGAAGAAATTGTTAGAAAATATCAAGAAATAAATAAATAAAGAAATTAATAAATTAATGCATTTTAAAAAGTAATTGTAGAAAGTATATTAAATGATATTATACTTATATACGATCAATGCATAAAAATTAAGAAATGAAGGGAAATTGTATTATATTTGCTTGCTTTATATTCTGACTTCTAAAAGTAATGTAACATGTAAAATGCTAGTACTTTGAATATGGATGCATCCAAGTTCCATCATGATTTTTCAGTCTAAACAAAGCATTTATGATAAGTAGTACATTTCTTGAACAAAAATCCAATAACAAACACATCCATTTAAAAAACAATATATATGTTATAATGGGCTAGAATTTTACCAATATCTGCATTAAAATTATGCTTCAAGGAACCTTTTTTTTCTTCTGAACTTTCTGGTTCTAATATTGGAGAATAAAAACTAATAGAATAGGCACATGTACCATGGTGCTAAGCAGCTTTTAACATTATTAGCTCTTTACTGCTAAAGCTAGGAATTCCAAGAATAGAATATAACTAATAAGATTTTACATGGACCCAATAGTTTTCATTCATTTAACATATTGTTCAACCTCTCCCAAAAAAATTATGTATCTGTTTAATTAAACTTTCTCTGCAAGATTAGTCTTACTATAAGCTTGTATTTGTATCAGTCTTGTTAATATCTTTAAAACTGTTCTAAATTTAGATCTTGAAGAATCCACATAGATTGTAGTTTTATGTATTCCTGATATTAGGGGTGGAGAAATGACATTTTTCTTGTCATCACTACAATCTTTTATAACAGCACAATTATTGTTACTGATATTATAACTATTGTAATGGTATCTTGTTTTTCGATCATATTTGTGGAAGAGTAAACAATTCCATAATAAGGCTGCTGAAGGATAATCATAATCAATTGTACTGCCATTTGTGATATCACAACAAAGAATTCTCAATCTATTAAATCTTTCACTATCATTGTTTCTCAGCAATAGTAATTTTGCTTACTTTACAAACATGGAATGCATTCAGTTGACAACTTATGTATTATTTAAACCATTAAGCATCACATGATCACCATCTCTTATACTAGCACATAATTGTTTATAAACAAGGCAAAACTCTCCATACAGTAGTGCCACCCTGTGCCAACCAGAGTAATCAATGAATGCCAGAAGGCTTGTGCATAAAATCCCTATCTAATGCCTACTCATCCAATATCCCCAAACTAGTTTCTGGTTTGTGGCCTTCGTCAGTGAGGAGCTTTGGATCAGAGAGCACTGCACCTAGATCTTAGGATCTAATGCAACCCTCTAGCAACCACCTTTTATTTCTACTTAACTACAAAACTATGAGAATGAAAATTGAAAACACAAAAATATTTTCAATCTAAGCTCAATAACTTATATACACCAATCCTGCCTAATAGGATAGTGATGGCTATTGTTATTAAAGAGCCAAAGACACCAAAATGTATGGGTGCTGAACTGAGTTCAGACCCATATGACTATATAAGCTATTGAGCTTAGCTTGAAAATATTTTTGTGTTTTCAATTTCATTCTCATAATTTTGTAGTTAAGTAGAGATAAAAGGTGGTTGCTGGAGGGTTGCATTAGATCCTAAGATCTAGGTGCAGTACTCTCAGATCCAAAGCTGCTCACACACGAAGGCCACAAGCCAGAAACTAGTTTGGGGATATTGGATGAGTAGGCATTAGATAGGGATTTTATGTACAAGCTTTCTGGCATTCATTGATTACCCTGGTTGGCACAGGGTGGCATTACTGTATGGAGAGTTTTGCCTTGTTTATGTATTATTTCATGTAAATAATACATAAATACATAAGATGCAAAAACAGCTACATATTGCCTTATATTCTTTTATGTGGGCAAAGCCATGGGTACAGCTAGTATGTATATATATATATATATTGAGAAATGAAATATATCTATTGATAACCTGGCTAACCAAATAATAGAAACTTTTCTATTAAATAAATTTTCTTTTAAGTAGTAATTGCATTTCAAATGTTGAAATTAATGTAGATTTTTTTAAAAATAAAACAAAACAAATCAAAATATTTTTTTATGATAATGGTTATAACAATTATTTGTTAGGTAAAAATTAAGCACTTAAGCAGTTGCTGGACATTCGGCATTTTGGTGACAAACATACATATATTTTTAGATTTTAATTGTAAGTAGAAGAATTTTTTTTCATACTTTTACTAATGGTTATTAAATCATTATTACTGGAATTATAAAATTAATATATACTATTGAATACACTTGAAACTTTTTACTGTGGTTGCCTTTATGCAGATATAAATTTATTATAATTTTCATTAATGTGAAGAGACATCCTCTCCAAAAACTGGAATTTTGTAATAAAAAATTGTCTATTTATTTTTAGGTGCTACATATTGAATCTCATTCAAAGTACTGTCCATTTGATAAAATGCATCAGTCTAAACATATTTTCACTTTTTGAAGCCATACCGAATCACTTGCAATGTGATATCTTTTAATGCTTTCATTGTTTTTTTTCTTCATCACTTCTAAGTCTGCAAAACTTTTTCTATCAATGCATTTTTTCATTTGGAGGAGTAAAAAGAAGGCATATTGAGTGAGATTGCATGAATATGGCTAATAAATAATCTGGATTGTGATGTTTTTGATTAAAAATTGTTTTTATTTTCAATGCTCTGTATGCTGGTGTATTGCCATGGTGAAACTTGCACTCCTCACTTTGCCACAAAGTGGAATGCTTTCATTTTACTGTATCATTGTAAGTAAAATGCCTGACTTATGAATGAATTTTGTATGAACAATGTCTTTTACATAAAAAAAGCATAATCTTGACATTGGATTTCACTCACTGTGCTTTTTGGGAATGTGGTGTCTCCCATTAAATTACTCGTAAACTTTTGTTTTTCACAGAATAGCTTGTTTATAAGCTATTTCAAGAATTACAACTATTTTCCCTAACAGAAAACAGAATTTTACATTGTTCTGGCTTTTCAGCCATCACAAAAATTAACAAATAAACAAGAGACACTTAGCAAAACATTTATTATGCAGCATCATGACTTTGTGCGATAATGCTAATTGGAAGACATGCAGAGTTTCAACAAGAGGCATCTATGGGGAAATATGTACTGCAACATATTTTCCCACCACAGAATGATTCATTTTTTTGAATACGCCCTCATAATTATTAATAATTATCATGACCCTATTTCCACATTTCAAACTGCGCATACATTTTTTTCTTACAAATGACCTTTTTCTTTGAAATTTATTAAACATATGTTTTTTAGTATTCAAATTATATTATAAGCTGCTGTATAGTTTAAAACTCCATATTTTCAGATACTAGAATAAATTATTATTGAAGTGATCGGCTGTTATTTTCTTATTCATAGTATACTATTGCACAATACTTTTCTTTCTGGGATGATATTTTAACTTAAAAAAACAGTTTATGTATACAATGGAGATGCCATATCTGTTATATTTTATTCCAAGCTATCTCATATATAAAACATTATGTTGATAAACTTCAAAAATTACAAAAATAACACATTCTTCAACACACTTTTTTTTTCAAATATTGGTTTTTGTTTTATTAACCCTTTTTTCATACTTCAGTTTATTCTTACAATATATACAGATATATGTTTATAAAAAATTTTCCATAAACATTATAAAAAAATATTATTACGACATGAATTCCAATTTTTTTAACTTACTCCTTGCTTAAGTTCCTATGTTTTATACATCCTTTTATAATTTAAATATTTTCTGTAATTTACATTTTAATGTAAAATACTTTTCAATTATTATAATTACGCTTCTGTAATTACACCAGATTCTTAATACTTTCTCTTCAATTCTGGTTTTCTCATTTTTATATATAAACTTTCTTTAATTAATTTTTCTTTGTAAGTTCTTGTATTTTCCAACATCTTTATTTCAAAATTTAAATGATTAAATTCTTTTATATGTAGGTATATATTAGAATTTTTTTCTATTAAATGTTGTTTCAATCTAGTTTTCAATTTACTTTTTGTTGTTCCTACATACAAAATATTTTTATTATTTCTCTTACAATTGAAGCAATTTGTAACATAAATGTCATTCCTATTTTTCAATCTATTTTTTTTTCTAACATTTATCAACTTAAATCTTTTTATAGACTGGATTAATTATACATTTATTTTTATACTTTCTGTCTATTTTCATTATTGTTTTACTTATCTTATAAAGTATATTTAATTTTTTATCTTTCTTATATATTCTTTTTATTTTTTCTATATTTTTTTCCACATAATTCATTAATTAATTTAATAGGACAATCATTTATATTTGCTTCATTTTTTATTATATCAATTTCTTCTTTCAATGATTTACTAGTAGAGCACAACCTTATTGCTCTATTCTATTATTAATAATATTTATTTTAAGTATACAATTTATTTCTGATCCAATTACTTACTAAATCATAAAAAGTTTTTTTTTTCTGAAAATACTTGTTTCAATATTTATTTTATTTTTTTCTTATTCTTTTATTTAATTTTAACATCCATATAATCAATCATTATTTGTTTTCTTTTCCATAGGAAATTGAATTCTATTATCTAATTCATTTCTATATTTCATAAAATAATCAGATATTTTTTTATTACCATTAAATACTAAAAAACTATTCTCAGCATATTTTGCATAAAGTATTGTTTTACACCTGTTAGAATAAAAATATCTAGTTTCAAAATTGTACACATACAAGGGGATATTCAAAAGTAACTGGGATTTTATAATAAAAAATTGTTTATTTTTAAGTATTACAAATTTATTCTCTTTCAAATTACTATCCATTTGATGCAATACACGTGTTATTCATTTTTCAAAGTAATCTGGAACACTTGAAAAGTGATACCTTTTAATGCCTGCCACATTTCTTTTAACCATTTTTAAGTCCGCAAAAAAAAAAAAAAAAAATTTCTCATTTGAGAAATTTAAAAAAAAATCATATAAAACAAGATCGCGTGAATATGGTTGATAGATAAGCTGGGTCATGCTAAATTTAATTACAATATTTCACACTTAAGACTTTGAGAGATGACACTTTGCCGAGGTGAAGCTTGAACTCTTTTCGTTGCCACAAAATGATACATTTATGTTTTACCACATCATGTAAATGTTTCAGAACTTGCAGATAAAATGCTTGACCATTACAAACTAAATCTGAAAGAAAAATGTCATTTATGTAAAAAAAAAAAAAAACTGCAGTATTTTGACTTTGGCTTCATTTGCTATGCTTTTTAGGTATGTGGTGAATTTAACATTTCAATTAAACCACTCATAAACTTGTGTTTTTATGAGTTCAGCTTGCTTGTAATTTGTTTCAAGCATTACAATTGTTTTCCCTGCAGTTTTCTGTAAACTAAAACAGAATTTCACATTGTTCGAACTTTTAAATCATTATAAAAATTGACAAATATGTGAGATGCACCTTATTTTAAAAAGATGCTTGTGTGCTACATGGAACCACAATTTTACACAGCAATGTGGCAGATTGATGGAGAAGGTTCTGCAAGAAGTATGTAACAATAGAAGCATATACTACAACAGGTGAACAAACTAGAGAATGATCCTAGTCATTTTCGGGTTTCCCCTCGTATAAAGATGCTAGAAATCCACTTAGACTATTCCCCATGCTAAGACCTTTTATTTGTTTGTAAAAATTCTTTTCTTAATTAAATAGTATATTTTTACAACATATGTTCTATAATTCATGTAATTGTTTACATTCTATTTTAATCTATCTTTAACATAAATTTGCATAGTCATCTTAATTGCTTCAATTGGATCAATATTTGTATACATATTGTAATGGGCACATACAACATTACATTATTTTTTTTATTAGTAAACATGGAAAAAATAAAAGTTCGCAAATAAAACTTCTTTATTAAGAATTAAAAATTGAAAATTAAAATTGTATACTAAACTCATATATATATAAAATTGTACAGATGAAAAAAATTATTAAAAAAAGAAACTTTATTAAAAATAGAAAAAGTATTTTAAAAGCAAAAACTTAAAAAGATTTAAAGATAAAAATATATCTAAGTTTGTACAAAACATATTAATTAATGTTATTGAAAAAATCGAAATGATTATTTTAATTAGTCCAAGTGAACTAGCCCTTGGGCATTTAAATGTATAAGCAATGGTCAGATAGGAAAACAATAGAAACCAATGGCCAATGAAAGAGATCCATCGGGGAATTGGACCTCAATGGAAGGATCATCATCATCGATGATGTAATGTCCATTGGATCTTAAAGTTACATATAAAAGAAAAAAGTTTGATAATAAAATTTTTAGTGAGTGAAGAAAATTTAAGAGAAGACTGAGATGTGTTAAGTCGGAGAGTCGGAGGTGAAGGGATTGAAAGACGCACTTTCAATTCCTTCAGTTGTTATTAAAAAAAGGAAAATGAAACATCGCTTTTCCTATATTGAGGACCCCAGGATCATCGAGGGATTTTAATGCTGGATTCCAAACGGCAAGCAATGAATAACTAATGAACATTTCTAAAACCATAAGCACGTTATGAACATAAATGAATATTAATTTGAAAACACTAAGAACTTTAAAATATAAACTTTCCCAGTATTTAAAAAAATAGAAATAGAATCCTATCTGACCAAACTAAATTCCTTATTAATTCTTTTTATTGATGTATTTCTTTTTTTTTAATTATTTCCATTTATTTATTTATTTTTTTGGTTCTTTTAAGTTTTATTTATGATTTTTGTTTTTCGCTAATTTAATATTATATAAATGTTAAACTTAAGTCGGGCGTGAATGGCTATATAGATTTGTAAAGTTTTATTAGGGGAGGGTAATCTTAGGTTATTCATTTCGTAGTTGAATTAGGTCAATGGATTGGATATATTGGTGTAATTAGTAGATGTAGTATGAGATTCGCTATGGGCAGAATTGCTTTATATGCCGCACACTTCCTTTTTGCCTATGGAATGCGATCGTAAGTCGGCAAAATGACCGCAGTCCTTCCTATGGAGTTTTTTTTTTATTGCTCTTCTTGGCAGATAGATGTAGTATTCCTATCTGATGAGAGGCAATTTCTTCTCTTAACCTTTTGTGCTGCCGTATTCGTGTTATATTGAATGCATCAATATATCAGGTGGATTGACTTTGGTTTGACTGCGAACTTTTGGCCTAAGGTTAAATAAGGATAGAATATTTTCTTTTCAAATGCAAATCTATGTAGTCTATTCATACTCAACACTCTAAATAAAAATGCATTAAATTTAAGTTGGGTATGGACGTTGCATGGATTCGTTATCAGTTACTTATGTTTGTGGTTTTCATATTCGATTGGAATATATATGTCATCGATGTCAATGTGGCATCTTATGATGAATGCTATTGGGTTTCTTGTATTCCCTCTGCAAGTGACATTATCAATGACTTTGTATTTTGATCGGTGATGTTTAATTGGAAATGTTTTTAACCGTGTAATCTATGTAACCGATCTATACTCAACATTATAAAACAAACTTTTATAAACCTATCTGTGCGAACTTATAAAAATGTAAATTAAAATCTAAAATAAAAGTTAAAAATGTAGTTGAATGCTAAAGTAAACATACTAAAATAGTAATGCTAAATTTTATATATATGTGTAAATAAATAAATGTTTGTGTGTTAATTACTGGCAGTGGCTTCTTTTATTTAATTTTTTATATATTCTCAGATAAGAATTTATTATAAAATATAAACAAGTTATTTATTATCTCTGCATCTCCATGAGCTAGTGACAATGGGCTAATGACCGGAATCAAAATAAAAAAAAAATATTTTTTTTGACTTACGTATCTGCCTACTTTATAAATTTTCTAGGTTCAAATGCCTAGTGGCGCCCTGTAGTGCAGATTACATTAAGTAGTTTTTTCTCCAGATCGTTACAATATATTAACATATTAATTTTATTTTTTAACTTGCATATATTTGTATATAACAAATATGTCTTTTTTGTATGCATAGTATGCACATATAATTAATATAGTATAAGAAAAATTTAAAAAAATATAATAATGTAGTTATTAATAATAAATTGAAGAGGAGGGGCACATTTGCATTAATTTTACTCTGTGTGTGTTCATTTGTTTGTATTCATTCAAAAAATAAAAGTGATAAAAAACATCATCATTATCATCATTATCAACCATTATCAATCCACTGCAGGATGAAGGTCTCTCCAAGTTTAATCCATCTTCTCCGATCTTTAGCTTCTCTTCTCCACATCACCCCTACACATTTTCTTATTTCATCCATCCATCTTACATGTGGTCTCCTTCTGGGTCTTTTACAATCTCTTGGAATCCAGTTTAAAATTTCAATTGTCCATCTATTATCATCTCTTCTAGCAATATGTCCAGCCCAACTCCACTTCAATCTTTTAATTTTTTCAATGAGGTCAGTAACACCTGTTTGTTCTCTTACCCATACATTGTGTTTTCGATCTCTTCTTGTTACTCCCAACATACATCTCTCCATACTTCTTTGAGTGGTCTGAAGTCTCTGTATTGATCTTCTATTAAGTGTCCAAGTCTCAGATCCATAAGTAAGAACTGGTAAAACACATTTGTTAAAAACCTTTCTTTTCAAACACATAGGCATATTTCCTTTTAGTATCAAGTTATTTCTACCAAAAGCACTCCAACCAAGTTTAATTCTATGATTAATTTCCTCTATTATGTTTCCATCTGTATTAATAATCTGACCAAGGTATTTGTAACTCTTAACTTCTTCTAATTCATCATAATCAATCTTTATTTTCATATTTTGAGCAAATCGATTAAACATTACTTTAGTCTTTTTAACATTTATCTTTAGTCCTACTTTCCTACTTTCATCTGATAACTCCTGCAACATTTCCTGCAGCTCTGAAGCATTATTTGCAAAAACAACTACATCATCTGCGAAATCTAAATGACTTAAATAATCTCCATTTACTTTCACTCCTTTAGTTTCCCATTTTAATCCACAAAATACTTCTTGCAGCACTGCTGTAAAAAGTTTTGGAGATATGGAGTCACCTTGTCTTACACCTTTCTCAATGTTGACTTTCCCAGTATCATTATGTAATCTAATTGTTGCTGTTGCATTTTTATAAATATTCTTTAAAATATGACAATATCCTGGATCTATACCTTGATGATCCAATGCTTTAATCACTGAAGAAATGTTTATAGAATCAAATGCCTTTTCATAATCTACAAATCCAAAACATAATGACAACTCATATTCATTTGTCCTTTCTATAACTTCTCTCAATACTTGAATATGATCTACTGTACTAAAACCACTTTTAAATCCAGCTTGTTCTCTTGATTGGTGAAAATCCAAGGTTCTCTGTAGACGAGTTGTAATTATCTTGGTAAAAATTTTATATAAAACTGATAAAAGGCTGATAGGTCTGTAATTTCTAATATCTTCTTTATCACCTTTTTTAAATATTAATATTATTACTGCATTCTTCCAATCATCCGGTACATCTTTATCATTTAGACATTTGGTATATAACTTTGCTAATATTTTTTCTGTTTCTTCACCTGCTTCTTTTAATATATCAATTATAATTCCATCATTACCTGGAGCCTTTCCTTTTTTCATACATTTAATTGCATTTCTCACTTCTTCATTTAAAATTCTGGGCAATTCGGAAGATGTAATAGATATAGGAGGTACTTGTTTTTTATTACTATATAATTCTTGATAAAAATCTTCTACCAATTTCATAATGTCATCCCTCTTTTTAGTAATAATTCCATCTTTTTTCCTTATTGCAGATATAAATTTCCTACCAATACCAAAATGTTGTTTTACATTCTTAAGACTTTTATTTTCTTCTACAGCTTTTCTTGCTAGTTCACAGTTATACTTTCTTATATCATTTTCAACTCTTTTCCGCACCATTTTACAAAATTCGAGATATTCAATTCTTTTTAATGCATCATTCTTGCATATCTTCATATTCCTTCTTTTCTTCATAAGTTCTCTAGTCTCAGTAGAAATTTTATTAGTCAATTGTTGCTTTTTTCTACCAGCTATCTTTGTTGCAGTTTTTAAAAGTGTATCAGTTATTTTCATATTAATTTCATTCAAATCTGAATCATGTTCAAAATCTACTAATACTTGAAACCGATTTGTAAGTTCTAATTTAAATTCATTAGAATGTTTCTGAAGATTAGGAATATCAACTGTAAATATAGTTTTTCTTAATAATTTTTGTCTCTCTAGTTTTACATTAACATGTATCTTACCCCTTACTAATCGATGATCACTTCCTGTGTTAAATTTATTAAGAACATTACAATCTTGAAATATGTATTTCCTGTTAGTCAAAATATAATCCAATTCTGCTGTACCTTCATTTGGATGCTTCCATGTCCATTTTCTTCTAACATTTTTCTCAAAAAAAGAATTCATAATATAAAGTTTTTCCTTCTCTGCAAACTCCACAAGTCTATGTCCTCTCTCATTTCTATTACCATAACCAAAATTACCTACAACACTTTCATCTTTCATTTGTTTACCAATTCTAGCATTAAAATCTCCCATAACAATTTTAAAATGTTGTTTTCTCTGATCAAAAGCCTTTTGTACATCCATATAAAAATCTTCTACTACTTCATCACTGTGAGAACTTGTTGGGGCATAAACCAGAATTATCTGCATTTGATATCTGCTATTAAGTTGTATAACTAATCTTGCCACTCTATCTGATACACCATCAATCTCCACAATATTGTTCTTCCACTTTTTATTTATAATGAATCCTACTCCACTTGTATTTCCAATATTTGTGCCTTTATAATAGAGCATATGTCCACTTTTTAAATCAATTGTCTCTTCACCTTTTCTTCTAACTTCACAAAGTCCAATAATATCCCATTTAATATAAGAGAGTTCTTCTTCTAATTCTTGCAATCTTCCTTCACTTGAAAGTGATCTGAAGTTGTAAGTACCTAAATAAAAAGTCGTCATCAAGTGGGAGCCTGGGTCCACCTCCAGGATATTCTTAGCACCCTCCGCCTTTGGCCACCAACTGCTGCCTTGGTTGGTGACTTTACAGCCTCCTGGGATTAAGGGCCATGCTTTATTTTTGTCTATCATAATTGTATAATTGGGAAAAATCTTTATCATTTACACAAACATTCATTCTGCCTTATCAGGCACTGAGAAGAAAGACCATGGTGTTTCTTGATCTTAAACTCAGAGGTAAAAAGCCAATAAACTCACCACGCTGCCTAATGCGTGTTGGTGAGCAGCCCATCCATGTTCGTATACTATATGAATAAACATATAGTAATAACAGCTGCAACGACAAGAACGTATGGAGTGGACATTAGGAATTTGCCCTGCTCGGTTCCTTTAAGGCCTCCAAGAGGAATCAAAGGGTCTCCTTTCAGTTAATAGCAAACTCCTTTCTATACCCTATCTTTATTTTTTAAATAAGTAGCAAAATATGCAACTTTTATTACCATGAAATATCTTTGGGTGATACCTTTTTTTCCCCAACTAATTAATAAAGGAGCATGAATGACTTTGGTGAGACAAATCCAGAGAAATAGCTATAGTCATGTTCATTTAAATCATGTTTGTACAGCAATCTCTTGAAATATTTAACTTTTTTTTAATTGCAAGCTCGTGTACTTTTGAATATTGATTTTTTAATTTTAAAAAAACCAAATCACTACAATCTAATAGCATCAAGGTATTTTAGTCCTGCCTTCAGATCTTTGATGAATTTAATCCTTTGTAATCTGTTTCAAGACTGTTTATGAGATTATTTTGAGAATATTTTTGGAATAACTAAAAACTTAATTTTTTTATCAAGTATATTAAGATTCGCAATTATTTTTACATAATAATTGTGAATATTTACTAAAAATCAAAAGTATACATTATTACACTTTTATACCAATATGTTTACTTCTAAAAATAGATGATAATTGCTAACATAATATTAACAAAAAAAAAATTTTTTTAATTACTCTGCCTTATGAAATGGACCACTAATACATTATTACTTTATGTTAGGATCTTTTGAGAAATTCTACAAATTATAAAGCGATTTTAATATTTTAAAGCAGATTTTGATAGCTTTATTAGAGATTGTATTTCTTATTCATCTGTGTTTTAAAATCTAATTTCATTTAAAAATAATTGTTCAATTCCCAAGCCACTTTACTTCTAACTGTTCACTGATGAAAACATCCTTTATATTCATCACATATTCATTTTTTTTTCAATATTTATAAAATTCAAATATGAATTTTTGGGAATTTTTTTTATTTATAAATATGCATTTCTATTATCAAGTCTAATTTGTTGAATTCTGATAAATAATAATGTTTTAATATTAAAATCAGGAATTGAATGATTTAAAAAAGTGCCATCAGAGAAAACAGTGGACCTGCTATAGTTCAGGAGAATTATGAAATTGCAATAGCAATCTTATTGTCAGCATACCACATCCTTTCTTGCTGATTTGATATTTTTAGATCCGTATTTAACTTTACAAATGTTTTTAACTTTTCTAAAACTTTAACATTATACTGTACTTCATATTCAGAAAAAATAATAAAAGAAGAATAAAATATATGTGCTTTTAATATAAACTAAGAGACTTTCTTTAAAAGCTGTCAAAATATAAGATAAAAATTAAGCATAAGAATTTACAAGTTAAAAAGACAAAATAGGAATTTATTATTTTTCAGGGAGTCATGTGATATTTGAGGAGTGGAAATAGCACACTTGATGTGATTCATGGACTTTTAGCTCTCAATTATCACTCTACCCAATGCATTGAAACACACTGGGTAAAAATGAAGAATTCGAATATTATTCATTGCTTTTCTTTTAAGATTTTGATATTCATATATACTTGTTTATGAATATACGTATGTGTGTATAAAAATTTTTTTTATAAAGTAAAGGTAATTGGTAATTACTGCAGAGAATAAGACTTTATTAACATCAAAATGGAAGCAGGGTGGTTGTTATCAATTGTACCCAATTTTTTAAAATGCCAGATATTTATAAAATTATAAATTTCAACTTAATTATTTTATCTTGTATAACAATTTTTGTGATATAATTATCTTCTTATATAAGGATAAAAAGATAACATTGCAATATTGTAGAGCAGCAAACTTAGAAAAAAAATGTTTTCTTTATTTGGTTTGATAGTTTTAATCCTGAGATTATCAATTTATAAATTGCTTTTATAATGCCATTCTAAAACGTATAATATTTCAATACAATATATGCAATTTTGCAGTCATATTTCTTCTTATTAATACTGTATATACATTATATTAGAACTTTGATCTTAATATATATATATATATATTATCGATACATATTTTTTTAACACGCATCTGATACAATAATCATTTATGTATGATGTAAACAAATGATTCTTAATATATATATATATCAATAAATTGAGTTCATATAATAAACAATAAAATGTAAGTATTTAATTTATGAAGATCAGTATAAAGCTTAATATAATTGATGAAACTTGATTGGATGAAATTCACCCTAGGAATAGTGTGTTTCCTGTGTCTATAATCCTATTTGCAAGTGGAAAAGTCAACATTAATCATAAATTTATATCTAGGAGAGTGAATATTAAAAGGGATGGTGGTGGCTAAGACTATCAAATAATATCCACTTTCTTTCCTTCAACCTAGAATTTAACAGCAAACATGATGGGGCTTTTTTCCATTTTAATATATTTTTATGTTTTATGATTTATATATGTTAATGCAGTTGCTCAGTACCCAAATATACAAACTTAAATCATATATTAATGGAAATGTGTTTTATTTGCCATTCCAAAATTGCACCTAGTGTATTAAGGTAAATAGTGATGTATATGCTCACATGTTTACATTTTACATGATGTATTTTAAGATAGATTTCAACATCATGTAGTGTAGACTAATTTTGGCTGCTGAATAAAATGTAAATTAATATTCTTTATTTGTATAAATAATAGACAAGTTCAGTTATCTTCAGGACACCTAGAGCAAGAGTGATGGAGAATAATGGTAGTTAGTATATGATATATTTCTCACTTGTTCTACCATAGTGCTTTAGATTTATTTTTAATTAATTTTGTTTTGTGAATACAATAAGAACTTTGAAACAATAATGATAAGAAGTTCTATTATTTTGATTAATTTATTACACAGAAGTGAGATATAAAACTATATATCAATGTACCATTATTTATGAGAGTTGTAATATTTTGAAAATATATTGGCAAAATTATAGAATTAGTAGCCTAGCTTTAGCTTGCTTGGCATGGTGTTAATTGCAAGAGTGCTATTTATATATATATATATTGCTATATCTCTAACTATACATTGATACACCAATATATAATTAATGTAGTATGTTAATTACCAGGGCCAGGCTATCCATTGATGATAATTAAGTATATCAATAATGCCAACTTGTCACATGAATGTATTTGTTGATATGAGAATAAAAGAGATACAACTTTAAACTAGAGGTAGTAGTGCAAGTTATTATGTGATGAGCAATCGTTCAAAATACCAACAAGAATACTGATTTCAATAATCTAAAGAAAATCAAAGTGGAGGATATATTAGCTACCTAGCTAGATTTCCATGATTAAATGAAAAATCACCTGATCTCCATTCCTTATGCTTATGTAAGCTGTTTACAAAGAAGCAAAACTCTCCATACAGTAGCCACTCAGTGCAAGCCAGCATAATCAATGGATGCAGGAAGGTTTGTGCATAAAATCTCTATCTAGTGCCTATACATCCAATATTCTTAGACTAGATTCTAGTTTGTCGATTTCATCAGGGAGGGACATTGGATCTGAGAGTACTGCACCTAGATCTTAGGATCTAATATAACCCTCCAGCAGCCACCTTTTACCTTATTAGCTAACTATAAAGCTTTGAGTCCATAATGAAAACACAATAATGTTTTCAGTTCAATCTCATTAGCTTATATACTTGTATAGATCTGAACTTAATTCAGCATCCATACTCTTTGGTGTCTTTGGTTCAGATGTGTGTGATTATACATGCTAATGAGCTTGAATTGAAAACATTATTGGGTTTACATTTTGTACTCAAAGTTTTATAATTAGCTAATAAGGTAAAAGATGGCTGCTCGAGGGTTGCATTAGATCCTACGATCTAAGTGCAGTACTCTCAGGTCAAAGCCCCCTCACTGATGAAATCCACAAGCTAAAAACTAGTCTGGGAATATTGGATCAGTAGGCACTAGATAGGGATTTTATGCACAGGCCTTCTGGCATCCATTGATTATTCTGGCTTGCACTGAGTGGCAATACTGTGTGGAGAGTTTTGCCTGTTTTAATAACAGTTATAAGCAAGCATAAGAAATGCTGATCATGTGATGATTATTTATGTTCTGTTTTTATATTTGAATATGAATAGTCACAAAAAAAAAAAATCCATTGCGATATATCCAAAGACTAAAAAATTTATTGTCACTATGTTTTTATTTCAAGTTAAATATAACTACTATCCAAATTGTGGTTAAAGAAAAAAAAATGGGGGAAGGGGGTATAGCATTTCTTCTCAATTTAATTATGGTGTAATTTTTTTTATTTTTTATAAAATATTGTTTATATACATTATCTTTAAATACAAGCATAGTATATATACCAAAGCTAGATGTAATTAGAGAGGATTTAAACTCTGACTTTCAAGCTCTGTTCAATCAAGTTTGAGGATTTTCTAT
Organism: Epiperipatus broadwayi; assembly: GCA_028023455.1. Classification (NCBI taxonomy): domain Eukaryota; kingdom Metazoa; phylum Onychophora; class Udeonychophora; order Euonychophora; family Peripatidae; genus Epiperipatus; species Epiperipatus broadwayi. The sequence continues at coordinate 3,303,727 of JAQFVV010012470.1, forward strand.
CTTAATATAATGATTACATGTATGTATAGGAAATGATATTCCAGACCAATTGATGAGTGCTGATTCAGCACAAAATACAGATATTGGAGATCATTTATCTTTTTCACATGTATATGGTCATGTGTATTGGTCATATAAGATTGAAGAGAGCTTGAAAGTCAGGGCTCAAATCCTCTCTAAATACATTATCATATAAATAACACCTTCTTGAAATGCTTTATTCATACATATATGGTATGAAAGTTTTTTTTAAAGAAAAACAAACAAACATTAATAAAATATCTTTTTAAAAAAACCAAATTAGTAAATTAATATTTTGAATATATATTTTTATCAGTTTCATGAATGCATTTGACACTTGAAGATTTGCAATAAGAAAAAAACATTAACATTGTAAATTATGGAAAAGTAAATATTATTTATTAAATATATGAATTGGCAGATAAAGGTCATCCAATGTTGTAAAATTTCATTAGTTTTTTTAGCACAAGTAGTAAATGTAATGAATTAGATAATAAAGCTTCAAAGACTCAATACTGAAATAGTCTGGTTAATTCTTGGAAGAAGATTGATGGTGAAAAATAGATGAATTCTAAAGATGCATGGGTTTAACTGGTCCAAAGTTTTGCATGGCTTTGATATAGCATTCCATTCAAAGTGTATGACAGTTTATCTTAGCCACACTCTATTAGCAACTTTGATGTTAATTTCCAATTTTTTTCTGAACTTTTAATTGAAATTGGGTCTCCCGAAGTAAATTTTAATTACAAATCTACGAAATTCTTAGCTGCAACTAAACTGTTGGTTAACTGTTTTTTTTTTTAATATTGCTATAGTGGTTATGTTTTTTTAATTCTTTAATTAATTCTTTTAATCTATAATCTGCCTTTTATCTTTTATAAAACTCAAATTTGCATATCATGAAGTGTTTTTTTTTTTGTAACCTAAAGCTGAGTGCACTTTCGGTGAAGTTTACCATAATCATATAGCTCTATGATTATATTGAACTTCACCGAAAGTACATTCAGCTTTAGATTATCATTAGGTTATAAAGAAGAAAGAAACCACTTCATTATGCAAATTTGAATCACAAATACAAACAATGGGAAAAATTAATATTATATAAAGCTGTGTATATATTCCTTCTTTTTTAATTAATTAACACTAAAATAATTTACCAAATATCTATATTAGTATATAAATGTGAAAGTTTGTTTGTTTGTGACTTTATAACTCAACAAATATTGCACCAATCTTGAAGAATCTTACATGGTTTTCTCTTTTTTGTATGGAATTTTATTGACATTCAAATTTTTGTCTTGTTTTTTAAAAAGTGTAATTTGCAATATAAAATGCATGGAAAATCTATATTGTAATTGTTTTCAAATGAGGTCATAAAATACAAAAAGAGGGCAGCACTTGTTAAAAGATTACAGATTGGAAAATTTTTTAAACAAAAAGTATAGCTTTTGGTAAAAGAAGTTCAGTATATTTTAAATTCATTAAATTGCATTTGTATCTCATATTTAATTTTTTATTTGAATAATGACAATTTATATCAGTTATAATAATGAATTTGATACACCTTTAGGATTTTAGTTTAAATATATATATATTTAACATATATACAGCAAGAGAAATACTACTGAATTTGACAAATTTTTACTATAAAGTTGATAAACTTCCAAGGATAACAATTGCTGCAGATATCATTTCTCTTTGAGTATATTTTCATGTGATAACTTAATATTCGATTAATGTATGAGAAAGAAAATTTTAAAGTCACATAGGTATTTGCCTGATTTTAAATATATGGTAGTAAAAAGATAAATAAATAAAAGAAATAAAAAAATAAGCATAAGGGATAGGCTCCTCTATTTTTCTCTCTATTCTTTATTTGTATATTGTCTACCTATCCTTTTTATATATGCAAATAGGTTATTGATTTTTGCTTTATGGTTCTTAGCTTAATTTAAGCTATAAATCAATAAAAGTAAATGCAAGTGATGGCCTCGCATTATTTATATTCAAAAAAAAAATGTTCAATGTAAAATTATTTTTAAAAAAGCTGATTTTTTTTATAGTGCTTAATAAATTACTTGAAACAATATTAAAAATTATCTAATAGATAAATTGTTTACTTTTAAAAATAATAGCAGGGTGGTGAATAGTTAAAGTATGTTGATATCTTAGCTAAAGTATGTTATTACACAATTTGTGCATTGTTTCAGAAATAACACTTTAGGCAGCTAGGAGAGAGTACCAGTCACCTTTTTACTTGGATACACATATTGGAATTATTGCCATTATCAATAATAATATTTATTAATGAAGTTTATTAATTAAATCATACACACACATGAAAATGAATAAATAGTTAGGCATTTAGGTGTCATTGCATAAAGAAAACCAACTATCTCATAATTTTGTTGTATTTTAGCTAGGAATAGGGACATTATCAGATGACCTTAGAGATTAAATCAATTTTATTTCTTCTCTTTGTATATCAATACAATGAATTTTTTTAGTTAAATTGGAAATGTATGATTCTATTCAAGAGAGAGAGAGAGAGAGAAATATATATACCCTGAAAATAATCATCATCATTATCATCATTATCAACCATTATCAATCCACTGCAGGATGAAGCTCTCTCCAAGTTTAATCCATCTTCTCCGATCTTTAGCTTCCCTTCTCCACAACACCCCTGCACATTTTCTTATTTCATCCATCCATCTCACATGTGGTCTCTTTCTGGGTCTTTTACAATCTCTTGGAATCCAGTTTAAAATTTCAATTGTCCATCTATTATCATCTCTTCTAGCAATATGTCCAGCCCAACTCCATTTCAATCTTTTAATTTTTTCAATAAGGTCAGTAACACCTGTTTGTTGTCTTACCCATACATTGTGTTTTCGATCTCTTCTTGTTACTCCCAACATACATCTCTCCATACTCCTTTGAGTGGTCTGAAGTCTCTGTATTGCTCTTCTATTAAGTGTCCAAGTCTCAGATCCATAAGTAAGAACTGGTAAAACACATTTGTTAAAAACCATCCTTTTCAAACACATAGGCATATTTCCTTTTAGTATCAAGTTATTTCTACCAAAAGCACTCCAACCAAGTTTAATTCTATGATTAATTTCCTCCATTATGTTTCCATCTGTATTAATAATCTGACCAAGGTATTTGTAACTGTTAACTTCTTCTAATTCTTCATAATCAATCTTTATTTTCATATTTTGAGCAAATCGATTAAACATTACTTTAGTCTTTTTAACATTTATCTTTAGTCCTACTTTTCTACTTCCATCTGCTAACTCCTGCAACATTTCCTGCAGCTCTGAAGCATTATTTGCAAAAACAACTACATCATCTGCGAAATCTAAATGACTTAAATACTCTCCATTTACTTTCACTCCTTTAGTTTCCCATTTTAATCCACAAAATACTTCTTGCAGCACTGCTGTAAAGAGTTTTGGAGATATGGAGTCACCTTGTCTTACACCTTTCTCAATGTTGATTTTTCCAGTATCATTATGTAATCTAATTGTTGCTGTTGCATTTTTATAAATATTCTTTAAAATATGACAATATCCTGGATCTATACCTTGATGATCCAATGCTTTAATCACTGAAGAAATGTGTATAGAATCGAATGCCTTTTCATAATCTACAAATCCAAAACATAATGACAACTCATATTCGTTTGTCCTTTCTATGACTTCTCTCAATACCTGGATATGATCTATTGTACTAAAACCACTTTTAAATCCAGCTTGTTCTCTTGGTTGGTGGAAATCCAAAGTTCTCTGTAGACGAGTTGTAATTATCTTGGTAAAAATTTTATATAAAACTGATAAAAGGCTGATAGGTCTGTAATTTCTAATATCTTCTTTATCACCTTTTTTAAATATTAATATTATTACTGCATTCTTCCAATCTTCCGGTACATCTTTATCATTTAGACATTTGGTATATAACTTTGCTAAAATTGTTTCTATTTCTTCACCTGCTTCTTTTAATATATCAATTATAATTCCATCATTTCCTGGAGCCTTTCCTTTCTTCATACACTTAATTGCATGTCTCACTTCTTCATTTAAAATTCTGGGCAATTCGGAAGATGTAATAGATATAGGAGGTACTTGTTCTTTATTACTATATAATTCTTGATAAAAATCTTCTACCAATTTCATGATGTCATCTCTCTTTTTAGTAATAATTCCATCTTTTTTTCTTATTGCAGATATAAATTTCCTACCAATACCAAAATGTTGTTTAACATTTTTGAGACTTTTATTTTCTTCTACAGCTTTCCTTGCTATTTCACAGTTATACTTTCTTATATCATTTTCAACTCTTTTCCGTACCATTTTACAAAATTCGAGATATTCAATTCTTTTTAATACATCATTTTTGTATATCTTCATATTCCTTCTTTTCTTCATAAATTCTCTAGTCTCAGTAGAAATTTTATTAGTCAATTGCTGCTTTTTTCTACCAGCTATGTTTGTTGCAGTTTTTAAAAGTGTATCAGTTATTTTCATATTAATTTCATTCAAATCTGAATCATGTTCAAAATCTCCTAACACTTGAAACCTATTTGTAAGTTCTAATTTAAATTCATTAGAATGTTTCTGAAGATTAGGAATATCAACTGTAAATATTGTTTTTCTTAATAATTTTTGTCTCTCTAGTTTTACATTAACACGTAACTTACACCTTACTAATCGATGATCACTTCCTGTGTTAAATTTATTAAGAACATTACAATCTTGAAATATGTATTTTCTGTTAGTCAAAATATAATCCAATTCTGCTGTACCTTCATTTGGATGCTTCCATGTCCATTTCCTTTTAACATTTTTCTCAAAAAATGAATTCATAATATAAAGTTTTTCTTTTTCTGCAAACTCCACAAGTCTATGTCCTCTCTCATTTCTATTACCATAACCAAAATTACCTACAGCAATTTCATCTTTCATTTGTCTACCAATTCTAGCATTAAAGTCTCCCATAACAATTTTAAAATGTTGTTTACTCTGATCAAAAGCCTTTTGTACATCCATATAAAAATCTTCTACTACTTCATCACTATGAGAACTTGTTGGGGCATAAACCTGAATTATCTGCATTTGGTATCTGCTATTAAGTTGTATAACTAATCTTGCCACTCTGTCCGATACACCATCAATCTCCACAATATTGTTCTTCCACTTTTTATTTATAATGAATCCTACTCCACTTGTATTTCCAATATGTGTGCCTTTATAATAGAGTATATGTCCACTTTTTAAATCAATTGTTTCTTCTCCTTTTCTTCTAACTTCACTAAGTCCAATAATGTCCCATTTAATATAAGACAGTTCTTCTTCTAATTCTTGCAATCTTCCTTCACTTGAAAGTGATCTGCAGTTGTAAGTACCTAAATAAAAAGTCGTCATCAAATGGCAGCCTGGGTCCGCAATCAGGGGATTCTTAGCACCCTCCGCCTTCGGCCACCAACCGCTGCCTTGGTTGGTGACTTTACAGCCTCCTGGGAATAAGGGCCACGCTTTATTTTTGTCTGTCATAATTGTATATATGTATTGGAAAAATGATAGAAATACATATATATTACAAATGGGATGCTAGTAACTGTATCTCTTAAAACTTAATTACAATATATACATGAATATTATATGCAATTATTTAAATTAGAAATGCATTTTTCTGATCAATAAAATAAAATATAATAGTAATATAACTATTGGAGGGGGGGGGAATGCTTATTTAAATATAACTTCTAAATAGCATGCCAGGAACAAATGCCATGAAACATTATTATTTACAAATGATTATTATGTGTAATTAATATACTTTATTACATGTTTTTGTATTTTGATATGTCTTGGATATATTATGTATGTCAGAGTGTATGCATATTAATTAATAATACTAATTGTGAGAAATATATTCGAAATAAAATATTAAAAGTTGATTATTCAGTAGTATAATTGATGTAAAAAGTTAATTTTGGGGGGCATTGCTGTTGATAACTCTTTTATTATTGTTTTATTTAAATAATACGTAAATATAGAAGCTGTGGAAAGAACTACGCATCGCATTATATTATTTTATTTTTCTAATGCGAACGAAGTCGCTGGTACAGCTATGTGTATATTAAATTGCTTTCTCTTTTTTCCAATGAAAATTGTTGATATATATATTATTCAAAGAAATATATAATATACAATTTTATTTCATTATTATTGAATCTTGTTATGCAGAATTCTTTAATTTTTTAAAAAACTCTAAACATACGAGGGATTGTCACATATATTTTAAATAAGACATTAAAGTATATGCTATAAAATACAAGATCATTTTTTGACATTTTGCATAGGGATTCAAAAATTCTAGCTACGCTTTAGTAGGCAAATGCATGTTTAGTGAAAAAGTAATACTTAGAGATGATATAAAGATGAAAGTAAACTCTTAAACCCATTGCCTTTAGGAATATATTTCCATCACTACTTACTGACCAATATATAATGGATAACAGTTAGCTACGGACTGGATATTTGAAGAAGAATCCCTAAGCTTTCTCGTAACACTATTGAATTTGAACCCTAAGAGGCAGCTTAAGCAGGTGGCTGCATAATGAGATCTTTTGTAGTGATTTCAGTTTAAATTTATGCTTCTTAGACATTTCTTTATGAGTTACAGCTAATATTTATATATGATGATTGCTGATAAATATTGTATTTAACAATCTGAACAACTGAGACATATTTTAATTAGATAAATATATTTCATTTGAAAATTTTAAAATAGCTGATCACGAAGTCGGAGCATCCGCCTCTCATGTGCATTGTCACCGTGATGAATCATACAACAAAATAAAAAGAGAATATTAATTAAAAATGTTTTTAAAAATTACAATTTCCCCATCTCCCTAAGTTTACCAGATCTAAATTATAAAACAATTATATTATTCAATATTTTGTTTTAGTAATAGTAATTGCAATTTTTTCTCCCTCACCACCTGCTATTCATGGGTGTGTTCAACTCGAGAATATTTGATTTTAATTAGCATTCAGGTGGTTGTAGTATTGTTTGTTGGAAATAAAAATAATTCGATGTGGAAAATAATAAAAAAACGCTTGCACACACACACCATGATCTTCAAGTTTTTATTGTCAGTTTTAGTTAAACAGATATTTATTTATATGAAGGGGAGCAGAATCCTACACCTGTGATTGTGTAGTGTACACTATATATATACAGACATTTTTTTTTATATATAATAATTTGTGTGAAATTAGAATGAATGAATTCAGATTGGAGGCAGATTTGATTTTAATATCATTCAGATGAGTATATTATTGTTTATTTGAAAAAAAAAAAAAAAAAATTCGGTGTTGGGGAAAAAACTAAGTCCCACCCACACGCAATTATCTTGGAAAAGGAAAATTATTAGTTGTAGGTAATCAGATTTTTTTTTTTTTAAGTTCGTAAATAAGTAAAAAAAAAACCAGATATGATTTTATTGCTCGGGAGTTCATAAGAAGTTCGAATGCCAGAATCTATCCCGGGGCCTACCAACTGCGCCATACCGCGCTGGGTAGATCGTAAATAAAGTAATGAAATGGGAGTTAACCACCAACGATTAATTGCAGAATGTACAATATATATATATGCATACTCTGTTTATAAAGTGTAATAGTAGACAGCATATAAGAATTATTCTAAATCTCATGCACAGAAATTAATCTAACTACCAAAAATAATACCACAATATAAAGGTATATAATGAGGATAGGGTATGAACGTTACAACCGCTTCAAGTAGAGATATTATATGGCAATACACTTTGATAACAAGCAATGTAGATAGTCAACAAAACCAAACTAAACAGGAACTTCACTAAATAATAAAACAGATAATCTGCTATAACCATAAGCAATATAATGTGACCAAGATAACCTAGAATCAATAAAAAAAAAAAACCCGAAATAACAATACTTATCAATAAACACAATATTATTTTAATATATCCAGATTTTACAAGCTTAGAGATTCGCCATTTGACTGTGCCACATGCACTGCACAATATATCCATGGCCAAACTATAATATAACATATATAACGTTTGTAATACAAGCTTATTAAATTAGAATCGTGACGTTTGACGTGATTTTTTTTTTTTTTTGTAGTTAAGATAATTACTGTATATAATTTGTTTAAAGAAAACAAACACAAAAAGTTTAACAATAAATTCAAGAGTTTTTTTACTCTGAATACCAACATAATATTAGCAAATCAACTGGCTAATTGCTAACTGAACACAGGATCAATCTAGATCAAGTAACAGTTCATATCTCTGCAGATAATTAATATATAAAAGTCTCTTTCCAACTGTAGTTCTGTAAGCACCTTATTGCTAACACAACTCTTGAGATAGTCTAATTAGATAATGACTAGAGGTCTTTTCTGCTGCTAATACTGGTTTACTCTAGAGTTTTTCTAAGTTGCTATCAAGTCTTGCTTTTTCCCTTCTCTCTTCACATTACTACTTCTCTACACACCATTGAGTGAACTTATAGAACACCATTTTTTTAAGCTCTACATTTTTATCAACTTTTCTACTTTAAATAAGATTAGACTTTATTAACATGCAAATAGCCTGTTGCTTCTTATAGTAAACTAATTTTCTTTTCTGCATATCATTTCTGGAATGCTTTAACACTGCCTATATTGATCAGCCTGTACCCACACATACAACTTTATTAATAAAGCTATATATACACAACCAGTCAGTATGCAATATATCTCAATTGCATATAGTTTGGCAATGAATTATGTTTACTACTAATGGACAAATTAAATGAATATGAAAAGTATTTATAAGAAAAAAGGAATATCTCTTATTTATTATGATTGACTATTAGATAGTTTAGCATAAGTCAGTGTCATATTCTTATTTATCATTTGTTCAAGAAAATCATACTAATCAGTATTACAAGACAGAGCAATATTATCAACAAAATCATAAATTGCTGAATCCAAAATCAAAGCAAAAATATCATTTGTGTAAATTACTGACAATATCATGAACTTTGATTGCCTATTTTCTATCTTTTAAATAATTCTTTGACCATGAAACAACCTGACTTCGTAAAACCACATGAATATAATCGGTGATGAACGAGTCAAATACATTAGATAAATCAAAACTCACAACTGCAGTCTTAAGACCATTATCCAGTGAAGATATTAAATAGTGAGCATAATTATTAAGGGCATCCAAAGTACTCTTTCCAGCAAAAAAAAACTAAATTGATGTATAGAAATCACTTTATGCACATTCAAAAATGCTACAATCTTATTTTTGACTTTAGCAATAACAGAGATGACTAAAATGGGCTGCAGTTATTAATAACTAATAGATCATTCTTTTTAAAAATAGACATTATAACACCATTTTTTTAAACACTAGTGAAATATACCAGCAGATAAAGGAAGATTAAATACAAGAGTGAACATTTTTGAACAATCAGTGAAGTGTGATAACTAAAATGAGAAACATCTGAATAAAAGAAAGAATCAGAAATAGATTTAGAAGCTAAATGACTAGTAGAAGGCTTCATCTGTGGCATATAAGTAAAGAAATTATTAAAAATGTCAACATATTATTTATTACTGTATACTTCTAAAATAGTATCATTATTTTTAAGGAAATTAATTTGATTAGAGAATTTTTTAATCAAGGAATTAATTATTTTCTATTTTAGAGAAATATTTTTATCACAAAGAAATCATAGAGTAATGTGTTTTAGTTTTTTTTTTTTGATACCAGGCTTAATTTCCTTATTAAGCCATTTAAAAGTTATCAAATTATCATCAGAATATTTTAACTGCTTTTTTCAAATTATTTAATACTAAAAGAAATACAAATATTGTGAAATTGCAAAAATCACCGTGCTTATGTTCTCCTTCTGATTAGATAATAAATTATTTAATTTAATATGAGAATTTATTAACCTAAGAATAGATGCCCAAGCCACATGCAAATGAAAAGAATCATGAAATAATCTGTAATGATTATATCTAATAATTCATATTTCTATTTAAATGCTGATTTAACAATTATATGATTAAGCAAATATTTACAAGATGGCATTATGTGCCTATGTAAAAAAATACCTGACTAAAACTATAACTGTAATAAATTCAAGTGTCTACAAGTACTATTATATTCCTTAATTAGTAAATTAATATGTATATCTTCAATTATAATAGTAGAGAATGAATGTAAATTAGATAGTAATATATTAAATTCCCAAATAAAAGATATAATGGTAATATACAATCTATATATAGCAGTTAAAGAAAGATTATCATTAGGAAAATTAAACATAATTAGTATAGATTAAGCAGTAATAAGTATTGGAATATGATAAATAAAATTTAAATCCTTTTTTTACATAAATCATTATGCCTTCTGATCATGGATAGGAATGCCATGCAAGAAAACGATTATAATCATCCAATCTATACAAATTTGTTCCTTATTAGTCATTCAAGATTCAGGCAAAACAATAACATCATATCTTAATAGAAGAGTACTTGCTGTGCCCTTGATAAATAATCAGAACTTACATTAATTTCTATATTTCCATTAAAAAGATCTTAATATTAACTTGCTATAAATGATAAGATTTCACATAAGTTAATTTGTGAAAGGAAATAGTGGATTTAAATGTGAAGAGAGTAATTCTTCATGTTCTCAAATCAAGATGCTTTTGATTGGCCTATATCTTATCTTTATAATGTCCCTATCTTATGTTGAGGTTTGAGAGGTCCCTCTATAATCAAAAACTACATCATTTGACTATTTATTATACATATGTTTAAGGTACATGTGAAAAGGTTAAAGTCTTTCTCTTTCTAATTAATTCACCAAAATGAGTTTGAATACTATAAATATTTAGATGAAAATTTTTTAAATCTTCTCTGCAATCAGGAAACAAATTAGATTGTATATTTGGAAATATTTTTTAGAAAAATAATAATTCCACTTCATTTTTAATTAGGACATGAGATTGAACAAATGCGATATTTTTTTTGATCATGCATCATTTTTCCTTTCAAAAAAGACGTTAATGATTAGCCAAAGAAATCCTTTGATTTAAACATGCTGGCTGTTCAGACACATTTTCCCTTATGAAGAAATATCTAACCACATTATGAGAAGTAAAACTAGCAACAATAAATTCAGGTTTATTCAATGTAGTCTTTGTATGAAATACTTGTTCTAAATTAGTATTAAAAAAAAGTTTATCTCCCATTTTTGAAACAATTTGCAGTAAATCTGCATTAATTTGATAATTAATTTTGTAATTTAATTTCGAAATTCATCTGAAATCTTTCCAAAACTTCAATTTCAACCTTCAATGAAAACATATCTTTTATCATGTATCCTATTGGTACTAGACAAATGGCTAATCTGATTATTTCTGTCAATATTTTAATGCAAAATATCAAAAGTGGTTTGAGTGATCTCCAACAAGGCAATTATGACTTAGTGACAATAATTGCAATTTCTCCGTAATCTATTGCAAAACTGAGGTTTAATTAGTCATCTGATATAATAGTAGAATTTAAAATCACATTTGAAACTAGTCTGGGGATATTGGATGAGTAGGCACTAGATAGGGATTTTATGCACAAGCCTTCTGGTATCCATTGATTACTCTGTTTGGCACAGGGTGGCACTACTGTATGGAGAGTTTTGCCTTTGTTTACAATTATGTGCTAGTATAGAGATGGTGATCATGTGACATTTGAAATAGTTAAAGACTTTTCGCAAAGTAACATTTTCAGGCTTGCTTTTTCTTTAATGTCATCCATCCATCCATATTTTCTGACAATATTGAACATACTGCATGCTACCATTACAGCTTTGGCAAAAGACATAATCACCACTACTAGGTAATAAGTTGTTGCAAATATCACACCGCCATTGGAAATATTTTCTAAATCGATATGTAGCAATAGGAAGCAAAAATTAGCAATAATTTATTAAATTTGATCACTGATGAGTGCTGGTATATGTGTGTGGGCATGCGCATTGGTTATATGAGATAGAGTGGATAGCTGAAGGGAGTTTGAAAGTCTGTGTTCAAATTCCCTATATTAAACAATAGTTAGTAAAAAATGGATATCCAGACATTTAGAGTTCTGCAGCAAAATAATAATAAGTTCATATTTTTCTAAGAGCATTTAATAATTTCTATTAAATGAAAAAAATAGCTTAACATATAATTGCAAAAAATAAAAATGTTTAATAATTTAATTAAATAGTCCAATATAGAATTCCAAAATAATAAGCTTCTATATCATTGTTTGATTAAGAAAACAATTTTCCAGCAGAATATATCGTAATCAAATTACATTTTTCATAATAACTTATCTGTTAAACATACAATTCTATGATTCAAAGCCTTAACTCACTTTTCGTATTTCTGAAAACTAAGAAGTGGAACGTAAGGTTTCAGAGAGCCTCACTTAATTCTGCTCTTTCTTGAGTTATGAGTTGATGATGCTGAGGGAGTGTCAGAGGATTCTGTAAAATTATAAGCTTTAATCCTGAACTTATGTGTTTTTATCTTCTCAGGAATTAGCAATTTTGCAAACATCTGAAATAATCCTAGTTCCATCGCTAGCTAAATAGAAATTGCATTAATGCATTAAATCATATATATTTGTGTACATACATTTGTAATTTTGAAAGAAGAAAATTGCCCTTCCAACCATGTGTTATGAATAAAACCCCTCTCCACATACACAGCTGAGATATAGATGAAAAAAGGTTAAAAAAACTTTTAAAAGCTCGTCACAATATAGATTAAGACCTCTCTAACAGGCCCCATAGAAGGCATTACATTGTTCAACTTGCTGCTTGTTATTTAGTGAGGATTTTTTTTTTTTGTATCCTTGCTTTACTTTTTAACTAAGAATAACTAGCTAAATATCCATTCGCTGACCAAGCGTGAAATGGCGAACTGAATTAGTTATGAATCATATATCAGAAAAGGATTCCCAAATCTGATTGACGCCAAATGCCAAATAAGTACATAGTTTTGGTATCTGATTTATTCATGTATATTCATATAAATAAACATTTCAATAAACCGAATATTTTTTTTCAAATAACTCCCCCTCCCCTCCGCAAATAAACCTACATTATTTGATATAAGTTCGTTTCGCATACCTCTTTTTTTAATTAAAAAAATTAATTATAATTGCTTGTATTAAACAACAAACATTTGAAAAGTTGTTGTTCTATTAAGAAGTTTAATTATTGTACTTTTATTTTATAAAAACCTGATGATATTAAGCAATCTATTTTATTTATAAATGAGTTTCATTATGGCTGCTGGCTGTAATTATGTTTTTCTTTGCAGCTCATTAGCATTACTGCAAATCATTTTTAATAAAAATATTACATGCAACAATAAAAAGATCCTTTAATCAGTGGGCTATTATTTATCTGATCTCCCCTTCTTCCCTTAATAACTAGTTGATTATACTGTATATATATTTATACATTTTAATGAAGGCAATTTTCTTTTTTATATATTAAATTTGTTTTAACACACATAATTGAAAAAATATTTGTTACCTGTTATTTTCTTTATACACACACATTTACATATACATGTAAAATTAGCGAACAATTACTTGGCGATAAATTTAAGTTCCTGGTTTAGTTTGATTCAGAAAAAAGGGAAGGTGCAGGAATCTAAAACAATTGGCTAGTTGGTTGGGACGTCATGTGCCTTTGAGGTATCAAAAATAACAGGTTAAACTTTCTTCCAAAAACCCTTGTTAATTTATCCCTGTGATAAACAGCATGGCGCTCTTTGAAAATGTATCCATGATATTATATCTTATCCGATACTGGAACAGATTTTTGAATCCTAATTATCCATAATGTTTAAGGTCGTCACTGTTCCACAATGACAAGTCATGATTTGATAAAGGAATTAGCATGCAAGACTATCTTTAATGTGAATTTTACTCATTAGCAACCCATTCTTAAATGTGTATGGCTATTCTAAATCTAAAGAAACAAAGAATAGCAAAAGTTCAAGATGAGTTTTAATTGAGTATACAACCAATTCTGAAACAAATATATGCCTGCATATAACACATGCCGATACTTTAGTTTGTGTGTTTGATATCAAGTGATATCTTTTTACCTACAGCAAGTATTTCTTTATAAAAAAAATCTTCAGCACATTGTCTAATTGTGGTTCCCATTACATTCACCCTATCATATATCTTCCCAGTGAAAACAACTGATATCACATCTCTTTAGAATATCCTTGAGATAATCTTTTTAACATAAGTAGAATTTAGTTCTTCTCAAAAACTGTACTAAAATTGACCTTAAAATGAACTCTACTATTCTCATGTTCCATCCAATGAATATGTTATCTTGTAATTGTAGATGCAATATCATGATGTCCTGCAAAATGAAGAATATAATAATTGGTCTTATGATTAAGCAATTGTATTTTCAAAATATTACCATTTTTAAGTAACTTTTTTTAGTGTCAATTTATTTATGTTTATAGAGAGTTTATGGCTACTATATAATAAATTTGCCAGAATGTTCAACTGTATGTACAAATTATTTTAATTGAAGTACTTATACCATTATGATAGAATATTCTTTTAACTTTTTAAATGTAAAAGCAGCACATTGGAATTAGTGCTGCATTCTAATTAAATTTGCTCAGCTAATAAAAGTAGTTTTTTAAAACATTTAAACCAATCAACATTCTTAATCAGATTACCATACAAGCCAAAAGTTGTTGAAGCTTCTTATTTTTCACTACTAGTCTGAGAAAAAAACTAGAAGTTTTTGAATATTGATTAGTATATATAATTTTTTTATATATTGCATTCCAAGCATTAATTACATTTTGTAGATTAAACCTCTGAATTGACATGAGTAGCACAATCTTATTTCTGTTTTTACATATTGAGTATCAGTTTTTATAAGAAATTACATTATGATTTATAAATGTCAAACTTACTTAACCCATAACTTTAATATGATCACTCTAGATAAAAACATTAATGATTATCACTAATCATTTATTAAACTAGAAATTATCTATTGCTTAGATATAAACTTTAAACCTCAGTTAAATATTGATATATCTGTTTTAATTAAACACACACCCACGTGGATTAATTTAAACTTCATTTTTATTTTTCCACATGTACTTAATAATCTCCATGCCACCACACATTATTGAACCATATTAACAAAAGATAAACTTAAAAGACAAATGATCCCCAAGATGAACATTGTGCTGAACCAGCACTCATTAATTGGTCCAGGTCACAATATCTCACATATCATTATCATATGTTTCAATAATGTGTGGCAGAGTGGAGATTATTTTTATGTCAGAAGACAGGTTTTTGACCAATAATAACATTTTCTCTTATTTGGAGATTTATAATATGATTAAACTTTCATGGACAACTGTATATTTTTAATCCTTGACAAAATGTCTTGAGCAAATTTATAGAAATAATATATAAACTATACCTTTTTTATGTGCCACTTTTCTTGCATTTGTCTGATAGCATAAACCAAATCTATAGTGCTCTTTGATTTTCTCAAATGACCCTGGATTTTTAATAACTAATTTATGATTGGAGGTAATCCAGTTAATAAAAATTTTAAAAGTTGTAAAGGATAGCAATGGTATTTCATGCCAGTTGCTATCACTTATTTGAACACATTTGAACAAAAAAGCATTCTTAAGATCTGTTGGCTGAATTTCACAGTAGCAAAATGTTCCTATGCTATTGATATATTTGAAAACATTTCCAGGAATCCTCTCAAGATCCGCAAGCTATCTATTTTTAAGATTACAAAAAACGATTTTAACTTTTAAAGTTAATGTATGTCCTAATCTATAAAATGAATTCGTATCTGAATTCATATTATTATTCAAAAAAGTGAAGAAAATATTATATATTTTTAACTTAACATTATCATATAAAAGAATGACACCATTAGTATAAAAGAATTACGATGTCATTCTTCAGTCCACATGTCATTTCAATACATCAAAAAAAAATATTGAAGTGTCCACGATTAGAAAATTATAATCTTTTTAGCATTAATCCATTAATTTTTAAATCTCTTTGTCAGTCATTGAATCAAAGTTATGTAATATCAGTAACTTTATTATGAATATGAGAGTATGGGTGAAGATAGAAGTAAAATGGAAAGCTAGGATTAGCAAGATATGGAAGCTTTTAGAAGACAAACGATTAGTTTATGATGTGGATTTATTTTTATATAACTATTGCTTTATATGGTCATCACAAAATTCATACTCAACTTTTTTTGGTCTTTGTCTTTCTTACTTTTTTTGGCGTTAGAATGACCATAGTCATTTATTAATGGCTCTTAATGATGAGGATATTGTGCAATGATTACCATAGCACTTTAACAAACAACTACTATTACAAAAAACATAAACTTTTTTTATTGTAAAAGTAACAAAAATTATAGAAGATTCTTACAAATACATTATTTACTCTTTAATTGAGTTCTGTATTGTATTTTAAAAGAGTCTTTGAAATGTTTCAATTCTAATTCACATTTGCAATACAAAAAATTCAAGTCTATGTGTATTGTCAAAGAAGTCTTCAAATAATTTCTTTATTATTATTTTCAATAATAAGTTTGATTTATATATTTGATAAGTTTAATGCATCTATTTATTAAATGGTGTGCTAGAAATAAAATGTTATGAACCAAATATATATATATATATTTCATGTGTCATAGCATCGGCCGGAACACTAACCCGGGACAACTGCTTGTAAGACGGCTGTGCTCACCGCTCGACAACCAACGCTTGACGAACCAAAAATATTTTTGACAGAAGATTAATTGTTACTATTGCTTGATTATATTTCTTTGACCGCTCTAACTAGTTCCAGATTTCTCCAGTTCTTAATATTTATTGTAATATGACTATGAATCCTGAATTAATTTAAATATACATGCCTATTTGAGAAATAAGTATTTTTTAAGGTAATTTGTCCACAAGTTATTTCTATTTCCAGTACTGTCATGTCTGATAAAAAGTAAATGCTTGTAGCATATCTGCACTACAATGGAGACATGATGGCTTAGATAAGTGAATGTTGAATTGCTTGGTAAGTCATGTGATATTTAGGCATGAGAAGTGATGGATCGAGCTGTGATCTAAGAACCTTTAGTTCTCATATGAATCACTCAACCACTAGGCTAAACTAAAAAGGAAAAATATCATTGTGTGTGTGTATATATATTTAGTGATTCACTCGATATGTTTGATGATTTCTAAATCTTTTGATATTTTGCAAAAATGTTATGATACAAAAATAATAAAAAGTTTAATGATTGTCACCAGAGGGCCTTTCTCATTCATTTCTAGTTTGCCTTTAAGAAAATATAAGTATGTACAGTATATTAAGAAAGATACGTCATTATGGCATAACTTCTGCTGGAAATATTTTATAAAACTCTATTTATATGTAATGAAAGTAAATATTTTATATATATAAAAAATTCCGTTTACTCATGTAAGATCAATATTGGATTCCAGAAGCTAAAACTGTTTGCAGATATGGGGAACAAATACTTTTTTTTTTTTTGCAATTTTTTTTTCTCTCTCTAAAATTTAATTTATAGCATAGAATTTATTTTTTAAAAAAGAAAATAGAATTTTCAGTGAACAAATATCACTTTTTAAAAATCGGTTTAATAAAGTGATAATGGTAATATTAACTGCAGTAATTTTAATATTTTTATTTAATTTAAATGTAATTAAGAGTTTTCATTATCTGTGTCTTTATGAACAGTCTTGTACATTATCATGTCTGACTTTTTTTTCACACAGCTAATTAGTTGGTTATCTATCGTGATTTCAGTCCGCCGATAGATTCACCATTCTGCCTCTATAAACATAAATTTGACTGCCATTAACTATGTATTTCAGGCCTTGTGTTTGACTGCATATATATATAATTAAAAAGCTATTAAATTCTATTTATGAAACAGATAAACAATAGCAGACTAGTGTACCTAAATGTTTTGATGAGATTCAAGTAAAGTCTGGTCCAAGAAAGAGAAATTTATATGAAACCTGGCAAGAAATCCATTTTTTATACTAATTCTTGACTTTGTTTGAAGGGATTCCAGAAAGGAAATAATTGTTTGAAGTGTATTCTCATTTGATGAAACTATAACTTGAGTTAGTAGCAAGTCTGATCATCTTAATAGTCTTTTCATATACTTTTTGTGAGGCATCTTGTCTTCTGGTATTCAATAGAGAAATTTGTGAAAAGATGGGAAGCCGTTGTTAAGGGTTGGATTTGATTTCAGTAATATTTTTATGGGCATATTCACTTGCATGTCCAGAAGTTTAGCGTGAGTACATGAAAATATGGCCAAACAGATGAGCTTGAGAGCTAAATGTTTTTATAGTGATGCTCACTTAATATGCAAATGTCATATGACCTACTGTGCAACTAACTGTTTGATGATTTTATTTAATTACTTTTTTTTTCAATTATTAAATGGAGTAATATAAAAATAAGCTATTTTAATTAATATGCATGAGATCTTTTTAGCAGGAGCCATGATCTATGGGCTTTGAACTCCAGAATCCACCAATCTAACAGTGCATTAAACTACACATCAGGACGTGAGTTCTGAGGCATGCAAGATCTATGAAGATTTTTTTTTTTCAGGGAAGAAAACTATTCTATTTTAAAAATTAAAATGAGCATTGTCAACTGATAAGTTAAAACTGTTACTGATAGGGAACATTGTTTGGTCTTTAAAAAGAAAAATAATTTAAATTATAAATAAAGCTTAATCCTATAAACGAGATCTCATTTTTTGGTAAGAAAGTTTTTATTTGTCAAATGTAGTCCATTGTTATTAATTATATTGAAGTCGGAGTAAGACTTTATTCTGACTATTATTAATTATCAGGGATTCTTTTTCTGATTTAATTAAACATTAAACCAGGGGTAGTCAACCTTTTTATACCTACCGCCCACTTTTGTATCTCTGTTAGTAATAAAATTTTCTACCCGTTCCACAGTAATGATGGTTTATAAAGTAGGGAAGTAACTTAACTTTATAAAATTTATAAAGCAGAGTTACAGCAAGTTAAAGCATATAAATCTCCATGAAATTTTTTTAAATAGTCAATTAAATTTAAAAAAAAAAAAGAAAATGCTTCAGTGTCGGACAAAATCCCCGCTATGTGATGTGATGTGATGCATTTGGCTTCTCCTTAAACGAAGTCAAGAATATCTCAGCAATTATGCCCAGATAAACCTGTTAGCCACTTTATTTTCCATTCGCCATTCTAAGTCTTCCCATATTCTGCCCCATCCCATTTCCACAACATAATCTTTGTCAACTCTATGGTCTTTATATCTAAATCCCCCTTATCTTTTCGCAAACCCAGCATAAAAACTAATAACTCACTTTCTGTATAATCACTTTGTTCATACATATTCTCCCATAACTTCATTATCTGTACTCTTTCTCCTTTCAAGCATTTACATCCAATCAACAGAGGCCTAATATTTTCTATACCTTCCTTACACAATTTGCACACTAAATCACCCATAGTTTGCCATTTACATGTATATTCTCTTGTTGCTAAAGATCCCGTTTGAGTCTTAAACAATAAACTACTTTCCTTACTATTATCATAAATTAACTCGCATCCAATATATATTTAAACTCTTCTTACCCTCCATTCTAGTTCTCCATCTCTCCAACTCCCTATTTTTTTATTAATGCTTCTATTCTTTTATCCCATTCCTTACCACTATAACACTCAACAATCCTCCTAACACAGTCAGCCCACCTTTTATACAAGTATACTGATATAAATTCTTTATCCAAATCTTTTGCATACCGCATTACCTTTCTCACCCATTTTGTTACCTGCCCTTTACTCATAACCCAATTAAACACTATTTTGGGTATTCTTTTACTATCCATAAACTGCAACCTACCAAACCTTTTCATTTTACTTTTTGCATCTCTCATATAAAAACTTGACCATCCCATTTCTCCTTGAATTGCCTCCTTTGCAGTCCACATCTCTGCACCTAATGCATGTCTTCCTACTTCCCTTTGTACTTTCTCTAAATAATCTAAAACCCTTTTACTAACACATAATGCATCATCACCATATGTTAACCCTGCTACTGCAAGTCCCTTCCATACAATTCTAGCTATATCATATTTATTATATGAAAACACTTAGTTTCTTTACCAAACCCTTTCTTTTCTTTGCTTCATTTACCAATTTTTTCTCCCATTCATCCAAGCAATTTTCCTGATATCATAAGATAAAATCCACCACACTTAACTTTATATCCCCCAATAAAAATTCTACATCTTCTCTTTTCTCAGTATTAACCATCATTATATTTGATTTTTCTTCACTAAATTTAGTCCCCATCTTTTTACCCACCCTTGCACATGTCCTCAACATAATTTCCATATCTTCTCTTTTTTCTGCACACAAAAAGATATCCGCAAAAAAAAAGACAGACAAAGTATATACTCCCTTGCCACCTATTAACGGTATCTCTATCCCTCTTCCTAGTCTTTCTATTGCTTTCTCCATTTCACTTAAAAACAACTAAAACAAAATAGTTGACATAGGGCATCCTTGCCTTAATCCCACCCCATTTTTAACTTTAACTGATTCTATATGCCCTAATTGGTAAGTATAATAATTATTTTCATATAATTTCTTAATAATATTTATTAAAGCTTCATCCATTCCCAAATTGGCTAACCTTACCCATAATCTATTTCTATTTACTCTATCATATGCTTTCTCTATATCTATAAAACTCATATATAAAGATCTACCTGAATTCCTACTCATCTCCATAAGTTGTGTAACCACAAACAAACTATCTTCTATACGCCTATCTGACCTAAAACCTACTTGCATTTCCTCCACTACATTATTCTCTTCCATCCATTTTACAACTCTTCCAGCTACCATATATGAGAAAACTTTATATAAAACTGATGTTACCGCTATCGGTCTATAATTATTTAACTTTCTACGATCCTTACCCTTTCCTTTAAATAATAATCTTATTCTTGTATTACTCTTACTATCTGGAAAAACTCTCTTCTGTGCCATCTTATTAAAACATGATAATAACTTTGCTTTTGCTCTATGCCCTAAATTCATTACCATCTCTGCTGCCCAACTACCCACCATGAAGGCTGGAACACCCACTAGTAGGCGGTAGGACCAGATTGACTACTACTGATAATTTAAATGATGACTTCTTTCAATTTCTGTACAAAAAATAATTTGGTACAAAAAAATCAGATTATTTTGTATTTTAGATTCTTTCACAATATTTCATGGGAAGTTTATATAAAATTATTCATAAGATATTCCCGAAATATATATATATTGCAGCCATTCATAAACGAATATGACCATTCCAATTCCAAGGAAAAATAAAGAAAGAATGTCAAAAACTGCTTTAGAAATGAATTTTGTAATGGTTATAGAAATCAATCTGTGAAACACAAATATGTTCACCTATAGAAGGTTCTAATCTGTTTTACTGTTTGTTTGATATTTTTGTAATGCTGTATTTCAATTTCTTCACAGAAACTTTTCTTTCTGAAGTATTGTAACACCAAATTGTGATTCTCTAATGTATTCTTTTAAAACTCTGACATATCTTCCCAATGGAAACATTCAACATTACACTTCTTTGGAATATCTTTGAAATGATCCTTATAATGTAGATGAGATCTACTTCTACCATAAGAACCATCATGAAGTCTTATATTGTTTATTTTATATGTCCAAACAAACAAAGGTGTGATTTTACAATAATAGACTCTATAGTTTCACATTCCATAAGTTAAAAATATATATTGTTTTTATGATCTTGCTATTGTATTCTTAAAATTTTGTGGCATATTCTTAAATATTTTTTTAAAAAAATAACTCTAAAATGTGTCAGTATGGTGTAAATTAGGTAAAATAACAGTTCTATATGTAGCTGATTTAGTTATAATAGTTATTTTCCTGTGATGAAATACCCTATTCAGTTTGTAAAAAGGAGAGTATTAGACTATATACCTCAACATCTGAGTCCAATTTTTTACTCTAAAACTACCAAGGTATTTAAATTGGTTTATATATTCAAGTTGATATCTATTCAAGTTAAAAGTTGTTGAGGATTATTCTGACACTAGCTGATAAAGAATTTGAATTTTTTGAATATTAATTATAAAAACAAAGTCTTCAAACATTGCATTCAAAACATTATCTTTTTAAAATCATCTTTTGAAATGCATAAACAGTACATTCATCAATATACTGAAAATTCTGAATTCATGTAGTTCTTGTTTTTGCTAAAATATTATGGCATGGATATAAAAGTAAATATATACATATAAGTAAAATTTTGATAATAGAGTTACAGAATTGCATGGTTAAGTGCAGTGGTAGAGTGTTAGACTTTGGGGTGTAAGGGCCTCTGATCGATTCTATCTCTGTTACTTATAATGTTCAAATTTCTTATGAACTCCTGATCAATAAAGACATTCAATTATTATTTTTAATGTAGTTATAACCCCCCCCCCCATCAGCTTTTTTTTATATTCAAAAATAAGAAAAAATTGAAAATAAAAATAATCGAACAATATCTGGTTTCAAACCTACCTGTGAATACATGAATCCCTCTTCATTATATATGTCTTAACACATTTACACGCATGCCTATGTAATTTTAAAAATATACAAATTAAAATGCTAAGAAAAATAATCTACAAAAATTAGAGCAATGCTGTTACAGAAAAAGACTAATAATAAATTAACAGACTGCAGTCACGTGACTGTATTGTAAAGTTGAAGAAAGATTGACTGAGGGATGCCTAAATAAGTACCATTTCATTATTTAATATTGGTGAAGCCCAAAAGAATTGAGTGAATTATTGTATATATATAAATTTTAAATAATAATAATGGCAAATGATAATAATATATAAGCAGAATTATTTTCAATTACGTTATAATCAATATCAACTGAAATCATGTAGACAATTATATATACATATAATTGCTTGATTATCATTTCAGTGTTTTCAAATGAACTATTATTTAAACTGTGAAATTTTAAATTCGGACTTATTTTTTTATTAACTGCTTAAAACATCGCTATAATAGAGAGTGTAAGTGGTATTTTCTGCCCGACAAGATACTATGTGCAGACCATCTGGTAGCTCAAATATGACTTAAATTGAAATAGAATATTGTCCTCCAAAAGTTATTGGATTATTGTTCAAGAAAAAAGATTGCAATATATTTTTTGGAGAACAGTTGAAGAGATCTTTATCCTGATGTAGTCTGTAATAATAGTTGATGTCATTTTTCTTTATTATTGTGACAGAAAATGAAATGTCTTAGAAGGCATTTTGGTGTGCCAATTTATTCCTAATTGCTATTCTGATGGTCTGCTCATAATTATAATCAATCAGTAGTAGCATTTAGATATAGATGGAATTTGTCACGTTCTAACATTTTTTATTTCAAGCTACATCATAAAAGAAGTAGTTATATTATAAAATAAAACAGTTTATTGCAGGGGTCTCTAACTTTTGATACCTCTGGGCCTCATAGTAAAAAGAAGAGTTGTATTGGATGACACATTAAATATTTAAACATTATCAAAGAAGGTAAGGAGAAAAAAGGTCGAGCATAATTTTTGTGATATCCATCACTACAGAGAAGCAAAAAAGTCCTTAAATAATAATACAAATTACGTAGTGATCCATTCAGAGAGTCTTAAAATCATTGAGCAAGTTTCAAGTTTGTGATCACAAATATATAAAATGTAGTATCCAAGTAAGAAAACATCTTTGATGTTTTTCTATTTATTATAAAAGTAAAAGAGGGAAACATAAAACTAGTTGAATATTTGACATATTTGAATGTGTACATATGTTTTATTTTAATCACATTGTTTATGTATAATTCCCCCAAAAATCTCACAATGTTTTAAAAAAGTTTACGATTTTGCATTGGTCCACATTCATAGCCATTCTGAGCTACCCGTGGGCTGCAAGTTGGATATCCCTGGATTAATGCATACAAAATTTAAAAATGAGACTATAAACAAAAATAATTATTACAGAGAGTAGACTATTATTATACTACTATTACTATTACAAGCATTATTACTACGTCTACTATTGTTATAGATGGTAGACTTTTTTTAACTTTTTTTTTTAATACTTGCTTTTATTTTTTTTTTATATCAATTTAGAATTTGGTATAATTTATTTAATCATAATATATATATATTTTATAATGTGGTAGTGTAATTCGATGTCTACGATCTAGGATTTAAATCCAATTTTTTTTTTTTTTTTCCAATTTTAAGGTTGGATTTTTTTTGTTGTTGCTGAGAATTCCCAAATAATTTTAGTATTTTTTTTTTTTTTTTAGCATAAATAGCCCACTAAGCAATCTAATTAGTTATTCAATTATTAGACAGCCGAAAGATATCACAAATTAATAGTTATTTAAACAAATGATTAATGTTTTTTATTCCCTATTCCTCAACATTGTGGAGAGATAATGGAGACACTTTTGTTCTAGAAATTTGCAAGATTTTTTCTATTAGGTATTTAGATAATAATTTATTGATTTTCTGTAAAAAAATTGCGTGATTTCTAATTAAATATAATGCTGCTAATACTAATATATTAATTTTGACAATCTCATATAATAGTAAACTTTGCTGTTATTAAGAAAAAAGATGTTTTAATTATGCTAAAGTAATTCGTAATGCTACGTTATCAGACCCTAAATGTGGATATGAAAGTGACAAATTTTCAATCATAGTTGACATTTCCCAGGTCTGCAACCGTCTTGTAATAAAATTAAGCACACAAGGCGCATGTACTAATGTTATAGCCTTATATAAATATTACGTGCTGACATTGCGCTTAACAAGAATTAATATTTACTGTCTATGTATAGTTTAAAATGATCAAATTTGATAATCTATCGGATGATTTTATAAGAGGTCAAATCATTGATAGTCTACTACTTTCCACGATTTTTAATTCTTCAGTGAGTTTGCACCCAGATGACATTAACTGTCAACTTTATGCAATTACCTTACCCTTCCTTAATACTTTACAAATATACTATTTGGTATGTGGAAATATTTTTTTGTTAAAGCTTTTGTATCAGTAAATTATTATTCTGAAATGCAGCATAGAGTGATTAGATCAAAGATATTGAATAATAAGCATATATATTACATGTAAAAAGGTATGAGACTTGGTTTATGAAGGTATAACTGAGGCATGATATTAAGATTCCTGGATGCACCATAGAACAGCTAAGTCAAAAATCTGGAATATATCGTTTATCAAAAGATAGTGGCATAGTGGTGGACTCTAGAGATTAAGACTATGCATTGCAGTGCAACTCTATTAGTGATAGTGCCCAAATGTCATGTGACTTAAATGACCAACAATTCAAATATATATTTTTTTAATTTTATCTATCACCTATTTTTAGAAATAAAACTTTTATGTATAACTTAGTTGTGCTTATTGATATATAATATGCTAATGTGTGGTGCCTTAATTAATTGTACTAATTGTTAAGCATTTGAGACAATAAAAGATAAATTAATTGTATGGGACTGCCAGTGCTGAGCAAGTTTCATATCACTTTGTTTTTGTAATTTTTAATGCTTTATTATTATTAATTTGTAAAATTCCAATTGCCTAATTGTCTTCCCCAAATATGTAATTGTGGGTGTGTATATATATGAAATACATAAAATATTTAGTCAATTATAGCTCTGAAGAAGACTGTTAGATTGTTGAAACTGCAAATAATAAAAGCGATGATTAAGAAAAATATTTATAACACATCAAGCACAAGATCAAGGGGGCATGAAATATAGACAACAACTCCAACTCCATAAACAAAAAAGAATCCTGTTACCCCCTCTCAAAAAAGTAGGTGATCTAAGTTATCTCATATATCTGAATAAATTTAAATAAACGTATCTCATTCTATAATGAAAAAATGGTCTCATGGTGCAAAAATAGTGCATCAGTATGCTACGTCTATGAGCTGAAATTTGAATCTGGCCAAGTGATGCTCTGTTAAGAAGTTTATAATTTTTCTCACATGTAGCTGGTTCATGGCTATTTAAACATTGGTCAATAAATGGGTATCTAGTTATTCTTAGATAGAAGATAAAACAAATGGTAAATAATTCAAATTCTTACCACTCAGATGCAAACCTGGTGAATACTAAGTTTTTCACTGTTTATCACATGGTGCTCAAGCCATGGGTCATGACCCCTCAGGGAGTTGCAGAAAAATTGTTCGGGTTGCAAAATTTTTAAGAAACTCTCTTAAATTTTGGATAATGATAGGTTTTTTTTGTTGAAAGAATTTAATTTCTTTAAATAAATAAAAATCACACTAAAATAAATTGTTTTTGTATATATATATTTTTTTAATAAGTATGCGATTTTTTTCAAAAATTTCATTTCATATCGTATGTGCTCATTACTAAAATATTAGGAAATATAAATTTGTATATTAATTAAAACTACTATCATTTTATTATGAATATCTTTACGAACTCGTACTTATAATTTAGACAGGGTAAAAACAAAGAATGGGTCATGTCGAATTTTTTATCCGAAGAAGAGCGTCACAAGCGTAAAAGGGTTGTGCACCATTAATCTATGAGAAACTATTGGAAAGGTATATTTTCTCTACAGGAGGCTATTTATTAAAAATGATTGTTTATCTTTTTTTTTTTATTGTTCACTGTTGCCTGAAATATAATAAAAACAATGAAACTATGATATCAGTAAAAATGCCATTTGTAAAATTGTACTCATGTATTTATAATATAAATGCACTAAACATATATATATATATTACAAATATACTAATAAATTATATGTGACGAATTATATACAAACAACAAAATAAAATAACCACAGGGGAAGTGATTTGTGCAAATAATGATTAACAATATTTTAAAATTTAAAGGTGTTTTACATTATAATTAGTATGTAACAATGTTTGGTAAATAGTTGAGTCATGTATGGATTACTATTATAAGATTTGAAATACCAGGCACTCTTATACCTGGAGCCTAATTGTAAATATAGGGAATTTGAACTCAGACTTTCAGGTCCCCTCACTATCCACACTATCTCATATTACTGATACACAGGACCACACACATGCAGAAAAGATAAGTAATCACCAATATACATATTTTGTGCTAAACCAGCACTCTTCAGTTGGTCCAGAATACTATCTCCCATACATATATATAATCAGTGCTCAGTTTATATTAAGATAGCAAATCCTTACACTTTAATGGACAGACTTCAACCCACTCCAACCTCCAACTCTTCAGCCATCCATACCATTGAAAATTTGATGATAGAATTCCCAAATCCCATGCTGATGCCAATATAAACTGAGCACTGATTAGATATGTATATGGTAGATGGTAATCTGGACCAACTGATGAGTGCTGGTTTAGCATGAAATACGATATTGGTGATTATTTATCTTTTCTGCATATGTGCAATCATGTGTATCAGTAGTATGAGATAGTGTGGATAGTTTGATGGAAGGTCGGCTTTGATCACTTTTTTTGCTTCCATTTCATTTACCACATGCAATAAACTGTTCTATTGACTTTATAAATCATAAAAAAAATTATAAATAAAAATTAAAAAGGATAGTATTAGTATGTTGTTGACCTTTAAGAATGTTCATATATTGAAGTGAGAATTGTAATATAAAAAGCGCCCCCCCTCCCAATTTGCTAGTTCTATAAGACATATCATATGATTTAGTGAACTGGTAGAATAATGATTGAGCTAGAAATTTCTAGATTAATTACTTATCCAAGTAAAAAGAAGTGGAACTGTTGCTCTCAATCAACGTCTGCATGCTTGAGCATCAAACGATCTTCCGAGCAATTAACTATACCAATATTGTTGCTTGCTGATTACATATAATTTGCCAATCTTCTAACGTGTTGCTACATAATTCTATTCCTAAAACTTGACCTGAATAAATTTTACTATCGACATTTCTATTCCCATCATTACATTTTCACATTAGCCATTTTATTGTATAATATGTTATAGTAAAATACTGGCTCACATTTTTACTCAAGTGGCATCTCATAGTTGTTGTATTTTTTTATTATTTTTTTTGCCATTATTTTATGCCTAATGAACTTTGCCTGTAAAACAGTTAAGTTCTGTAAATTCTTATTGTGCAAATGTACATGTGCTTGTATATGTAATAAAAACTTAAAACATAATATTTATCATGTTTTAACTTGATTCTTGTAATTTATTACATTATTCCAGGAAAAAAAAAAAAGAGAACTGAGAATGAGTAATGAGGAGGAAATTATTTATGTTTTTCTAATTTCACTTTAATTATTCTCAAATGCAATATTAATTTAGTCATAAAATTTATCATATTTATATGTATTCAGTCTTAATTTTCTAATTAAAATGTAATCTTTAAATGGCACTAGTTTATATATGTGTGTATGATTATAAATGTGAACTGTAGTAGATATGTCTATATCACGAGAAAATTTGTCGTTATTTGAACAATTATTACTTCATTAAATGAGAATATATATGGATATTGTTGTCTTTTTTTTTTTTTTTTTTGGAACAAATATACATGGTTAAGAGATAGATGGTACAACATTAGCAATGTACTGTCTTTTTATTTATGGTCCAGGTGAAAAATGAAATGGTAATATTTCATTATCAGCTCTTAAATCATTTTTAAAAACAACTGAGTCTTTATATATAATAAAGCTGATTTTGCCGAAAACTAAGTCGTTTTGTAATCATATGACAACAGCCACAAGCCCATTCAAATCACTAATCTTCAATCTGTGGACAAGGCGAGATTATTTTACTACAATACATTTATACATAAAAGATGAAAGTATTATGCTTCAAATTTTCCACCAGAACTTAACACATTACAATGTGTGTCTCATTTCAAACTTATATATATATACATATCAGTTCAAATGCATTTACGCCCTGAACAGTTTTGCTCAGTAGTGAGAATAATAAACTTCAGAGTTAAAGATTTCTAGATCTATTGCCAATGAGAAAAATAAATAATGTATATAGCTGGGCACTTAAATGGAATCCAGTTTTTCTCTTTGATTCTTAACTGTGATTTAATTTCCACAAAATTGATTATATGGATAGTGGGTTTATGACAATACCTCTAAATTTCAAATGCTGTTATAATTTACATAGGTTAATAACAAACTGACATTGGACATGAACACTTAATAGAAATATCCATTTGATGCATTGATTCTTGAATGTTTGAATAGATAACACATAATGCGCAATTTGTAACATCTTACATATAAATAAACTTATAAAGGGGTGTGAGCGGTTAGTTTTTATAGACATTTTTTTTATCTTCTATTTAAATCTATGTGACATTAAGCCTGAATATTTTGTTTTTAATTTTTTTATTTGAATAGTATAAAACCAGTACTTCATTATGAGAGGTAATTATTTTTACTGTGTGATTTGTCAAAATGTTTTCAGACATTTGTTAAAATAAGCTCGTATGTCATATGTCAGTCTTATTTAAAAGATAGAATAATATCAACACAATATATTTGATTCTTTTAACTTTTTACAGTATTATAAGCAAAAACACTTTTCCTGACTCTATTCTCGTGCCATCTGTCTGTTAGCTGAGTAACTAGTGATTACAAAATGGTAGTGCAATTTAATTCTTATCCTCAGCCTGTTTTCTGATAAATGCCTTTCTCAATAAGCACATCGATCCAAAACTGGAATCTATTTTTTAAGAGTGCTTTTACTTATTTATGTTATGTTCAGTTATTTTAAGATCCCATATGATATTTGAGCAATAAATTCACAGGAGAACCCAATTGCCCCACTACCTCTTGGTAATAATTGTATGTTGAAGAACTAAAGACTAGTTTGAGTTATGATCAGTATGAAGATGGATAAAATGAATAAAGTGAAAAGAAAAAGTAGACATTTGAATGGAAGGGTCAAACCTTAGGATCATTTTGGTATATGAATATCATTGTGTTCTTTTGAGGGCATGATTGTGTCAGATAAATATACAGATGATTTCCTGATATATTTAAATTATTAAAGGATCTCTAAAGACACTAGATTTTTTTTAAATATTTCTTCTTGATAATCTTATAAAAGAATTATGTCTGTTAAAAGTTTCTAATCACAAACAATATGTAGATTAATCTTTCAATAAGTTATGGTGTAATAAATTCCATATCAGATTCATTACTTAGTTAATAATAAATCTTCAATTCTAATTGCTATAATAGTTTTTTCTAAGGATTAGATGAAAATAATGGTAAACTACAACCAATAACAATGGCTTTGATTTTGTCTCAACAGTTATAAAGTTTCAATTCAGTCTTCTTGCTGGTTGCAGACATAGCTTCATGTTATAATCAGTTTTAAATAGACAACTATGTCAAGTGGTTTATTACTCATGAATTCATATGAAATTTGAGCATTGGAAGTGACAGAAATGATTGCTGGATCTTCAGTCCTACAGTCCATCACTCTATCATTGCATTAAGCCACACAGGTTAGGTTGGCACATTTATTCTCATCTAATTGAATCAGATTTTCTGAATTTAATTCCTTAGTTGATAATACATTTATACATTATTTATCATTTAATATTGCATGAATATGGGAAATTGTCAGAAGTTTTAAGCTTGCTTGGAAAATCTTCATTTACTGATAAAATGCCCACATTTCACTAAAGGTTTTATTCCTAAATAAATTATGGATATATCATTTCAATATACTGTCACTTTAATTACCATATTAGAGATTTTTCAATACCATTAAAGCAAAAGCATATCAAAACCATTGAAAAATTGATCTGAAATTTGAGAATGATCATCTGTTTATTGCTTTAATAAGTTTTTGTAATGCTTATCAATAATCTCGAGAATAGGACTGGAAATTTAGTTATGCATTATTAAATTGTCTGGAGTAGGAAATTTGGGAAGGAGTTGCTATTAGTTTTCTTTGCACAGTATTGTCAACTGAGCCATGATATGTCCTGGGAATATTAATTAGATACCAATCAGGAGATCATCAATAACTTTAAATCAATTAACACAAGTTTAGTAACAAAACAATTTATTTAATAATAATAAATACAGTAAATAAGAATTGAATAATTTGAAATTCCATAATAAATAAATAGTCTATTATTAATCCTCTAGTTTTGTGTTTCGCTTCTCACACACACAGAATAATTTTACAAGCATCATTATATGTTACATGATTGTTACAGGTTATGTATGTGTATATGCTTTCCGGAATAATTTCATTTCTGGCAATTTAATATTTTACTTTAGCCAACAATCTGTTATTAAAAGTAAGTGAATCATTCTCTCTCCAAGTTTTTTTTTTTTGTGCTTACTTAGCACACATACTTTTCATGCACTAATTTGCCACATCTCTGTGAATCCTAATTTTAAACCAGGGTTTTTACATGAGTCTGATCTTTTGCATATAAATGGCCAATTGAAATAATAGTCTGTTTATTATACTTGCAAATTATTAATATTAGCATATGTAGATTTTTTTTCCAGAGTACATTAAATTTAAGATAATTAATTCAGGAATAATCTGTACAGATTTACATAATTATGAAATCCATTTTATTTACAATTTATATCTATATAATATAAATACAGACATTCCACGGTGATATGGTTTGAACTCCAACTAGTTTGATGTCAGGAATCTGAAATCATGTCAATACAATATGTAGGCAACAATATTACATCTTTCTGCATGGTTTGATATAGTGGTAGAGTAGCAAATTTTAGCTCAAAAATCCATGAATTGTAATCCAGCCTTTTCATTTCTGATGCTCAAATTTTTTTATCCCCTGAGTAATAAACCATTTATTTATTTTTTAAACGTTACATCAACAAATGTGTTTTTAATATTATTCTTAATTTTTGGTTATTTAAAAGCATTGGTATTTAGAAAATTATTTATCTAGTTAATTTATGGATTTAGACAATTTAACTGTTAATTAAGATATTACAAAGAAACCATAAAGATTCAAAGTAGGAGATAAATTCACACCTTTATTAAGTCCTTCAATTTTGCCACTGTAAGCATAATGTGATTCATAGTTTGTATTTGCCCACATTTACAAAAATCAGTGACTAGCATTTATGAAGCAGATAAGCATGATGACCATGAATTGTCCTGAATCTGTTGATGAGATTCCAGTTGCTTACAGTCACATCAAAACCATTTGTCTTTATTGCTGGATCTAGAAAAAATAATCTATTCAGATATTCATCTTTTATGGCATAATTTTTGATGTGAGGTAGTGGATTACAGCCTTTTCATGACCCATCTTGCAAGTAATGTGCATTAGAACATGAAACTAATGTCTCCACATGGAAATCATACTTCATCTTGAATTCCTAATTAAGATAATACATTATGAAAACATACTAATATAAATTATTTTCTGCTATTTTATATAACTTCTTATGTCATTCACTGTACATACATTCTTATCTGTGCAATATTTGCTTTTTAAATTTTGATTTTCATCTTCGCAATAATTGTTGCACTTCATTTTAAACATTTTGTATTGTTTTTTTTCCTCAACATCTATAATTATATGCAATACAAGGATAAGAAAAACTAGTTTTAATAAATAATGACTTGCTAATATAGTACAGATTCTTCACGTTGTCATCTCTTCAGTTTCAGACACTTTTCTTTATTACAGTTTCTCTTTTTTTTTAAACTGTTTTTTTTTTTTTTTTTACAATAATGTTAGTGAATAGTTAGTTGTCCAAAAAAAAAAAATCCATTTACTAAATTAATAAAACTTTCGTTTTAAAAAACTATCTACATTGTTTTAATTTTTTTAAAAAATATTTTTATTATAGGAAGAATTTTGATTCATCATCATTTTAGGAGCGTAACGAATATTTTCAAGAACACTATATATAATAATGGGAAAATATTAAAAATTATAGATGAGAGCATTTAGTAAATTATTATCCATTAAAATACGTATAGATCATATGTTTAAAACATTAGTTGAAACAATCTTTGATGGCCATTTCTTTTGTGCAAGCTTTATATCTTAATTTAAAATATGACCTTTCAAAGCCTAGAACACTTTTGTGATCACTACCATTCGTGAGTATAGACATAAAAGAAAGCTTTTACCAGAACTTTATGAATTATAGCAATATTTTATGACTTTATGATTACTATCTTCCTTTTCCCTCCACACTACGAGATTGTCATCCAATGTCTGAAGTGTTTTTGCAGTGAGTTAAATCAAAATGTTTAGTAACATTAGCACATTTCCCCCCATGATTTTTCTTCACTTCATTACTATTTTTTAATTCAGTCATGCAGAGTTTTGACTGAACATACTCCAAGAATAATAAAATGAATACTGTACTGTAACAAGAAAAAATAGTAATAGAAATAAAATATAACAACCAGGATAAGTTTAGAAATTATTAAAAGCATAAGAAAATGCAAAATTTCTTGCAGTAAATTGAAGATCCGAAATGATGAGTTTATAATCATCTGTAATGAAGTATCATTCTTATTAGTAGCATTAACAAACCTATTGTGCCGTTGAAAAGAATGGAGAGAAAAGTGGGAAAATGTAGTATCAGAACCATGATATAGCATTGATTTATGCAATAAAGAGATGGCTCAAGGACCTATAGAATCATGAAAAAATAACATTATTTATATAAGTTTTGATCTTGGACCAAAAAGAACGAATGAAATAGAGAAAATGAAAATAATTGGAATGATGCATGAAAAGGAATGTTATACAGTTACATCTTGTTATTGTTTTAATAATCTGACAGTATTTTGTAACAACTAGAAAATGAAACTATGTAATAAAACTAAACTTTACATCATATAAAAGCAAAGCTTTGAAACAATGATAATTACAACTCAAAAAAAAAAAAAAATCTGTCATAAAAGAAATTATTAATATATGAAAAGTAAATAGGAAAAAAAAAATTACTTAAATGAAGAAAATAACTAATACATAGAATTGGAAAATTGGTGTTTGGTGTTTTGAAGAAAAAGAAAGATGTGCAGATACTGAGAAAAGTAATTATAATCAAGAAAAAAGAAGCCATTATACCAAAAGAAGTCACATAACTACAACTAGCCTACATTTGACAGAAAGAACAATCTTTACTAAAAAGCATTTATAAGATACTTTGAAATCAGAAGTTTAAAAAAATTAAATACAATACTAATAAAATACTATTAATCCAAATACTTCTGCTATTATTCAAACACAATCTCAAAGATGCTGTATTTTTACAGTTAATAAATTAGTTGTATGTATATTTACAAACAAGATTTTTAAAAAAACAACAAAAAAAACAACAACAACAATATACACAAAATATATAAATAAAAGTATGGGTAATTAAATTAATGTTTGTTTACATTTTTAGTAGATTGGAATTACAGTGAGAAGGTAAAAAAATGTATTTTCTGAAATTTCACCCCCCCCCCAAAAAAAAAAAATCACAAATCCAAGAAAACCTTGGAAGCAGGAAGTTCAAATTGATGATGTTTTATTGTCTTTAATAAGGAGAGATAAATTTGGTTTACATTTTCATCCTATAATAATCAGATATATATATATAAAGTGAAATAAATACGCTGCTGATGGATCTTACTCTCCCACGATGCCCCCCTCCCCCCAAGACTGTCGTAAAGGTAGAGTGTTTGATAATTTATGCTTAATTCATTTGATTGGTTTAAAATTTTATCATCAAGATTGTTTATTGTGTTATGTAGTTATTTTTATAGTTCATAAATCTAATGCTGTTGTTAGATGGCAATTTAATTATTTCAAACAGTCATTTTGGAAGAGTATGGGTTCATAGTTATATCATATATTTATAATTTAAGTGATTTTCTGAAAATATGCATTAATTTTTTTAACATCAAAGATTAATATTATGTATACAAAATAGTAATTTTTAAATATGTTTTTTGATTTAGATTGTTTCAGATAAATCTTGTTAACTTTCTCCAATGATCCTTTTTTTTTCATAGTATAGACCTGCACATCAATTAGTTTACCATACAATTATTGGTTAGGAATTGGGTATCTAACTAGTAATAAATAGAGGATTAAACAAGAAAGCAAAAATGCAAAAAAAT
Organism: Epiperipatus broadwayi; assembly: GCA_028023455.1. NCBI lineage: Eukaryota > Metazoa > Onychophora > Udeonychophora > Euonychophora > Peripatidae > Epiperipatus > Epiperipatus broadwayi. The sequence continues at coordinate 3,339,188 of JAQFVV010012470.1, forward strand.
CTTTATCAATTGGTAGTTGATACGTGTATTTAATAAAGTTTTCTCGTTTAATGTTTCTTCGTGGAAGAATGATAAAATGGCTTTTGCTCTAGAGTCTATAGTGCGCTGCTTTGTTTTATATTTGCGTGCGTGTGTGTATTTTTAATGATTATATAGGTCAAACGTTGATAGACAAGCATCTGTTAATTCAGGTTTTAAATTTTAATCTGGCAAAATTGATGATATTTCAAATATCCACTATCTTCAGATTAAATTTATTATTTTTTGGCATTACTTAATATTTAGTCAATTTAACATTTTATTTAATCCCGAATAAATTAATATACTTATATTTCAAAAATTAATCTGACACAAAAAATATATTTCAAAAATTAAACTAACATAAAAATGAACGCAATACTAAGATAAATTAGTATGACAAATAAATAAATAAATTCTCTTTTCTTTAATCACTTTTACAATGCTGTGTTTTATTTTTTACTTGACTAGTTTCAACTGACCAGCAGTCTTCTTCAGAGCTAAATTAATATGCTTGATTGATGTGAAATTTTTTATTAGTTTGATATTTTGAGCTGATCTTTAAGAAAGTAGCAATTGGGAGGGGGATTGAAACTAATTTTAATAATGATTTCTTATAATAGTTTCTCCTGCTTCTGTATTGTTTACATAGGTATTAAAATGCTAGCAACATCCTGTGTGATGGTGACAGACTGTGGAGCTTAAAGTCAATGAATTGTCGTCTATCATGGTCAAACTTTTATGAATTCACAAGCAATAAACTTAATTTGATTGTTTTTATATATATTAAAAAGCTAATAAGAATCCAACTAGATATTTAGTAATATTTAAGAATCGTACTGAAGAAAGTTGTAATTAATAAATTAATTTATTTAATGTTTTCAAAAATTAATAAGTAAATAAAGTTAAAATAAAAAGAAACTATTTGTTAAATTTTTATTTATTTATTTATAATAATAATAATTATAATAATAATAATAATAATATTGTTTTGAAGTCAAAACAATTTTTTTAATATTATTATTATCATCATTAGCAATCAGAAGAAAAAAGTAGACAATACAGAAGTCAGAGAAAAAAAAGATTGGAATTAGAGTTGTTGTGCATATTATTGAAGGATGAAAGTACAGTTATATGAATTTCATCATGGAAAGTACTGTAAAGATATGACTGATAGCATGATGACAATGTTCTATATTGATCTAAATGATTGAAGACAGTAAGCTAAAAGAAAATGAAGTGTGAGAGAAAGAAATGATATTTGCTAATGCGGATAAGTGTGATTAATGCATACAACTTAAAGTCATTTTGCTATCCCCTGTGATTTAGTACAATGATAGAATAACAGATTGGAATTTTAAGTCTATGGATTAGATTTAGCTCTGTTACTTTCAATGCTCAAACTTCTTATGAATTACCAAACAATAAACCATTTGATTATTTCTATTTCTCTATTATCATATTTCCAACTCAAACTTTAAATATATATACACACTCATCAATACCAGGAATCTTTAATAATCTGTTAGTGACAGTCTCTATAACTAGTGTTATCCAGTGTAAGCCATAGTAATCAATGGATACAAGGAGGTTTGTGACTTAAACTATTATCAGTATAGCAGCTAGCACATTCATTTACTAAACACATGACCTGGAATTTAAGGCTAGGCTAGATAATCCTATCAATTTTATTCAGATTAAGAGCAGATTTAGAACATACAGAATGAACTGTAAATGTACATTAGCTAAGTATTAAAATTAATAGTTGTGATCATTATTAAATATTTACATTTAATATTTCTTTATATTTCTAGCAACATATGATTCTTCAAAGGTATGGAAGGTATATAGTTGATGAGCAAGGAGAGTAGGATGGGATTAAAACTACATTGTTGATTTTTTACTACATTTTCTCTTTTAATTTAGAAATTTTTTTTAGTTTGGCAAAGTTTTGGATTTAAAAATGTTAGATTCTTAGTATTTCAAGTATAGTTCTGTTCTATAGTAGTTAGGTTGTCATCTGATAAGATTCATGTTAATAAGGTATGTAATCTTATGGATTTCCAATGCAATTAAAGAACTTTTAATAAGCATTTTCTTTCAGGGTTCTAAACTTCACCAATCATTAGTTGACAGCTTTACAGTCAATACCAATAATATTACTGCATACATGCACGAGAGCTGTTTTTTTTTCAGTTTCTAGAAATGTGTGTCCAAAGTAAGAGCACTCCTTGTCCTTAGGTTATTTTAGTATAGTGTGAATCCTTAATCTCTAAAACTGAGATTTGTTTCTCCTTTTTTTTTTTCAATTAAAGCAGTAACTCACTACAAGTTTTGGACACACGCTGATTCTTATAACTATGTCATGCCCACTGGATGTTTGATAAGATACTATCATTGAACTGATTATGACTACCATATTGCTCTCATGATTTCTGTGATAGTCATTCAGTATCAGATGTCTTTACATTAGTCCATATGCTATTAATTTTATGGATTAAAGCAGTGGCATTTTATGTTCTTGATGGGCTTGAATCAAAAAAATAGATTTCGGAGCCTTTAAAATGAAAATCACAATAACAGTAAATCAATGCTGATACTGAAGAGAGAAATGAATTTCACTCCTCTCCCTCCCCAATAATGAAATCATTTAACAAAACTATTTAATAAAATATATTTCATATTTAATAATATCTATATTCAAAATAATCTTATAATTTTTCAAAAAACATGTTAATAATTAATTATATTGTTAATAAAAAAAATTATATCTAGATCTTTCTTAGCAATATAAAAAAAGATTTGTGTTATCAAAAATTGTATAGAAAGTTGTTATGCAAATCAGTCTACCAATAACTCAAAATATTATTTCATCATCTAAGATTCATTTCAAATCAAGATTCCATTTTGGGGTGTATAACCAAGTATCTTCAATTGGGAAATTATGGTATAAAAATGGAACTCTTAGGAGATAACAAATTTCTTTTTCCAGAGGTAACAATAAATCTAGTTATGATCTTTCTAGTGGAACTAGAGTAATACCAATAATTCCAGTTCAACTCATGATCATTGTGCTTATCTGCTTCATCAATGGAAATAATAGCAACTGATTTGTATAGATGTAGACAAACCCAAACCATGAAGCAAACAATTAATGACTGTCAAACCATAGCAGAACTGAAGGGTTTAATAAAGTTTCTAGCCAATCTATATCTTGGTTGAAATCTCTACAAATTCCTTTATGATATTTTGTTAATACTTAAACTATCTTTAAAAAAAAAAAATCCATATGCTAAATACATCTTGTCAACAATATTTAATTATTTTTTTTAAAAGAAACCCAACTGCAATATATTTCTCTGAATCAAAACAACAATTACTACTAACCTCTTTTTTTTTTCATCTATAGTAGGCTTTGTTTCAAATTATAACGCAACTATCTTACTATTTGAATAATAATCAAATTACTATCAAGCAAAAGCTTCAGAATGAAATTTTTGTCAGTTACCCTTGCTCATTCAGGATTCAAGAGTCATGCCTTCCATGCCTATGTGTGACATACAAATACGAGTATATGTGGTCTTCTAAATTTAATCAAATGAATTAATATATTAATATGAAAGACATTTGACAATAACCATTAATTCGTCTTGTATCTATTTATTGATGTCCTCCATGTAAGTTTGACTATGCATGGGGTACTATAAATTACCCATGGAGTCCATTGATTATATTTTGCTTATATGGAAAACTCAGCAGTGTTGCTCAAGATGGATTAATTATTGCAGATTATGTTTGTTGTATAATTGTCTATGCTTTTGGTACATTAATATATGTTAAAGTTATACTATTATAACTAATACGTATTTAAAATGATCGTGAATTCAGTATATATATCTCTATCAAATAATATATTAATTTAGACATTCTATGTTCACTATATGGTTATCTGTGTTTCTGAAATATTAACATATTAGAGATATGCTATCATAACGAGTACGTATTTAAAAGATAAATATGAGTGTGCGTTCAATATATATATCAAATAGTATATAGACATTCTTATATTGCTCATTCTTTGATAATGTGAAGAGTCGTGCGTTCAAATAGTATATAATTTAGACGTTCTTACATTGCTCACTGAAAATGAGAGGAGTCAATAGTACAAAAATGCTTCCAGTACTAACGGTACGAGCAGTTAGGCCGATGATTAAAAGAAAAAAGACTGGAAATCCAAACATCCTACGATTTCCAATTGAGAGTGAGAAGGAATAAAGGCATCTCTTTCTGAACAAGTTAATAAAACTGTTATATCCTTTTTAGTGCTCAAAATAATATTACACCCCGTCTCCCTTCCTTAAAGTTGATTGATATAAACCAGACTACTATCGTTGACATTTGTTTCTCGTGATTTTTTAGAAGCACTTTTTTTTTAAAAAAAAATTTTATCGACTAAGTTTTCCACGCTTTAACATTTTAAAATGTTTGTTTTATTTTTTTTTATATCTTATTATTATTTCAGATAAGTGAAAGCATTTTTAATATGCTTTCTTATATTTCCAAATATTTTTTAAACTATTTTTTGAAAATAAATATTTCATATGCTGTATATACTAGTAGTTTTTTTTTTTATTGGACCGAAATGTTTTTGCACGCTGTAAAACGTCAATAATTACGCGCCCCCGACTCAGAGCAGCGTGAAGCAGCGCTATATTGATTTCTGTCACATTTTTTTTTAATGTATGCTTTTTAATTTATATATATGCACAAACATATATGTCACATTTGCATAACACAGGTAAGATAATGTTGAGGTTTTATGAAATACTATTTTTTGTAATTGTGGTTATAATGCGATGTTTGCTTATTTTTATTTAATGCTAGATGTGATCAAATAAGTGCTGCTTTCAGTCTATTATCTTTCAAAAGGAAAATTTATTCACAAACCATAAGAATCATTTACAAAAAAAAAAGGACATTTACTTATCAATCTCAATGGAGACCAGTTAACAAAATCAGAGGTTACACTTGTATACATAGAAAAAACAATTAATTTCATATCAATTACATTAAGACATTAGTTATCACCAGAAATTGAAGACATATAACTTCCCATTCCAGAAATCATAGTTGTGGCCCATTTACATTAATCTGATCATGTATATCACATATATGATGGTGTTACACATATAAGTTTGTTTAATTTACGAACATGTAAACAATGATTAAAAACCATATTTGGCCATTTAATCTATAGAGCTTTATCTTACCCAGTGAAGAGCACTTCCAATGTTTCTGTATGTATTAATTTAGCATTTAAATTTCGGGAGATTAGTCATTATGAACCATATGTGAAAGTCATACACTTTACTTATAGATCATGAGGTTGGCCAATCCAATGTAGGGATAACATTCATAAAAATTACTTAAAAGCAGGTTTTCATAGAATACCTAAGACTGAAAATTATATTAAATATATTATAGATTCTTTACAGTAAACAAATTGGTTACCATTAAGCATTATTAAAGCAGTCTTAATATATTTATTGGGTCATTGATTAAAACTGATCCGTTATTAAAGCAGTCTTAATATATTTATTGGGTCATTGATTAAAACTGATCCGTTAATCAAATGAAATCCCTTTCCTATTAATGATCAATTAGGTGAATAACTTTATAATAGCATTTTCTAGTTATTGGATCTCTTCCATATAAAGTTTATCTAAAATGTTTTAGGTAATTGGTTCATTCAAATTTTCTTAGTATCTGTGGATTTACAACTTTATATTCTTTTCATCATCGGTACTACATGGTAATCAGGGGGAAAAAACGAATTAGAAGATAATCTTGTAAATAATTTATGATATTAGGACCTTTTCTTGTTTAGACTTGGGATTCGAATCCGGGTGAAGTGAAATTTTTTTGAAGCATCTTATAATTTATTTCTGAAATAATTGTCACAAATCCCCCAACATTTGTCAGTAAAAGTATATATGTCACCCTTAAACTAAGAGGCAAAATAAGAACCCCTATTATCCGATAATTGGCAAGTACAGTATTTCCTTTTTCTTCCCCATTCCTCCATGATGGATGTTGGAGAGATCTTTACTCTTAAGATAGTCTTTTTTCCTTAATGCTTATAGAGTCTAAGTGAATATATGTAAGATCAGCAACTAACTCAAGAATCCTTAATAAAGATATTTACTTGAGGTAGGTAGAGGAAATAAGGAAATTTGATGGGGAAAGAAAACCTGTGTCAGCTCTTTGAGAATTATTTGAGCCTTCTTTGCTCTAAAATGGTGCAATAGTGACATAATGTGAGAAAGTATATCATCATCAAAAGTCAATTGAAATACTTTTTAAGATGTTTCATCTCAAACTAGGTCTTTCTGATTATGTGTTTTATGTCTGTCATTTTTGTATTCACATTGAGAACTGCTATAGATCATTAATTATTCTCTCTTCTAGACCTTTTCTATTAAAGTTTTTTTAATTTTTACAATAGTCAGTCTTTGTACTGATAATTTAAATTTGAACTCTTTCTTTTTTTTCCTCTTTTCATTATTTGCCACAGATTTTTTTTATATATATTCATTTTTGAATGGATTACTATATATGTGTGTGTGACTACTGTTTATAAATGTTAATTAATATTGACAATATCTAAAATCTATATGTATTTTAAAAGTTGAACCACTGGATCTATAATATTTAAAGAATAAGAAGAAATTTACTTTCACAACGTTATATAGGAACTTTACTGTGTTATCTGAACAGTGTAGAAGCTGGGCAATTCCATTAGGATTAAGTTTACTGTGTAAACTATCTGAATGGAAATTTCTTTGAAATCTGCATAATGAAAGCCTCTTTTGCTGTAATTATTGGATTTTTGAATCACTTTTCAGTTGCATTTCTTTCATCATTATATGCAACATTCCAATAGTAAATATGACCAGTATCGTTTCTGGAGATTTTCTTAATATCTTTGCTGACTCTTGTACTTTTTTACTTTATAACTGTTCCAATTTCCCCTTTGTTGGCTGTCCTATATCTTGCATTATCAAATATTCTATATTTGATTGTTGTTCCATTTGCTGCTCTATCCTCTCTCAAACTTCTTATGAACTTCCCAGTAATAGTTTGGTGCAGTGGTAGAATGTCAGACTCTGCAGTATGGTTCCCAGTTTTGAAACTTCTGGCATTCAAATTTCTTTGAACCCCTGAATAATAAAGCCATATGATCATAATTCTGCATGTTTGGTGCAGTAGTGGAATGTCAGACTCTGGAGAGTAGGATCTTTGGATTAATTCCAGTTTTGAAATTTCTGGTGCTCTCCCAAATAATAAAGCCATTTAATTATTACCCTGCATAGTTTGGTGCAGTGATGGATTATCATATTCTGGAGTATAAGATTTTTGGATTGATTCCAATTCTGAAACTTCTAGTTCTCAAACTTTTTATGAACTACCGAGAAATAAAGCCATTTGATTCTTACCATGCGTGGGTTAGTACAAGTGTTAGAATATTAGAATCTGGAGCATAATATTGAGTCCAGTTCTGAAACTTCTGGCACTCAAATTTCTTATGATCTCCTGAGCACTAAAACCTTTCTATTATTTATTTTATTTTTACTATTTTATGTAAATTAGTTGTTTTTAGACTTTTTTTTTTGATGCCAAATTTATTATATGAAAATAAGACATTTGTCTACCAACTTATCATAAGGACATTGGAAAAAAATCATTTTATGATGCTCAATATTTTGAAAATATGGTGGAAGATTACAAAATCAATCATGTTCTTCAACTTTATGGAAGAGATGTGGCTGAATCTGTAATAAGTTACATCTGTTTTATATTGTGTATGTAAAATGAATGTGCAGTATGATTTATTTATTTTTTAAAAATTATTAGTAACTTGAGTATGGTTTTATATGGCTGACAATCCCTATTTACATTATTAACGCTTATTTTAAAGACATTCTAAAATGGGACAATTGATTGTTTTCAGTGAGAAAATATAGCTGTGAAGAGACTTCAATAGGGAACTACAATTAGAGAATATCTTCAATAAGTCTTTCAGAAAGAAACTTACTTTAGAAGAAGTTAAAAGAAATGCTTACAGAATGTCTGAATAATGGATCTGCTTATGGTGCTCACAACCGTATTTTCTTTCACGGATCAATTTGTAAAGTCATTGCAAATTTCAACTTTAATTTTTTTTTTCTGCTTTTTTATTTTTTTTCTTAGATTTAGGATGACCATATTTTTTTTACAGATAATTGCAAATTATAATAATGATGTTATATATATTATAATGGAATCAGTTGGAAAGGGTATAGCAAATCAATTTTCTTTTGATGAAGTTGATTATGTGATGATCCTGACACATATTTTGGCAACAAATGTAATGGAATTGATAGTATGTGATAATATGGGAAAATGTCATCATTTGCTGCTGCTGTTGATTAAACACAGCAATTAATAATCACAGTGTGGTGTACTAATTATATGTATCTGAATATATGCATTAATAAAAAGATAATAGAAATATAACTGCATTTAATTGAAAGCATTAATAATATAATAATGACTATCCAAAGTGCAAACATCAAAAGTTTCAAATCATAAAAATAATTCCAGTAATCAAAATAAAGGCAAAGAGAATGATATTAACTATCTGATTGTAGTAGTGTGAATAAATGACAAAGATTTATATTTATTTGGGTCTGCGCCTATTTTGCATTATATTTCTATGATATACTTAGTTATATAATATTATACATGCACCAGTCATTTTTCAGAGATATAAAATAAAAACTTGGCATTAGCCTGCTTGAATGTCACATGACCTCCCAAGTCATGCAATAAATTAATTTTGAGCTTTACTATTCTGCATGGTTTGGTGCAGTGATAAAATGGTGAACTCGGTGAGTTCAATGTCTCAGATTAGTCACATTCATTGTTTGAACCTCCGTAAATGTTAATGTAAAAATCAATAGATCATTTTATGATTTATTTATATTATTTCATTTTGTATTACTGTTTTATAGACATGCCCTCTTGCTTGAAAACAAGTGAGATATTTAGATAGCAAAGTTCTACATCAGATAATAATTTCTGGTCATCGTTGGCAATAGTTTGTCATTGTTTGCCATTCCACTAACACCATTTGTTCTAGCAGCTTGATATTTATTTTGCTGGACCTGAACTTTCACGAATTTTTTAAGGAAAAAAAAAGAGATATTTACTTATGTCCTATTTGAAATAGCTAATAAATTTTCTTCCTGCAAGCAGGTGAAGTACTTAAGCAATAGCATATTACAATCCACTGATATATAAATCTTGATCAAGTATTAACTTATCTTTACTTGTTGACTTCTTAACTCAATTTAATGTAGCATTACCATGCATAGTTTAGACAGTGGTAGCTTAACAGACTGGAGAGCTGAAGGTTTCTGAATAAAAGCTCCATATTATTCATCGTAGTTTTAGAGCTATATTTCCAAATTTTAATGGCCTTATTAGGCTATTCAAATGCATATTAATAACTCTGAAACTGAAAATTAATTATATATACTCAGCTGTTAATCTTTCTAAGAAGCAGGGTATTTTATCCAAGTACTTAACGTATTCGTTCAGTTTACTGAACGCTTATTATAGCGAATAGAGATTTGAAGTAAGATGTTCAGTCTGTATTCATTCTCCATTTCATATCATTCAACCGATACCCATGACCACATACATGTGTGGGAGATTATCATTCGACCCAACTGATGAGTTCCGGTTCTGCACAAAATACGTATATTGGGGATCATTTATCATTTTCACATGTGTGATCATGTGTATCGGTTGTTTGAGATGGAGTGGAGAATGAATATAGACTAAAAATCCTAAGTTCAAATCCTTCTATTTCCAAGTACATAACTTGGCCATGTAAATAATAGTTGGCTATACTGTCCTTTTGACACAATTACTTTAATATTATTTAAGAGGAATAAAATAGTTTTTTTTTTTTTCATATGTCATAGCATCGGCCGGGACGCGAACCCACACCCGTTTGCAACCAACTACTTGCTTGCAAGGCGGGTGCGATGACCTCTCGGCTAACAACGCTTGACAGGAATAAAATAGTTATGGTGATGTTTTAGATTTTTAAATTTTCACTTTAGAATAGAAAAAATGTTTTTTTTTTTTTTAATCATGGAGAAGTAGTTGTCATTTTAAATAATTGAAAAAATTGAAGTAAAACAAATATAGTTTTTTTATTATTATTTATTCAAAAAGATTTCTTATGGTAACATTTTATAGATATTGTATAGAAATATCTAAATGTAAACATGTTTTGACAATTGAAATGGGCTCCCCGTATTGTTTTGTTCAAAATTTTTATATTATTGTTATATTCTTTATAAAACGTTTTGTTTACTTAGACATCATAAATTTTATTTCCTCTTAAGCTTATTGAAAACTCTTTTTTTGTTTGTTTGTTACAGCCTTTTTATTTATTTATATATACATGTTTGGAAATCAAACTCTTAAGTGAATATGAATTTAACTTTTTCAGGTTGTTATAACCCATCTTTAATTATTTTTCTCTTACTATATATATGTGAAAGAACAAATTCCTGTCATTGAGAGAATTTAGACTAAAATGGAAACTAATTTGGATAAATTAATATCAAGAAAAAAATTTCGATGGACAACTAAAATTTTAAATTGAATTCCAAAAGTCTTGAAAGGGAGATTTGATAAAGAAGTTTTCTGAAGTGATATGAAGAATTTATGGATCAAGAAAATTGATTATATTCAGAGAGTAAGCTTCATCTTGCAGTATAATAAAATTGATAGAAAGTAATCACATATATAGTCTCTGGTATGAATACCGATGATTTAGGAGCAATGAATGACAACTGAAAATTATTACTTAAATTTACTATATTTTAGTTCATCTAGCTGCTTTATATGAAAAAAATGACATACCCATGATGCATTGTCCCCCTCTCAATCTCAATAAACTCATTTAAGAGGCAGCATGGACAATGATTAAATTGAACAATTTCTGATTCTGAATTTATATAAATCATAATATTGGCTAATGCACAAATTACTAATAGATTAAATTTAGAAATTGCTACAAATATCTAACCTGATGTATTAACATGTTGTTTGTTATGCCATTAAATAATTGTATTGTATTCAAAAAGTAGTCATACATGTAAAGAAAAAGGTTAATGCAATTATTTAATACTGAATATATTCAAATACAAACAGTTTCATTCAATTATCAATTAAAAATAGATCCAGGAACATCACCCCTGAGTTCAACAATCTGCTACTGCCTAAACCACAAGAAAATTGGATGCAATTTGACTAATGGACACAACAGAGATTTGAAATAATTCCATGCCTATAAAATTGCATATAATTATAGCATTTGATACTATTATCAGTACTGGTTAAGAGTGCATGAACTTTCTACTCTAGGTCAATAGATGTATTTTATGAATACTACTTATTAATATTTATTTTTCAGTAATGTACATGCTTATGTAGCTGTTTTATTGAAAATGTATATAAATACATAACCACCGGTTTTAATTGAAAAGCTTTTTTTTAATTAATAATGTATCTAGATAAGGTTTAAATAATAATAATAATAATAATAATAATAATAATAATAATAATAATAATAATAATAATAATAATAAGAGGAGGATGAGGAGAAAGAAGAGGAGGAGGATTAAGAGAAAGAGCCATAACATTAATATTTATCTATTACTTCTATGATTTATGCAAGTTATTTAAGCGCCCAACTTGTTTATTAATGAACTTCATGCCATTGAGCTGTATAAGAATATTCAGTAATAACATTTGTCCATCAAAGTAAAGGATCATATAATATCTCTTACATATAATACACATTTAACAGCAGTCATGTTTCTGTCTTCAACACCCCACAGATAAATCTGAATGAATACTATAAAAATAGATACAGGCTGATGCTACAAACAAATTTCCATATTTAGTTTTTAGCTTGATAACTTATTTTGTGGGGAGCATTATTTTACCCTATGACCATTGGATAGTCATCTTGTATTTATGGTCTGCACTTTAAACTTAAAATATTAAATACCTAAAGTATTGAAATCTGATTAACTTGCTTATATAAATGAGGATAAATATCTTACCGCTGAAGCATCATAAATTGTAATAGTTTGATTTTCATTATTTTTATGCCATTTAATGTAACCTTCGGTAATTAATAGATGCCATATGATAGTGGTTAATAAATTATTATCCAATGTTGTCTTAGACAAATATTCTCAGCTTAGTTTATAGCTTTCATCAGTGAAATGCTTTTTGGATTTTCTGAACAGCCAATTTGGATCTTTCAGATCTGATGCACATTTATCACATCATCAATCCAAATTGAAAAACTTTGTTAAAATCCAAGCTTATTTGCTTGCATAATGATGTACATCTTATAAATCTGAAACCTGTTCAGTTTAATTATATTATGGTGACCTTGGTTTTTAAATAGTTTTAAGCATCTTTATTTATTCAGCTAGAATTAATACAAAACCAATAGGATATCACATGATTAGCAAGACATCACATGATATTAGCTTACATATTACTATTTATTAATATCTCATTACTTTTATGCCATCTAATATAAGTTTTAGTAATCAATAAATACCAGGTAGTAATGCTTAAAAATCCTTATCCAGTTCTGAGCCTAATTCCAAAAATCTGCTCATTGGGATATTTGGATAGGATAATGTCAGATAATTATTTATTAAGCACTACCACATTGCATCTATTGATTACTAAAGCTTACAATAGGTAATATAAAAATAGTGAAAATATAAAAATATGCTAATAAATAACACTGTGTAAGCTAAGATGGGATGCCTTAATGGTTTTAAACATAATACTTATATATTTGTGTATTAACTAGTCCACGGATTCATAGAATGATTGTTCACAAGGATCATCTTTGATCTGTATGTACCCTTATCAATGTCTGTCATCACCGCAGTTTGCTATTGTTTTCTTTTCCAATTTTAACAAAAATACAAATATAGTTTAGAAGTAAAAGTGTGCATATGCATCTATGTATATTGAAATGAATGTTCTCATAGGCAAAAGATGTTTTATAAAACATTTTTGGATCGAACTTGTTTAATAAAATAATATTAAAATAAGTACACTGACGTTTCCATTAGATATCACTTTCACCCGTTTGAAGGCAAGTGTATTTATTTTAACATTATTTTATTAAACATGGTTGCCCCGAAAATGTTTTATAAAACATCTATATATATATGGATACATACATTTATTCGTTTTTAATTTAAAAACAAAATTTAAAAATAATGATAATTGATAAGTCTACACACCTTTTCGAGCTTATAAATAAATATAATTCTGTGAATGTTATTTTGAAATGAAATTTCACATTAATTCTTAACTACACAAATATTTTATTAAGCATTTCGTTCCACTTGATTTAAATTTTGACTCGAAAATTTACTCATTAAAACTTTTTCAAGAACACAAATCTTTCTATATATTTTACACAGAAAATCTATGTAATCATAATTAATGATTCCTCTGAAAGCAACATGTTAAATGAAGTCATACTAGTCGAAAATAATAACGAATGGAAAAGTTATTGCGATTCATCCTACAGGTTTTCACTATCTTCATTTTCTTTAATTATCTTTTTTATTACAGTATCGTTACAAAGAAAATGAAAATAATTTAGAGCAGTTAATTTGTAATAAGAATACATATTTGATTAAAAATTCTTATCTATACTCTTTTACTGTTTATGGAAATCCGTCAAAAAATTTGGGCACTTTATTAATTTATGGAGAAATATTGCTGTAACAATTAGAATATATTTTTATGTATAAATAATTATTATTTTTAGCACCTATATAAATGTTTAAAATATTTCTGGGCGATATAACAATTTATTTTTTTAATGTATTATTATTTTATTCTAATATATAAGGGATTCAAACTCAGACTTTCACACGACCCTCAACTCTCCATGCCATCTCATATCGCTGACCCACCTAATCACACACATGTTGAAAAGATAAATAATCACCAATATACGTATTTCATGCTAAACAGCAATCATCTGTTGGTCCAGATTACTATCTCCACACATATATACAATCAGTGCTCGGTTTTATATTAAGATAGCCAATGTTTATACTTTAAGGACCAGGCTTCAAACTACTCCAACCCACAACTCTTCAGCCATCCATTTCATTGAAAATCTGATGATGGAACGTTCAAAGCCCACATTAGTGCCAAGGTTGTCGTCCTACCAATTCTATGTCAAAAATATTTTTTAATTAATTTTTTTTTTAAAAAAAGTCTTCCTTATATTAACTGAATATTTTTTATGAAGTTATTCATAAATATAATTTTGTCAAAAAAAAGTTTAGAAATATTTTGTAAAAATTGTTGTAAATTGAGGAGATAGATGACTCTCTTAATAGCAGGTGAGGATTTTTAGGGAGAAATAGTAAAGAAGTTTTTTTATGATACAAATAGAGTATATTAAAGTTTTTGAGTATCCTCATAGATCTTAGCCTTGTTTCTGAGGAGTATTGATAGTATTATAAAAGAAGTTTTTAATTCAGTAAACTTGTTATGGTGCTCAATGCTATTTTTCATGTATATATTTAGAAAATAGAATGAAAATTCTGGGAATAGATGATTATGAAGATTAAGGTAGAAAGGAAAATAGAAGACTAATCAGCAAAGAAGAGAAAGGATGGAAGGTGAATGCAGTGTAAAAGAATATATTGTGACTGTATAAAAATAAACATACAATGGAGCTGCAATATGGTCTAGGCTCTTTTCGTGAACATCATACATAGCATATAATAGCTCATGTTTTGCTGATAAACTATGATTAGATTAGAATATATATTGATTATTAAACTGCAGGTGTACAATACTTTTTAACACACACACACAAATGTACAACACAAATGCTTTATATATATAATATGCATATATAAATTAAAATTATAGTATTTATATATAGATTTTTTTCAAAAAAATTAATAATAAAGTTATTAATAATAAAGTGAGAGATGCATTTATATATATCATTCACCAAAATAATAATAAAAAAAACTTATTGTTTTTGTAAATAAAGTAACTAATGAAATGTTTAACTTTCCTCACTATTAAATATGTTCTGGGGGATATTCGTTTTTTCAATTACTTTTTTCTATTATAGAGTTTAATAGGCTAATCTCATTTTTAAGAAACTATGATTTTTCTAATTTTGATATTTTAAAGTCAGTATTAATTTTAAATATGTTCTAAAATTTTGAAAAAACTTTTAACTGTGGTCTTAGAAAATGTTTTATTATGTGAAATACTGCATGTCAAATTTGGAAAGAATAAATGACGAATAAAGTGTATATGCTTCTAATATATACTGGAGAAATTATATTAATGAACATGATTGTTTACAGAGCTATGAGGCAAAAAAAATATCTACTGACAATTTGAAATTTATTTACAATTTTTTTTAAAAATGTGATCATGTATGATACTCAAAGACACAAAATGGTTGCTTGAATGTTGCAAAATATATTAAATTTCTGAATTTTTAATGTTCATTTTGTTTACACTTTTTTTTGATAGCATATAATTGAATTCTTATTCTTTGATACAGTAAAGTTTGTGGCTTCACTGTATATATATTACATTTGAAAATATTTATGATAATGATTTGGAGAAAATTCATTCCATTTAAAATTATTTTCAAACTATATAAGAATAATCTATTAATATATATATATAAAAGCAGCATAGTATCCATTAGATTCCACTTTTATTATAAATAACTGATACTGAAATCTAGATGTTTCACTTTTTATATACCTATCTTTTAGCAGCAATTACTTTGTTCTATGACATCAGAAAACCTTGAACTGGAAAAGTTTTTTTTTATTGTTCATAGCAAAGACAGCTATTTATTTCATATGTAATTTACAGTGCCCATCACCTTATGGTTATTTTTAAAGAATTCTGCCTTTTGATTTTAATAAGATTTGATTATATATATATGCTTTAGAAGTTTATCTGGAAAATGATATTACAAAAAATTTTTTTTTGTCTCTAGCAGAAATTGTAGAAAATTTGTTATCTAGGGAGAACATAATTCACTGTGAAGAGTTAAACAAAAAATATGGGTTGAATTTTTAATAGAAATATTTTATGAAATATTTTAGAAAAAGATAATTTCCAATAGTAAGATGTGCAATTATTTAAGAAAAACATTAATAAATAGATAAAAAGTTTTTAACAAAAGAAAATTACAAGATAAAAAATGAAATGGGTTAACAATGTAAGAAATGAAACTACAGTACAATATTCCAAAGACTGAAGTACTGGATGCTATTATAAATCAAAACGAAAGTTTCTCAATCCATCAATTTGATATGTGACTTCTATGGCATTGAAACAGAGAAAAATAACCAATTATGAACGATATCATCTTCATTCATAAACTTCTCATTAAACTCATTGAGAATCGCTTCATTTATTCACATATCTTAGTAACTTATGATTATTTGTCCTGCATGATTTAATGCAATGGTAAAGTGTCAGACTCTGGAGCATAGTTTATTCACCTTGATTTGAGTTCTGGAACTTCTGGTGCAAAAAGAATTTTCTTCTGATTGCATTTCAGGACACTTTTCTTTTGAATCCTGAGATCATCAATTGCTCTCATTGGCCTAGAACTAGTAAGATACCCAAATCCTATGCACAAATCCGTCACTGCAGGGTATTGCTCTGCATAGTTTCATGCAGTGGTAGAGAGTCTGACTCTTAATAACAAAATATTCTTGGATGGAAAGTCCAATTCTTACCCCTCCAATTCCAAACTTCTTATAAATTCTCAAGCAATAAAGCCATTCTTATTATCATGCTGTAAGATATTTTTTAAAGATTTGTGAAAATTTTCAGTTTTAATACAAATCATCAAATTCCCATTTATTTCAAAATGGAATGTAGCATCTGTATACCCATTTGATCAAATCATCATTGAATTCAAATTTATAGTGGTATCATGATTCATTCAGCCATCAACCTCATGGAACATATGATACTGGATTCATACTCATTAATTTAGGCCTATCATTTATATTTGGATGTTTTCTTACAAAGGTGTTAAATTATCTACAGACTTTAATCTTTCAGTAGAAAACATAAATTAAGCAGATCTGCAAATGAAACCAGGATTCACCTATGGATCCCTGTAATCTCTTTCAAAGTATAAAAATTAACCTTGTTCCATTTCATTATAAATCCAAACCAAATATCATCATCTGGCATATTAAAATGAGAATCAACCTTGTCCTCACTTTACTTCATTTTCTATGCATCTCTCATAGTCAGTTAATTGTTAAAGGTCATAATCTTACCACTTTCTCTAACTTTTTGGAATTATATATATATATAAATCCTTGAGACTTAAAATATACTTTTAAAACAATCCCTAATCAACTATAATATTAAGGCTCCATTATCTCATGGGATTCACTTTAATTCTTCTTTTGACATCTCAATAAGATCTCATTGCATAAACACAATTCATCCCTATTTATTACCATGTTTATCTCAGCATAGTATTAACATCAAGCTTGTAATTAAAAAAAACCTTTATTTTCAAAATTTACTAAATTCTAGATTGTGTTGAAACACAGGTATTATTGGCTATGTTGTAACACTAACCTTTTTAAGAAACTATGACTCAATCTTAGGCATGTCATCAATGATGATGATTTATTATTATGACTAATAGCTATCACAATTATTTATTACTATGAATGTATGTTTACATACATGATAGGATATTATAACTCTTGTTATTATTTTATGCATTTGATAGCTAACATTTGTATGTCTGTTATCTATTATTTTATTTGCATATAAATAAATTCATATTGACATAAATGTTATAGTTACGCATGCTGGAATCATCATATCTTTTTCATAGATTGCAAATTTTCTATTAAATTATTTTGCATTAAATCAAGATTTAGTTAACCATCTAAGACTTATCTTAAGATCCCCTTATTAAAGATTCATTCAAGAATTCCTTCAAACAATTTGAGAACTGTGCTGACAAAATAGACTTTTTGTGAGATTTCAAAGCCTCCCCCTCCCCCTGATGTAGCAGTAAACCCAACTGGATTTGAGCTTCCTAGATGTTACTAGAATCCTGTTAAAGTAAGGCAATTCTTGGTCATTATGCTTTTTTTTTTTCATAAATAGAATTTAATAACCTCTTGATTTATAAAAGGTGTAATCCTATACAAACCATGAAAAACTCAAATCTATGTTCATTACATCTATGGATTCAGTGGTGGAATCGAATGATTTATAAAGCCACTAATGATTCTATTTCCTGAATGGAATCTCTAAGAGAATTGTGTGTAAAACCATTAAGCATCACATGATCACCATCTCTTATACTAGCACATAATTGTTTATAAACAAGGCAAAACTCTCCATACAGTAGTGCCACCCTGTGCCAACCAGAGTAATCAATGAATGCCAGAATGCTTGGTGCAGTGCTCTCAGATCCAAAGCTCCTCACTGATGAAGGCCACAAGCCAGAAACTAGTCTGGGTATATTGGATGAGTAGGCATTAGATAGGTATTTTATGCACAAGCCTTCTGGCAATCATTGATTACTCTGGTTGGCACTACTGTATGGAGAGTTTTGCCTTGTTTGTTAATATTAATCTTAAAAATTCATAAGCTAAATAAATTAATATTCTGTGAAAGTCTGTGCTCATATACCCTATATATTACATATATAAACACAGGTATATAATAAGCCTGTGTGTTTCAGTTATTTAATATTCTTTTGTAAGAATATTTCTATATTTTTATAAAATTTATTTAAAATATTTAAAATAAATATGCTAAAAGCAACATGTGTGTCATCATAGTTTACATTTAATCTGTATTTGATAGTTAATCCCACCTATATTACTACAGAATAATTTATGCAGTATATGTAATTGATGGTTAACTAGACAGTAACACTAAACATATTGTTAGATTAGTTTTTCACTATTGATTTTTGTCAGTAGGAATAGTTTTTTTTTTTTGCACATTTCTATATAACAATCATCTTTTAGTTGTATATGCTATCAAGCTCTAATGGCATTAAATTATCAATAATCTTATGGTTTGATTCTAACACTCTAAAAACATCTACTTAATAATTAAATATGCCTAAACGTAGACCAATGACTGTATGTTTTTTAGGCATCATTGATAAATATTCTTGAAGTTAAGGTGCCTTAAAATAATAATAACTACATGTGCTATAAAAATTGGAATTTTGTCTTCTTAAAAGATGAATGTTAAGTAAAAATTAATTTGAATCATGGGATGAACACAGTCCCCTAAATTTTTTATATAATCTACAATTATATTCCTTTACTAAAGATTATAGCTTACAGAATCATCACACTTTATATCAGATGTTTCATTTAGGAAGAGGTAATTTGATTGGGACATTCTGGTTGATCGTAGTTATGCAAATCCAATCATTCATTGTGACAACTATTACTTTCAGAAACCAGACTGCCTTATTCCAATTTTGAAGCATTGTGGAAAGAACTTTCATTCTCATCAAACCATGTTCTGTTATGTTTTTGTTATTTTCAGCTACAATCTTTTTGTTGCATCTGTTAATCCTGCTCAACATTTTCTAACAGTAAATTATAACAATTTCTTGAAAGTACATATTTAATTTTAAGGTCATCAATTTCAAAATATCAAATATTTCAGAAAATTTTGAATTACTAGAAATAATAATTTGATTCTTTCACAATTATACTGATTTGATATTTCTTTTTACAGATATTTGTTACACATCATATTTCTAACTTATGATTTATAATATCTTCAGGGTTCTATCTCTAAAAAAAATGTTGTATTAGCATCTGCTTTTATTTTTACATTGAATTTATGACAAAAAATAGTATAGTAATAAGAAATGCATTCCTACTTTTTTTGTCTAATCTCTATACATCTTAAACATTTAATGTGGGAATTGCTATATGTAATTTAGTAAACTGACAGAGTAGTGGACTTAAAGCTGAAGGTTTTGAACGTATGTTCAAGATAGTAACAAAATGCAAAAAAAAAAAATTGGCTCAGATTAGTGTTCAATCTGCCCCAGGTTGCTTGCTTATCATATAATTCCTGGTCAATTTATTGTCCCTAATATCGTATTTTTACACGCATATTTTTGAGGTTAAAGCCTTAGTAAATATTACTTACGTAATCAATGTGCGTTTAAATAGATTTATAATTACAACTTTAAATTATCATAATAGATTTCTAACTATAAGATATTTCCATTAACTCGTTGTAAATCGAAAGATTTCGCGAGTACTAATGTGTAATAAGAAACGTGGACTTAATCTGTGAAAGATTTCGCGAATACTAATGTGTAATAAGAAACGTGGACTTAATCAGTGAAGTATTGAATAGCTTCACGCTCTTAGATCTTACCAACCGTTTCAGCTTCACCTATTTAAATAGAAAGTAGGTTGAAGTAAAGAAGGGTTCCCCTCTTTTCTTCCAAGGCATAAGCTTGTGGTTAACACGCATATTCTTGAGGTTAAAGCCTTAGTAAATATTATACAATTAATCTTAATGCTTGGTGATTTATATTATTAACATTGATAAACATAAAAGATATTTGAACTGATTCTCATAGAGCAACAATGATTTTAGGAATAAGATCCAAAGACATTTGGTCAATAAATAATTAGAAACATAGCTGTTAATTTTTGGATTGATTTTTGGTCGATCAATTTATAAGTGGTTACATTAAATGAACTGAAATAAATCTTATACAAATAGCTCTTCATTTGTAAACAGTTGCCAGAAAATATAAGGTTTAGTAAATATATATATATATATGCACACGCACACACACAAAACGTCTGTATGTATATTAGTCGTTAAAATGTAGAAATTATTTCTGCACAAGTAATTTAATATTTAGTAACACTATCTGTGATAAGCAATGAAATTAGTTTCATATTATAATTTAAGTACGTATAATTAAATTTGAAGTAACATTGTTAGGTATCAGATATTAAATATTATAGTAAGAATATTTGAGATAAGCAAAAACTTTTGATTTAAACTGATTAGTTAGTTCAAGGTAAAAAAAAAAAAAAAAATCTACACAAAATAACTATTTATATTTTGTTCTAGCACGTGTGCGTGTGTGACTTTATCGTATTTACATTTTGATAATTTTTCTCCAAGTATTGTGATATATATATATATTCATCACGTACTGATAGCATCACTTTTTTATATATCGTAGCTATTAGCAACAAGTCGTATTTTAATGATTATTGTGTAACTCTAAATTTTAAATGTTAATTAAGCAAAGTATTTTGACAAGTGTTATCACGTGATGATAATACCTTATTGCCCAAGTTGGAATTGCCCAAGTATTCCAACTTGCCTTCATGTAGCAGCAAAGGTTTTTTTTTTTTACTAGCACATCATTGGACTGTATTTTGATTTTAGATTTTATTGGTGGCGTGTTTTATTTTAACAAGAATTACACATAAAATTCATTAAGCATATAATATTAATCATTACTACACGTCTTTTTTATTTTTATTTTTAATCATATACACCTCATATGAATTACTGTTAGTGTATTAGTTGTGTTAAATATTCTGAATATTTACAAGTATAAATTTCTGTGACTACTGTATATATATTATGATGGTACCGACAATGTCATATTACATATTTAATTTAAATGCCATCAAATTTAAGCTTTCTAATGATCAGTACACATTTCATTCTTGGTATGTTTATTGTGTGATTTATGATAAAGACAAAGTCATAAAACTATTTTATAATATTTATTAATTAAAATAAATTTATAAATGATATTTACAATATATGCAATATTATACCTTTACCTGATGCTGTTAGCCTGGTATAGCATTTAATTGCTGTGCAACTATTTTTGTAAAGAATTTCATGTATCTTGCTAAACTTATCAATCACTTTCTGCTGTAGGATGACAGCTTACGTCACTCCTGTAGGGTGACAGCTTACGTCATGAGTAGGTACAGTGACATTTCCAGCTGTTCTGTGACAGCTTGTCTCCTATCTGAATTAGGTTCTATCAGGCTTTCAGTTCTAATGTGAATTTGCCTCACTACTTTGCTTATATTGTGGACAATATTTGTACTTCTGTTCAGATATGGCAGTAAATTGTTATTGCCTTTCTTTACTTTCTTTTGGGCTGATATTTATAGCCTGATTCCTACAATAATAATGAAAACAATGGGATTCACTGAAATTCATCACTTATTGGCCTGTAACTACTATTGTATATATGTTATCTATTCATATATTTATTGAGATGACCTGTGAACTGATCAAGATAAGATGGAATCTGAACTAAGGTGTGTTGAATATAAAAGCATTTGCATAATCAAAGATAAAAATTAAAAAATAAAACTAAGCTTATAATTAATAAATACTAATGCATTTTATTACAATATATGATGATAACCACACGTTGGATAAATGTAAAAACAACTGCCAAAAGAGCATTTACATATTCAGATACACATTCTATTGGACAATCTTTTGTTTAGTCACGTGATTTTTCCGAAATTTTTTATTTACTTAGTTTGCGCTTATGCAATTTTATTTTTTATCTTTTGATTTGTATATTTTAGGCATGTTTATAGTTACGTAAAATTTATGCATTATTTTTTTAATTATTAATGGAAAATGCGATTTTGTAATAAATGGTCAAAGTAATTGGAACACTACGTATCATGACCCCTTATGGTTTGTTTGATCTCATTTATCGATTGAATGCGTCAGCGGTAGGTTTGGGGCTTCCCTTAGAAACCAATATGGTGGAGAATGCATATTAAACCAGTAGCCATCTTTGTATATGTATATAGTGTTTACAAAATTTCCTAATCAAACTGAAACTAGCCTGTTATTTTAGATATTTCTATACCTTCTGTATTTATAGGATGTTTCAGTTCTCGCAATAGTGTTTGGGGTTATATAACAGGGTATAAATCATGTTTTTAAATTTTTAAATAAACAATTTTAAACAACATGCATATATTTCATAATGCCAGACAATGAAATAAACAACTAATTTATGTTTTGGTTTAGCAAAAAAAAAATCGTTTATTATTGCCTACTGATACACCAAAAAAAGAGAGGAAAAAATGAGGGAAGAGAAAAAAGAATAAAATAAATAGAATTATAACAGAAATATATGTGAAAGGAAATATTAATAAACAAAATACTGTATGTTAAAATTGAAAAAAAAAAAATAGTTTTCAAAGATACTATAATATATGGAATACCAAAAATCCATAAAGTAGATATACCACTGAGACCTATGTGGATACATATTATGAGAATATATCTAAATGGTTATTTAATAAAAAAAATTAAAAATATGGTGATAAAAATGAGATAAATAATATTAATAATTCAAATATATTTATGGAAAAATTCTTAGGAAAAAATAATTACAAAAATATATATTTTACTAAATTTGATATATGCAGTATGTATGTATACAAATATTGATCCACATAAAACATTTGATATAGTTATGGAAATGTATATTAAAGATAAAACTAAAGATATTAGGATAGACAGTAATAAATTATTTGAAATTTTAAACATGTTGCAAGGATGTTATATTTGTATATAATGAAAGATGTATAAGCATTGTAAAGGTCTATGTATGAGTTAAATGGATTGCTAGTATTATTATATGTGAATCATTTTGAACAAACATATTTTTATAAAACTAAATATAAACCTATATTCCATGTAAGATATGTTGATGACTATTTTTTGGTATTTAATGGTAATAATAGAAGTCTGAAATATTTTTAATATATTAATTTAATAGATGGAAAGATTCAATTTACAATGGGAAAAGAAATAAATAATTCAATTAATTATATGGATATTAAAATTAAAATAATACAGAATTACAGAATAAATATTGAGACATGTATATATAGAAAAAGTACATTTCATATATAATTACGTAATTGTGAATCTGATATAGACTATATACATAAAATAAACATTTTTAATAATAGAGTAATTAGGACAATTAATTTATGTTCTGGGGAAAAATTATTTGAAGATGAAATGGATTATATAAAGGATAAAACAATGAAAATGATTATCCAATAAAAGTTATTAATAAATGATGTAATAAAAGAAATATTGCAAAAGTAAGAAATTTAATTAATAAAATGGATGTCTGTGAGGTCATCATCATCATCAACCATTATCAATCCACTGCAGGATGAAGGTCTCTCCAAGTTTAATCCATCTTCTCGGATCTTTAGCTTCTCTTCACAACACCCCTGCACATTTTCTTATTTCATCCATCCATCTCACATGTGGTCTCTTTCTGGGTCTTTTACAATCTCTTGGAATCCAGTTTAAAATTTCAATTGTCCATCTATTATCATCTCTTCTAGCAATATGTCCAGCCCAACTCCATTTTAATCTTTTAATTTTTTCAATAAGGTCAGTAACACCTGTTTGTTGTCTTACCCATACATTGCGTTTTCGATTTCTTCTTGTTACTCCCAACATACATCTCTCCATACTCCTTTGAGTGGTCTGAAGTCTCTGTATTGCTCTTCTATTAAGTGTCCAAGTCTCAGATCCATAAGTAAGAACTGGTAAAACACATTTGTTAAAAACAATCCTTTTCAAACACATAGGCATATTTCCTTTTAGTATCAAGTTATTTCTACCAAAAGCACTCCAACCAAGTTTAATTCTATGATTAATTTCCTCCATTATGTTTCCATATGTATTAATAATCTGACCAAGGTATTTGTAACTGTTAACTTCTTCTAATTCTTCATAATCAATCTTTATTTTCATATTTTGAGCAAATCGATTAAACATTACTTTACAATTTATCAAAAAATACTTTCTTTGATATAAAACAAATAATGAAGGATATTAACAAAAAAAATATAAAAAGGAAAGCAAATTAATTATTAAACCAATATACAAAAAGAAAATTAACCTAGGTAATTTGATTAATAAAACAAAAAATGAAAATGTTGAAAATATGAATGGAATTTATATAATTAGATGGTTAGATTGTAAGAAAGATAAAAACAAAAATAAATTAAAAACAAGATTGAAATAGCATTTAAATGATATGAATTCAAATATTTATATAGACAATAGGGAATTTAAACATAAAAATTTTGATATAAACATGTTAGAAAATATTAAATTATATAAAGAAATAATATTAAAAGAAAGTTTATATATTAACAAAGAAGAACCAGTTTTAAATAGAACAAATTGTTAAACAATGATAGCAATACATAAGAAATTGTTTGTATTTCTGGGTTTGTAAATGTTTTGTACATTTGAGTAAGATGTAATAAAAAATTGGTTTAAGAAATAAAGAATGGGGGAGGGGGGTAAGTAATTGTAATAGTGAAATTTATATAATGAAAAGAGTTATATATAGATGCTAAATAAATGTTACAATGAGTTAAAAAATTGATATTTATAATAATAATGTGTGTGTATATATATATCCTTGATAATGACTGCAAGGAGGTAGTTGAAACATTGGAAACATGCGTAGTGTATTAAAATGCATATGGGTTCATGTAAATAAATCAAGTTTTTAAAAAGAAAAAAGTAGTAAGTAATGCTATTGGATTTTTATATATGAATGATATATTAATGTTGATCATTTTCTCTATAGTCATCATAAACTGAATCTTATGATTCTTAGATATCACACTCATCTAATTGAAAGCCAGCCAGCCTTGAGATGAAATTTAGGGAAATCAATATGCTGAATACTCTGAATAATAATAGATTCACATCCTTTTATCACAATAGATTTAACAAATTTATTATTACAGCTATTGAAGAGTCCAATTCCTCTATGATATTGAAAGCTATTCATTTATAAATTCAACAACACTCTTTATAGCCAATATTTATTTACTAAAGATTCATAAATTACTGGCAGACTTACAAGATTTATTGACCCACCAAACATCCCATGATCACCATTTCTTATTCTTGCCTGTTTTAAGATTTATTGATGTTGATAGGAAAGAAAGATGAAAATAGACTGGAAAAATAACATTTGACTAAAATCTGCTTTAATACCCTGATCACTTTTATTTGGATTTAATGGGTGTAGATGCATTTCTCCAAGATCTACCCATCTGATTGCAAATGAAATTGTCAATCCTATGTATAAGACTTCTAAACTTACGATTGACAGAAAGCATCATTAGAGCAGAACTAAAAACTTCTATATTCTATGTCAATGTTTTCTAATCTCAAGGTAATAAAATCAGTGTACTTAAACTTGCTCTTGGAAAGTTGCAGACTTTAAAAAAATTTAAAAATTAAAGCCAAAGGGTAGTTTGTAAACTTTTTCAGCAACATTATTTGTGCAGAAACTTTTTTTATAAATTTAACATGTAAACAAAACTATCACCCTACAAGTAGTTTGTAAAAATGATCAGAACAAGAATTATGCTAATAATTGAAAAACCAATATCTTTACAATAATTATCTTCCTTTAGAACAGTCTGAATTTAGGCTAGGACAAATTTATTGTGAACAAGTTTTATCTTTATTGGCTCACAGTAACAATAATCGAATGGTTATATTGCTTGGGAATTTATAAGAAGTTTGAGCACAGGAAATACCAGAATTGGAATTGATCCGATGACTCGGTGCTCCAGATTCTGATAGTCTGTCACTGCACTGAACTACACAAGGCATTAACTCACAGTGAAAAGTGCTTCAAAATAAATTTTAAACTGGGTTATCTTTACAATTTGACCTCAACTTATGATTCTGTTGGGAAAAGTATTTTTCTAAAAGTATTTAGAATCCTTACATGCCGTAAAACTATTAGTTTTCTTGGCAAGATGTTTTCCAATAGAGAAAATTCAAGTGACACTAAATGATAATCATAGTAGATACAAAATTTACAGAATGGTCTTCCATAGTGTCCAGTTCTCTCACCTACTTTAATATATTCATAAATGATCTTCCAGAAACAGAATGCAGCAAATTCATCTATGCTGTTGTCATTGTTTTGATTTTATAAAAAGAAATTCTTTCCTGAAATAAAAAGATGATTTCTCAATAAGAATATGAGAATGGAAACCTTTTTTTTTTTTTATGAAATGGGATGTTATTTCTAATCCAATGAAGATAGTATGGTCAACTTTTCATTTAAATAACAGAGAAATATTTTTGTAGCAGAAGATTGAAACACAACCTTATCCCATACTACTTAAAAGGGATCTTAGATTGTAGAATAACACAGTTGTTCTTCTATCAAAGGTTAGATTTAAAAAAAAAAGATTGTTTAGGAATAATCTATTTGGAAAGCTTGTTGACATTCCTTGAGGTTTTGTAAGAAAAGCATTCTTAGCATTAAAATATTCTGCTAACTGTGCACTTGTTTGGATAAAAAAAAATGCTAACACTAAACTTCTGGATAAGCCGTTGAATGAAAAACATTACTGGATATTCAAGTACATTCTCTTACAGTCGATTTCCATTCTTCTCATATCTGCCCACCTGAGATCAATAGACAAGTTTCATCATATAAAAGTTATTCATCATAGCAGATTTACCACTTACCTAAAGTATAGTTTCACCTTGTAAAGCATGACCCAACTTCTTTCTGTATATTAAATTAATAATTCATTCAAAAATTGATGTATTATTATTAAGGAAGGATTTTCTTATGAGATTCTTGAGAAATTTAATTTTTCCAGATACAGCAAAGGCATTTAGATTTGATTTTCAGAAATGTCTGGAAATCAGATCAGGTGTCTTTAATGTTTGTTTCGAAAAAAAGAATGTCTGTAGGATTTTTCAGTTTTTTCTTTTTATCTGCTTTAAAAATGGAATTGAATTCAATTATGATGTTCAAGGAATATAAATTTCATAATTAATGACTATTAAAATCTACGCATATAGTGGTAGAATTGAAGAAGTTAATAAAGCAACTCCTGAAACTCTCTTAATTATAATATTTACAGATTTCTTTATGTTTGTTAATATTTAGATTTCTAGAAAAAAAAAACAATCCATATACTAAAAATATATATAAATGAAACAATTTTACAGATATGATTCCAATGTTACAATTGATGGTGTGTCAAATAAGTCTTATATCAGTTTAAGCAATTTAATATAGTAACATAAAAGGAAAAAGATATTGAAAGAATATAAAGAGACAGTAAAAACTGTTTATATCAGGAACAATGAAATTTATATATCATGTAATACAATTGGAGATACTTTTAATTAAGCCTACTTATTGATTACTAACAGTTAACTGCAGTTAACACTCAAATCCAATCATTCTATAATGTTCCCATGTGGGCTTTGTTTATAGCCTGAATTTAACACCTCATACACATAAGCAATAATATATATAGGTCTTTAAACTGAAAGTGCATTAAATAAATATTTATTATCATTAGTAAAGAATATGTATGCAAAATTTGCCAAAAATTATAAAATAAGTTTAAGATATGCCTATAACGTTTTTAAATATATATTGACAAAATATTAATATCTTATTTTAAAATATATATTCTAGATGTTTGTTTTTCTATATCATTGATTTCGTAATTTTTTTGAAAATAATTACTTTTTTTTAATGATAAGATGGATATGATAATAAAAATATTAGAATAGAAACATATCTGATTATGTGAATTTTCACAAAATTTAGCATTAAGGAATTCCTAATAAGGAATTTGCTGTGACGAAAAATATCTACTTAGAAAATGTTATATGCTATGTCCAGAAATTAATTAAGCTCTTGCAGAATAAATTGTATGGCAGATCTCAAAATGATTTATATATGTCCCTTGGCATTTCCTGGTATTTTAAGAACATGTAAGTATATAGCTATTTATTTATTCTCATGAATATGAGGATTTCATCTTATCCAGATTACTTTGTCTTCTCAGTTCTTTTTATTTTGGAGAAAAGATCAACACATTTGTGTAGCCTCCATTAAGGATATCAACTGATATATAATGATTAGTAAGGTTGCCCTATGATAAGTTGCAGGGGAGGGACTCAAAATTTGAAATTTTTAATCTTATCTGAAAACTTTCCTACTTTGCTCTGAGACTTGCAAAACCAGATCCTGAATATGGCCAGCTTATTAACTCTCTATTTATTACAATTTTTTTTTAAAATTTGCATAGTAAATCCGAAAACCAATCAGAAGTCAGTTGCCTGCTCTGGTGATGAAAGATGAAATTCTTACATCTGTACAGCAATATCTAGTTTGCCTTAAAAAAAAAAAAATTCAATAATAGATCAGTAATGTTAATTTAAAAAAAAATTCGAATCAGTGTTTTCTATACAAACAAATAAAAAAAGTGAAACCTCCTATCATTCAAAAATGCTGACTGCATAGATTTTTTTTTGGATATTATATTTCATTCAGAAGCAACCTTTTACATTGTTCTAGTCCAATGCCATCTATATAAAGATTAATAATCAATAGATACCAGATGGTATTGCTGATTTGATCCCCTGATCAGAATTTGGACTATTATCTTCATCAATGAGATATATTGTTTTGCCAACATCTGAAGACACCTCAGTTTTATTTCTGTCTGCTATTAGAGCTGATGACAAACTTGAGCCAATTTCCTTTCCAGCTATTTATGTCTGATACTAGTCATCTATTGTATAATTTTAGCTCCTTGAGTAATGTTGATTATAGAGACTCGATTATATTTTATATCAAAATAAAAAAAAAACATCATTTGACTCCTAATTTACACTTAATGACTGCCTTAATAGCAATAATTCACTCTATATCATTCTATTGTAGAACCACTATGGAAGCATCAAATGGTTTATGTCTGTCTAGATAACTAGAGTGGAATGATGTCGAAGTCGGTGATTGCTGTTAAAAGGAGTTAGGAGAGACATATGATTGTTTATTTAGGGTGAAATGGTCATTTAAAATTTATTGGTTTATGTCTTCAAGTACAATATCGTGTCTTCTTGTTCATAGTCACTAAAACCATTGAATGGTTTGTCTCTGGGTAAGTTTATGTTATTTGAGCACAGAAAGTTGGCAGTCATACTGCAATCAAGTCCATTACTATAATTGCAATAAAGAACCAACGATCTCTAATTAAAGCTGGTGACTAATTCTTAAGATAGTTTAATATCAAGTAAACATTATATTTGTCTGCCTCAATACTTACTATATAAGCAGGTGTGTGCGCGCTCTTCTATAATAAACTGCAACTATTGTTAATATTTTTGAAGCTAAAGCAAGAAGATAAAAGCCGCAAACAAAGCTCAGTTTACATATTTGAAAATGAGCTGCCTCAACATATGATTAAATAACATCTGACAGTAAAATTATTTCTTTATCACAACATGAATAATTGAACATATCCTTGCCAAGCAATTATTATATGCTTCATATTAAAATTAATACTCTTTTGACAGCTCCCGACAATTTACTTTCATTTTAGCTTGATAAATGCTATTTGGAGTCATTTGTGGTTTTAATCTGCTAAACGTCAATTTTATAAATATCATTTACAGTTAATTGTGTATATGTGTGTGTATGTACACACATACACACACACATTTAAATTCAATAATATTGATCGTATTTTTAAAAGCATTTATTTTCATTAAATTAAAAATTAATTTTAAATATAAAAAATGGAAGAGAATAAATAGCAAAGCAAAATTACCTTAAATAGGTTTAAAAAGAAAAAAAAGCGTTACCGTAAAATTTATTCATTTACTTAAATTAAACAGTCTAAATTGTCAAACTAACTCAATTAATAACCTGAATAAATCTAATATAATAACAATAAAAAAAACACCGTTAAAGTGCTTTAGATGAAAGTTGATCTAAATAGTGCAGTAATTTTTCATCACAATAATAATCAGCAGGATAAATGAATAAGTTAGTGCTCGGGAAATTATATGATATTAAAATAAATTTTACTAGCAGAATCAATATTCAAAAGCTCAATTCGGTTAGTCTGAATGGTTTATCTGTGAATCAATTCTGTGAGCTTTGTAAGTTCAAAATCAATAGAGTATTACTACGCTTATGCATGTAAATAACTTATGTGAATCAAGGTAGGGCATTTGCTTCTGGACCTATGAACTTGAGACTAATATGGGAAAAAAAACCCACAGTTAACTTATTGTTTTATGTAGCATCAGGTTTTATGAATAACTTTCCAATTGAGCACCTAATTATCATAAAAATAAAGTCATTATTTGAAAGTGTGGTGGTGCACTTACTATATAGTTTATTATTATCATATTCTACTGAGTTTATTTATATCCATTCTTGATGATTCCATAAAGTGAATTTTTTTTTTTAATAAAATGAAGTTAAGGACGGCATTACCATTAATAATTTTTTCTTGGGCGTTTTTGATTCAATGTCCATTGTTGCAAAATGTAAACCTCAGAAAAACAAAATGATCTTTTTTTCATTGCATAATTTAAATTTACTAGAGGATGTAACTTTATCTTCTCAAAGATTAGAAGCTCTCCATCTATTTTAATTTTTTCTTTTCAAGTTGAAAATAAAAATCTCAAATCTTTTTTCTCTAATGATGCAATATTATCTACTTATTATAGATGTTGTTCAGCAAATTCTTTTTTTTCTTACCCTGATTATACCATCTAATAATCCTTAGATGCCAGATGGTAATGCTTCATAAATCCTTATCTAATGCTGTTGTATCCAATACCCTCAGACTAATTTCTGGCTTACAGTTTCATTAGTAAGGAGTTTTGTATCCAGAAGCAGTGCATCTCCATCTTTTATATTTAATGTACATTGTTTTACTATCAAGCTATCAGTCCAAATTAGCAATCATTCTGTGTATGATGATATAGATCTGAAACCAGATCCAAAGCTCTTCTCAAATGAAGCCATAAGATTAAAAACTATTTTGGGGATATTGGATAATGCCGTACTAGATAGGAATTTATTAAGCACTAACACTGATATTGATTATTAAAGTGAACATTAGGTGGCATAGTCATGATGAGAAATGTGAATTTCTATTATGTGATTGATACCTTATTGATTTTATCTCATAACTTACAACATGTTAACCTTATATTCTAAAGCCAACTTCTATATTTTCCAAACTGTGTAACAAAGAATACTTTCACTGTGTGAATCAAATAGAAGTACAAGTCTAAGCATCAATTTCATCTGAAACTGGTAGGTACCTTCATCTTGTGTCAGTTTCTTGATAACTCTCGTTGAGAGAATTCTGATTTTTACAGTATTCTGAAATATTTCCAAAATTTAGTATGATCATAATCAAATAATCAGCAAAATAGATGTACAACTCTTTCTGTTATTTCCACAGCTCCAATAGATGGCACTAGATTAGAAAGCTGCTTTTGTTATTGTGTGAGAAGAGGAACTAAGTGATGATCATCACATCTAATGTTGGTCATGCAGTCTATAGGACCATAGCTTGTTCAGCTGTTAGTTACTTCATGTTCTTTTCATTTTCTATTATCTTAAATAGAATCTTGACAATGTTCTAAAATTAAACCAAATTCTTTAGGTATCATTTTTTAACATTGAAAATAGAAAGTCAATTTTCAAGTCATTTCCTTTCCAGAATTTTTAAGTAACTAAATCAGAATAGCCTTTATGTCACATGAGTTTGATTTTGCCAGTTCTTTTATAACCCATCTTACTTTGTTCTCAAACACCAATAATTTATACATTAAGCCCTTTTTTTATTTGGAATTAATCTCCAGATATTATTTATATATATATTGTTAATTTATTACCCAAAAGTAAAACCTTTGTCTTTCATGTTTTAATAGACTCATAACAATGCTGGAACTTTCCTACAATTTACGATTTTTCTGAGGATGTTACTAATTTGGATGTCCTGTGTCTAATATTATAATAAAGTGGCAATTCTAGAAGGAAAGATCAATGAATCATTATTCAGTTGTCATTTCTGATACTCACATATCATATAATCTGACAGAAACCATTTTGATTGCTTATTTTTGTCTCTCTTCATTACCATTAAAAAATGTATATTCTTGATAATTGTATATGGGTCACCTTTAAGCCATTCTGCTATTTGATTGCAGTGGAAATAAATAAATAAGACAATTTCTATTTTAACATTGTTTTTTTTTTTTTTAATTTATCTCAATAATCTTTTGGTAGCTATTTGCATGCCTATGTTAATAATCTTATATTTTGTATAATTTGTTAATTACCTGTTGTGGAAATTAATTTTACAGAATAATAAGTCAATTATAATTCATTTTAAATATTAATTGAATTTTGGCCTCCAGGTGTCAAATTTCAATAGGAATCTTATTGTATGTTCATGTATAACTTTTAATAAAGTCTATAAATAAATAGAATTTGCAATTGCCACATTTAGTCTAGTCTGTTGTTTTTCATCAAGCTTATATAAAATATATTATCAAAATTAATAAAGGGTTGTTGGTGGCGTTTTGAGATATAAGTTTAGAAGAAAGTGGAAAAATAGCATGAAAATATGTATTTGATGAAAGCATTAAAAGGAAATGAATTAAATATCTCTTCGAAGTGCATGATTAAAGCTAGTTGTATTATAGGGAAGTGTGGAAGATATAAGAAAAGAGAAATAAGAGAAAGATTGATTATTTAGATTATCTTAATTTGTGAAATCTTGTCAATAAACCAGGAATTGTATTCATAATTTTTTTGCATATTTTTTTTATTTTTTTTATTATTATTATTATTATTATTATTATTATTATTATTATTATTATTATTATTATTATTATTATTATTATTATTATTATTATTATTATTATTATTATTATTATTATTATTATTATTATTATTATTATTATTATTATTATTATTATTATTATTATTATTATTATTATTATTATTATTATTATTATTATTATTATTATTATTATTATTACTACTACTACTACTACTACTACTACTACTACTACTACTACTACTACTACTACTACTACTACTACTACTACTACTACTGCTACTACTACTACTACTACTACTTATCATTTCGGATGTTAGCAGCTTATTCAGAGTTTATCTTTAATTGGTTTTCCTACAAGTTTTGGAAAAGACCTCACAATAAAGGTAAAAATGATCAAATTCATTTACTCAATGAACTGTATATTAGAGCTAGAAATGATGAAATTGAGAGGAAATGGTTTATCTGCAGCAGTAACAATTACTTGCAAATATGTATGAATTTCCTCTCCAAAAAAGAGAAAAAGATAGAAAAAAAATACACTAAAGATAAATTTTGCAATTACTATTTAAACCAATCATCCATGAAATGCAAATACATCTACATATAGGTTGATTTTTTTCTGTGTGTTTGAAATGTTGCTATGCTGTCTTATTTCCTTCTGCAGATAACGCTACTTTTCCAAAAAAATCTTGTCTAATTGTAGCTCTCTATTGTATTTTATTCTCAGGCATATTTTCCCATACTATACTTCATTAGACTGTCTTTGTGTTGATCTTTCTAACATAAATGAAGTTTGTCTCTCCCGTGTAAACCGTATAGTGTTTATCATAAAAACTTTTTTTTTATATAGAAAATCTTGCATAATCCATTCATTTCACATGCCCATTCCAATGAAGAGGTGATTTTAGATTCTACCATACCCTATTCACTCAGCTGAAGAATACATTGATTTTTAAAAAAAATTATTTTAATGACTTTATGTTATATTTATAGAAGGTATGGATCTCACTTACATACGATAAATCAAATGAAATAATATCTCTGCATACAAGTAACTTAGTTGGAATAATTATTTCACTTCAGTGAAATGCACTATCCATTAGCTTGTTAAAAGTAGCAGCGTATTGGAATCTGGATTGCTTTTTATTACTATTTAAATTCATCTACTAATTTAAAAAAACTACTGAAATATTTAAATTGATTCACGTTCTTAAAAAGGACAGAAAATGGGTATAGAATGTTTTGTTTGCCTCATATGGTGACATATATATATATATAAAGAATTTCTGTATATATATATATGAAATTTATGAAGTATATAATGTTTAAAATAAACGAAGTTTCCTGGTTTTTTGTTGAGAATGCATTAATTTCAACAAAAAATGGTATGCGCAGGTGCTCGGCACTGAAAATATATTAATCTCAACAAAAAACGGGAAACGTTATTTATTTTAAACATTATATACTTCGTCAAGCATACATACCTAAATATGGGCAAATTTCTTATACATAATTTAACAAAGTTTTCATAAGTATTACATATATATATATAATCATTGAAAGTGTTGGAAATCCTGTATTAAATTTGTAACAGGTAATCCTTGTTTTTTTTGTCAAAAAGTCTTAAAAATAATAAGAAATATTAAGAAGATTTTAATAGAGTTGAGACTAAATAAATCGAAAGTATGAAAATAAAAAGATGTAATAAATGGCTGTGAATAGCGACTGAAGTAATGATCCCGAGTAATGGTTTTAAATATTTAAGCATACAATTGAGAATGAAAGAAGTTAAAAAATAGAGTTAAAATGTATAAAATAAATGAGCTTATATGTGCATGTATATATATATTGTAGCAATTGCCATAGCGATGCCAAAGTTACATTGTGAGTATATTCTGTAGAATAACATTTGTGTGCTTACTTAAGCATTATATATACATACAAGATGGAAATAAACAAACAAGAAATGAAATAGTCACGCATTCAGAAAATGATTATGTGAATAAAGATTTTATTTATTTGGTAAATACACACTGATATATTCATTTAGCTAATTTTTTCAGAGGAGGCAATCCCAAAAATTTATAAATAAAGCAAAAAAAAATTCATATGTAAATGAAATCAATAATATGCAAAAGAGATAAGCATCTCTCTCTCTCCCTCTTGCTCTTGTTTGAAGAAGTATAAGAGGAAAATAATTAATTATCAAGTTAAAAATTATACAAGGAGTGTGAATTTTTTTAAATTATTTTGATTTATTAAAAGTGATGAAAATACTCATTATATTCGATATTCTTTTAATATGGAACACTAGACTGAAGCAAGTAGCACATCAGCTCTTATCCTTGGTACATTGTCTAGTGATTTCTCTGTCAACTATTAGAAGTTGCTAGGAAAAGAAGAGAATCAGAATCTCAAAGATAAATTGCCAAGAAAGTTTTTTTTTTTAAAAAAAAAAAAAAAAAAAAAAAATATTAAACTATATTCAATGTTTGTGTGATAATAATTAAAAGAGGAAAGATATTCAAAGGAAGAAGAAAGACTTTCAAGACAAAACAGTAAAATAGTTTAAAAGGGATAAGCTTTGGTATTTAATATTGTTTTTGAATCTTCAAGATGAATAAATAAAAATACATATTGAATTATAAAAGAATATAGAATGAAAACTGAAATTTGAGATTATCAAATAAGACATTTTGTTCATGAATGAATGAGAGTAATAAAATCTCTAAATTTGAATTATTCACAGAGCAAACTATATTATAATTCACTGACAATGATATAAATGAAACTATTTCAATGAAAGTTGCATTGAAATAAATAATAATTTCTTTTTCATATACAGGTGTGAGGAGTTATAATGAACAGTTAAGAGGTATAAAAGATTTGAACTTTTGTCCTGAGATCCAATTTGAGAAGTTTTCAAAAGAGAATTTACAAATGATACTCTATTGATTTTTTATTTATTAATAAATTATTTTATTATTTATTAATTTGTGTAAATGTTATTTTTATGCATATACTAAAGCAAGTATTGAATATAATGCTTTTTTATTTCGTAAAAATGCAAGAATTAATTATATCTAATTTAGCATACTATTATACCTTCTGTTTTATATAACATATGCTAATAATTATACAGCATTAATGCCATACTTACAAGTCACAAAAAGAACTTCCCCCATAGCTCTGAGAACATGCTCCCTGTTGTGCAAAGTTTGGAATGTATGGTTGTAGAAGCAAATGATTGTTAATACATGTATTGTGGTGATTTATATATATATATCAAACTCCATACACTACTCTTCAATTTCACTGCTACATAATTGTTGATTATTTATTTAACAGATTAGTCTAAAACTATCATTTGCTTTTCATTTTTGCTTATCCACATTACCAGTTGGCTGCTCTGCACATAATTGCCATTATGATATGTAAAACTAAAACATGCTAATTTTTAGGTTTTAAGTAAACTTTATTTAGCAAAACAACAATTACATATTAAAAATGATGAATACAGATTTTTTTTTCCTTTTTTACATGTTTATGTACCATAAACAACCAACCAAAAAAAAATAAATAGATATCTTACATGATTCCATTATTGAAATAAAAATTTTTACAAGTTGATAGAAATTAATTGAAATATTTTTTATATATACAATAGTTTGTAGAAAGTATTTTTCCATCCTAATGCTTATTGATTTATTTTTTACATCTCTCAGAAGTTTCTATAAAAAATAAATTGAGGACTGTTAATTATATTTATTGAACTGATCAGGGACCTAATGAGTATAAAACTTAGGGTTAGGAGTTCATATTCTGATAAAATTTTTTCTAGAATTATTTTCTGATAGTAGTACTGCTTGTCTTATTAATGAAAAATTATTGATAGTTTAGTGTGGTCCCAATCATATTATCCAGTTTGTTTTTTATTTATTGACTTAGAAATGAGTCCTATTTTCAATTTACATGTAGAAAACTAACTGCTTGATTGTGATATGCTATGTTTGCTTTTTTATTTTAAAAATGTATGTAAATAAATAAAATAGTATCTTTCATAATAATCTTAATCTAAAGCAGTATAATAGGGTGGTTGAAGAAGTACTTGAAATATTAAAGCAGATGGAATACTAACATTTATAATTATGAATAATAAAAACAATAATCCCTTTATGCATTTAATGTAGTAATTTGTTTATTATTTCCAAATCTAATCTGACAGTTTCAACTGTTCAACAATCTTTCTCAAGACATTTTTTTTTTAGCAAAAATCATTAGTCATGTTTTTAGTTAAAAAAGACAAGTTTTTAAGAAGGTGTTAAACGGTCAAAATTGTCAGTGTAGATTTAGAATCAATAATCAAATTGCATATCTTAAATGCTTGATTATCAATACTATTTACATGTTGTGTAATAATGCTTATGCAAGAAAAACAGAAAAGGGTGAATTAAAACATTTACAATTAAAATAATCATTATTATTCTTTGTTTTATTCTCTTTCTCCATTTTCTTTTATTTTTCTACCTTCAGTTATTTATATTAGTACAGGGCCAGGTTGTCACGAGCCTCATGTTATCAGTAATCTTTGTGCACTAATTGTGACAGTGGGATTGTGTGAGTACAGACGTATTTTCATCCTTTAATTATGTGTACAGCAATCTAACTCAAGTATTTTTTGCCTTTTTTTTCTGAGCTTAGAATGACTTTACTTGATAAGGAATGGTCACCAATGATGTTGATAATTTCTATTCAGATAATTGTTAGAAAATTCTTTCACTAGTTTTGCTATTATTTTAACTAATAATTGTAATACATATATATATAATAATGAGTTATAATTAGAATGGCTACATTTGTTAATGAGTCACTGCCAATAATAGGAATGATGTTATTCATATAATTATTAAAACAGGCAAAACTCTATACTACCCTGGCTTGCACTGGGTGGCAATATGTATAGAGAGTTTTGCCTATTTTAATAACAGTTATGAGCAAGCTTAAGAAATGGTGATCATGTGATGTTTATTGGCATTCATATAGTTGTTAGATAATTTTTCTACTAGTTTTATAGTTATTTTAATTATAAATATAAATTTTGATGGCTCATATATAAATGTAATTAATGAGGAAGCTATTGAAAACCCCCAACAAGTTATAAATAAACTAACCAATCATAGTGATTTCAGAGTAATTTATAGTTGTCCTGAAATTACATTAATATATATATAAATCCTGTTCTACACGCGAATGTGACAATAAATTGAATGCTTATATACAATTCCAAACTAAAATACAGGTGATCCATTCTGTACTTTCCGTTTATTGATAGTTTATATATAGCTTGTTAGCCTTAAGACTGTCTAATATAAAATACAGACTAGTCATTTTACACTACACATGTATTTTGACTAGGCACAGTTCATCTCATGAGATTAGTCCAATGTCAATTATTTCCACTGGGAAGATATGTCACAGAATAGAATACATTGCACAGCTACAATTAAACATAGCGTTGAAGTATTTTCAGAACGAAAATTTTTCTGCGGAGGAAACTAAAAGTCAACTTCAGGAGGAAACTAAAAGAATAACATCGTAAAGTAGTAAGTAAGTTGAAAAATGTATCACAGCATGTTCTATATGTGGATGTATTTGTAGTTAACAGAGTGATTTGTAAAGTTGCCCAAAATTCATTTCTAGAGTAATTTGTTTGTTTTCTCTCTTTGCCTGTCTTTTCTTTTGTCTTTGTGTGTGTGTGTGTGTGTGTGTAGAATTGGAATAGCCTCATTCATTTTTAAGTGGCTGTTTATTATTATTTCGTCAAAGAATTGGTCTATTATTTTACATTAGCTAGCTGCTATTTATCATCTTAAAGCTTATTTTGCAATGGAGTACTTATTATTTATTTATGTGTTGTAATCTTACCCTACTTTAATTTGAAAGTTCAAGAATTTTAGTTAAAAGTCGGCAGCACTAGTGGCATTATGTACATTTTTATTTAAACATATTTTAAAATGAACGAAAATTAGAATCTGGATAGCACTGAACTAACCTGCCTTTTTTAAAATTCTTATTAAAGAGAAATACTATTAACCCGAAAACAATTGATAATAATTGAAAAAAAAAAAAGTATGATTTATCTACCCGATCGCGAGAATATTGCACTTCAACGTCATTTCTGCGCTTGAACTTCTTATGAACTCCCGGACTGTAAAACTATTCGATTATTTGTTTATGAAAACATTTACTTAAATATTAAATATCCTATATCGGATATACACCAGAACTAATGCTTATTATAGCCCTTAAATTTACTTTACACAATTTTTTTATTTGCTGAATACTTGTAGAAATAATTAAAATATATAGTTGCTGATCTAATTTTCAACATATGTACGTTGGCATGAATTTTAACTTAAGGGCATTTAACCTTTCCAAGTTATTAGTTCGAATATAAGCAGGTGAATTTTAGTTTACATAAAAAGAAAAAGTGATAAAATTTACAAAAATAAAATTTTTATAACTTACCTAAAAATAAACTAAAAAAAAGGGAGGGGGGGCCTCTTTCCTTCCCTTCCTTTTTTTTTTTTTTTTTTGTTGTTTATAATTAATAAAATATTAAATATGGTTATAAAAATTTATTAAAAAAATTTAAAATTATCTAAATATTATGAAAAAGTGTGTCTGCATATATTTGGTTAAATGTATGTGTCTATCTGCGCATACACAACTAATAAGTACAGGTTTGGAAAAATGAGATACCCTAGACAGGCATAATATTTCATTTGTTAAACTTATCGGTACCTTACGCATTAGACCTGCTGCCAGTGTTTGCGATAGAATATCATACCTTTCTTCAGTAGGGGTGTGTGTGTTTGCGATGGCAAAATGCTGTATTAAAAAGTCCAATTTTTGTACACAAAATGATAAACACATTATGATATTAAATAAAAAGCAGATAGTTGTGACTTTTTAATACTGCATTTTGCTTTCACAAACACGGGAAGCAGGTCTAATAGGAAAGTACAAATATAGCTTTTATATTGAAACATATAATGTTATCTCTCCTCTAATGATATATATAAAGAAAGTATGCATCTTTTTTTTATTATCTTCTTTTTCTGGGTTTTTCTTTGTTTTAATGTTTTTCTTAATGTCATATTAATAATATCTATATTGGAGAATAATATCGGGTAGTATTAGCGCCAGTTTATCATTATTTTTTGTAATCAACTGTGAATAAAAAGGCAGTTATAAACTAGTTCTGAATACCATGTTTAAATTTTTATGATTAGATAGATTGACAGTCATATAATCACCCATGTTCATTAGATAATGCAAATGCAGTATTGTTTTCTGCTTTACACAAAATGTTTGTGAGAGTGATACCATTATTGTGGGCAGATTGCTTAAGTATTTGAAGAGTGTGATGATTTCTTGATAACTGTAATTAAATAAGCTCAAATTCAGAGTATAGTTGTTAACACAATTTTAATACCATTTATGCAATGATGTGAGAATTTCATAACTTTGGGATACTCCAAATATTGGAATTTGTTAAGGTTTCCAAATGAGTACAGATGATAAAATAAATATTATTCAGGGAATGGTAATCTCTTATCATTAACTATATTGCTCCACTTTAATGGTCTTTTGCATTGATTGCCAACTTGCTTTCAGTAACCTTAATAAAATAAAAAAATTAAGAGACATGGTACGAGAGCCTACTAATATTGAAGTGAGTTATATTGTTTCACTTTAATGGTCATCTATTCTCAATAGCATGAATTTAAAAAAATTAGGAGAGATGTAATATGAAAGCACAGTAATAAACTAGATTAATTGTGTACTTTTGATAATTGGAATATTATGAAATTGAAACATGGTCAGGTAAGAAGAAAAAATATTTGCGAAAACTTTTGCAAAATTGTTTGATGAAAATAGAATAGCTATCTATAGTGACAAATTATAAAAAACATAAATTTGTAAAAAAAGATTGACTGAGGAAGCTGGAAGTGGAGAAACAATATGTTAAAAAAACAGTGACTGATTTTAAAAGTGGAGTTGGTTATATTTTAAAGAAAACTTCACAAAAGTTCAATAATCCAAATCTAATAATCAGATCTCTAATACCTTTTGTCAATTTTAAAGATAACTGAACAAATATTACTACTTCTAGGGCTTCTAAATGTGAAGACGCGTCACTCCATCTAAGCTGCATTACCTTTCAATGTTTGTTTTGTTTCTTTTTTTTTAAAATTCACAAAATTTCAATAATGAAATCTGATGACCACAGCTGTAAATAGCATTTATCATCTTTAGGGGTAACTGAGCATATATTGCTACTTTCCTATCTCCTGAATAGACATCATTCCATCTGAGTTACAAGGTTGATTTGAAGCAAAGAAAAAGAAATGCCACTTTTTAGAAATTATATTAGAATGAACGTTTATCTATGGGTAGTTAAGCTTAATTTACTGAATAACATTAGCTAGCTGGGAATATCTAAGAATATATAGAAATTTTTTAGATCACATGAAATTTTTTTAGCTGTTTGATTTGAAATCCAAATTATGGTATAAGAGGCTAGCCATAAGGCCATTGCTATTTAGAACTATATTATAAAATAATAAAGCATATTGTAACATCCACACTTGTAATACTAATTTCTTAATCACCAGTCATCTGCCTAGGTTACTTCTAAGTTGCTGTATCTTTTGCTTAAATAACTATAGCACTTCTTCTTTTGAAATATTTCTAACAGTTTGTTTCCTCTATGTTCTTATTCTTTTTTATTGTGGATGAAACTTCTGATGATCAAAAAAGTTTTTACTGAGATGTCCTTATTATAATAGAATAATTATTAATTAAACTTGATTATAGACAGTTTAGAAAAAAAAAATTATAAAGAATCAAGCTTGACCTTTTCTACCATTATTTAGTTCCATTTTGATGAATTTACATTCTGTATGGTAGGGGTAGCTGCCATTTGGATATTTATAATCTCATTTGCGGGCCACATAAAATTATTTATTTAAAAATTAGCCTGTTATATTTGATGAAAAATGTAATGAATTTCCCTCTAATCATTAATGGTAAGCAACTTTTTCAATAGCAGACCAATTTCATCTTGCCCCTTTTAAACAAGGCCATAATTTTTTGTGAATTAAAAATAAAATAACATCGTTATTATTAATGACTGTTTCATATTTAATGACAATTTTTTCAATTCACCTTGAACCTATCTTTCTGACATTATTCTCAAATTTTTTTATATTTCTGAACAGGTTAATTCTACAGCAGCTAGGATGCAGTTTTTTTTTTATAAACTTCTTTTCAGAAAATGATTCAAAGTTTGTGTTTTTATAAAAAAAAATAAAAATAATAATAACTAGCTCTCACAGTCCATTTTTTTTTTCAAATGCATGATTTTCTGTATCAATCTTGCTCTGTGAAGCCAACCTAATAAAAAAAAATTAAATGCAAAATAATAAAACGAAGTAAGATTCGAGTTTCATTTTTGCTAGTTATACATTAGTCTGCAAAAATCACTTTAAAAACAAACAAAATGCTCTTAGCATCATAGATTAAATTCATAGTCAGATAAACTAAACAATATAAGTAATTTGTTGGAATATTTCACCTCTGTTAGAATGAACTATAACTATAATAAATGTTAAAGAGAGAAAAAGTTGTAGCTGAAAAAATAAATACATTATTTTACTTAACTTTTAATTCACTATTTGTACTTGTCTTTATGCAGTATAATGAGTGTGTTTAAATAGAAGTTTTATACAGGTCTATTTTATATATGTTTGTGTAAATGCCTGATGGTTGTATTGAGAGCTTTCAAAGATCAGTCTTAGCCTACAGGCTGATGATTCTCCACCCCAGCTCTATGGTATTCTATAGGAAGGGTCTTATAAATGCAATGATAGGGCATGTATTTGTTATGGCTAAAATCTGTGTTCAAATCTAGTTCAAATAAATTAGAATTTTTTTTCAATAGGCTTGTGATTTTTATTTCAGGTAGCTAACCAA
The DNA here is from genome assembly GCA_028023455.1 of Epiperipatus broadwayi. Lineage (NCBI taxonomy): Eukaryota > Metazoa > Onychophora > Udeonychophora > Euonychophora > Peripatidae > Epiperipatus > Epiperipatus broadwayi. The sequence continues at coordinate 3,383,194 of JAQFVV010012470.1, forward strand.
TAGTCAACCCAATTTTCTATTCAATATTTGATCAATAAACGAATATCTAGTTGTTCTTAATCAGAAAAATGGAAAAGTAACAAACTCTCACCACTTAGCACTATCAAGACTTATGAGTATTGCCTTCCTTCTTTATTGTTTTTTATGATTCACAATAAATATTTAAAGACTATTTTCCATTACCCTTTACCTATGGTTTTTTTAATTAGATGTATTTTTTTTTGTATTGCTATTATTAGATGATTGTATTGGTGGAGATTATACTAATGGCAGTCTGCTTGTATGTAAAATTTTTAGCATAATCTATGACAATAGTTTATGATTGCTTTTTTGCCAGCAGTTTGAAGTGATGTTTTGCTGTTGATATAACTGTGATTAACTATCATTAATATTATCTTACATAATCACTGCCCAGTTCAGATATTGTCTATAAAACATTAAAAGAAAATAAATATAATGTATCAAAGAAAAACTACAATGATAGAAAATAAATAAATTAGCATCCATTTCATTATATAATGAGAGAAAAAAATGGTTACATATGTTTGACAAACTATTTTATTTTCTAATGATAAGCCTACATATTATTGCTTTAAACTACACAGTAAATATGTAACAAGAGCCTGTATGGAGTGCCAATATGTTTCAGATGTTATTGATGCCATCAATAAATTATACACTAAAAACTATGGATAAATCTAAAACAATACCAGATTATTGTTTAATAAGAGTACCAAACTCTCCATACAGTAGTGCCACCAATTGCAAGCCTTTGTAATTAATGGATGCAGGAAAGTTTGTACATAAATTTTTTATCTAGTGCCTACTCATTCAATATTATCAAACTAGTTTTTAGCTTGTGACCTTTTATCAGTGAGAAGAGCCTTGGATTGAGAACCCTGCACTTAGATCTTAGAATCTAATGCAAGCCTTCAGCAGTGCTTTCAATCCAAGGCTCCCCACTTGCGAAAGTCACAAACTAGAAAAATAGTCTGGGAATGTTGGATGAGTAGGTACTAGATAGAGATTTTGTGCACAAATCTTCTGGCATTCATTGATTACAAAGATTTGCACTTGATGGCACTACTGTAGGAGAGTTTGATACTTTTATTAACAGCATGCGTGTGCATATGAAATGACGATGATGTGAATATTGTTTAATAATCATAATATGCATTTTTTTCAAACAATATTTTTATAAAATCCAACACTTTCAAATTAAATAGAAAGATTCTTTTTCAAATATAAAAATATTAATATATTTATTCATTTGAATATTGAAGGTTTGAAGTAAGGTTGCCTGATGAGAAGGATTTGTGTTCTGAAATATTGATGTCTTGCTAAAGGTTTATTCCGTATATCATAGATTATTTATGTACAGTAAAATGATCTTGGAGTTAACCATACAAAATTTATTATACCAATACTAATTTTATAAATAAATATTAATAATCTATAATCATCTTTTAGTGTGTCTCCATACATAATAGCAGTTTAGGAATGATAGACACGAAATGGGTGGCTGACGAGATGTGGGGTGGAGTGGATTAAAGCCTGTCCATTAAAGTATGAAGATTGGCTATCTTAATATAAGTTAAGCATTGAATGTATATATGTGTGGAGATGATAATCTGGATCAATTGACGAGTGCTGGTTTAGCATGAAATATATACATTGGTGATTATTTATCTTTTCAACATGTGTGTGATCAAGGATGTCATCAGTATGAGATAGCATGAATAGTTGAGGGTTTTATGAAAGTCTGAGTTCAAACCCCCTATATATTACCTATTGAAGTGCAGGTATGAAAAAACCTGTACTGTAGAACTTTTTTTTTTATCTATCATAATTATTTTTGATATAATAAATTCAATAAAGTGAATATTAATTTCATTTTCCTACATAATAAATGAGTGGCTAATCATTTTATCGATTCAATATTTATATTTCTGTGTGTTATTATTATATCATTGTGTCATGATCTTGTATATGAATTTAAAATTTAATAAATACATAATATAAAGCAGGAATGGAAGACATTTATTTGTAATATATAATAAGCAAACAAATATTTGTAAAATATTGAACTGTTTCCATGGGCATGGAGCTATAGATGTTTGATAGCTCTAACTTACCTGCTGTGTGAAGATTGTTCATGAAAGACGTGCATAGTGAAAGAGGATGATCTGAGTTTTTATGCTGGTGGTTAGTTTACCTTATGGTGTAGAATTGAGTTGTGGGATGCACTGATAAAAGTTAAAAAACTTAAAATTTTGAAAATATATATTATTATTTTAAATTTAAATGTACACAAAAATATATAGAATATCCCTTCCTCCTTTTTAAAAAAAAATTATAAAGCTAGATGAAAGTCAAACTTAATTTATTTTAATTTTTTCTTCTCTAAAAAAGTATACCCAATCTTATTCTTTTCTTTTTTTCAATTTCTTCAAAAGGTGTGGGTTTTTCTCCACCTATTTAATATCCCAAATTTTCTACCCATTTTAGGGTTTACATTTCACTGAGATCACTTTTGTTTAAACCAATTTCGATATTACTGATTATCTATTAAAACAATATAAATTTCAATATTATTATGTTTAAATTATCACTATCCATTATAAAAACGTGCATCCAAATTTAATCCAGATATTCTTTATAAATTCCTCTTTTTTGTTTTTAAATTTTAAAGTCTCACCTTTTTTATATCGCAGTGGTTTAACTTTATACATCAGAACTTTTTAAAAATTTATGGTGTTGCCTAAAAATGAGATGATGATGAAGGCAAATAGGTTATAGAGCAACCATAAAAAAGAAACTATATTGATGATTAATTATTTTTAATTATTCTTATTTGTTTGTTGTATATACTGCCTGGACCAGTGTTTCCCAAACTAATCACAAAATGAATAGTTAAAGTCTTAAACTGTATCCCAAGTGATAGTAAAGGCCTAGAAAAAGGCCCACATGTAAGATGGACAGATGAGTTAATGTGAAGAAGAAGAGCTATGGACTGGAAGAAAAATTGTTTTAAACTTGGAAAGATTTTTATTCTGATGTGGATTGATGTAAATGTAATACTCACTGAAATAATGTGTTTCATTGATAGCAATAAAAGTAATATTAAACATTTATTATCCAAAAGTAACGAATGCTATGAATATAGATGTATTTTTTATGGTTTACATAGAGAAGATTTTTGGAAACACAGACTTAGATTCTAAATCATCCTTATGTCTTTATGCCAATATTTTTTTTTATTTGTAAAAAATATCATGGGTTGGTTAACCTAGTGATGAGACTATAATAATAACAATTGCACAATCTGTAGCAAGGGAGGTCATGTGGCATTCTAGCATCAACATAACAAATAGAATCTAACTGTTGCACTTAATTTATCAAACTAATATATATATACAATTCCTTATTGAGAATCTTGAATTCATCATTTATTGTGCTCAACTGCACTGCATAATGGTGATTATGTGAACTTAAAAGCTAATGTTTCCCCAATCAATTCCACTTGAGTTTAAAAAAAAATCTATTTAGACAATTGGACTTGGCTTGCCATTTTGATGCTCAAATATCAAGAGACCTCTCAAGGATCTGATCTTTTTTTTTTTTCATTTATTAAAATAATATATGATTTGAGCATTCAGTTCCATGTGAGTTTAAAAAAAATCTATTTAGACAATTGAACTTGGCTTGCCATTTTGATGCTCAAATATCAAGTGACCTCTCAAGGATCTGATCTTTTTTTTTAATTTATTAATATAATATATGATTTGAGCAATCATTATTTGAACTAATTAAACTTAATCGTTTGATTTCCTACCTCTAGCAGGTTATGTAATTATAATAGTCATCATAATTGAAAATTTCCAGTTTTGAAAACCTGATCCTTTTAACATTCTGTCATATAATGATTTCCTTTGTTTCAGTTAGGAATAACAAATTATTTTTAATAATTACATTATAAATGTCTTTCCGTGACATTTGGTTGCACAATGTCAGCTTTATTATCTATTAAAAGCACATTTTTCAATTAGTCTTCGTATTTTTCCAATTGGCAAATTATCATTCATTTCATATCTTAATTCCTTCAGTCAGTTTGTAGTTATCAGTGTCAATAGTAATGTTATCAATAAAAAAATTTCAGTCTATGGATTTTTTTTTAAAAATATAAACATTATATAAGAAGAATTTATTAATGCTTTTAAATAACAGTTTTACTTCATTAAACATATATGTGAAGTCGAGCAAAAAGTTGTATTTCTGGTATTTGATAGTAGTTATTCCAATGGTAAGAGTTATTGGCTTGAGAACCAAAGTCTTTTGCGTTCATTTTTCACCTGGATAAAAGGAGTAGTAAAAGGCCACTCTAGCCAGTTGAATTTGTCACCGAAATAAAAAGTTCATTATTTTTTATTTTTTGCTATATGTTATATAAATAAGTTGAATCTTCTGCTTTAAACCTGTCTTTGTTATTCTATAGTAGAATACTGCAGTCACATGATAGTTTTTTGCCACAGTTCTGGAAAATGCATCAAAACCAGCATTATGGATAATTAAACATCATATGATCAGTTTCATATACTTTCACAAGCTGTTAAAACTAGAAGCTAGTCTGGGGATATTAGATGAGCAGGCACTAGATGGGGATTTTTATGCACAAAGCTTCTTGCATCCATTGATTACTCTGGCTTGCACTGGGTGGCATTACTCTATAGAGAATTTTGTTTCTGTGTGATAGATAATGTATTTCAAAATCTTGAAAAATTCTAACCAACTCCAAAACACCAATACTTTGTGCCCCCTCCCCCTCTATTTTTTTTTTTTTACTCTCGTATTTTAATAATAGATTGATGGTATACGAATGAAGACTTTCACAGCCAGCTTCGCTTTGGGTGAACAAATGTCATCTTCTGAGAAACAAATCATAGATTATTATTTTTAATCAAGCCTTTTTTTTTTTTTTTGCAAAACAATGTTCACTTCTAGGAATGATATCTTCAACCTTTTAAAACAATAAAACGGAACATATATTGCTAGAAATAACTTAAATATTGAAAAAAAAAAAGGTATGTTTTTGAAAAGGAAGGTTTTTAATAAATGTATTTTATCACTTTTTACTTATGGATTTGAGACTTGCACTTAATAAAAGAGCAATACACAGACTTCAGATGACTCAATAAAGTATTGAGAGATGCACGTTAATAGTAACAATGAAAAATCTAAAATGAAATATATGCGTTAGAGAACAAATATATTACTGACATCATTGAAAGAATTCAGAGACTGAAATCGATTTGGACTGGATATATTGCCAAAAGAGGTGATGATAGATGGATAGTTGAAATTTTAAACTGGATTCCAAAAGATTGAGTAAAAGATCTAAAAAGAAATGTGAGATGGATGGATGAAATAAGGAACTGTGCTAGGGTGATGTGGAGAAGAGGACTAGAGAGCAGAGAAGTTGGTTAAAAATGATGATGATATTACAATTCTAATGTTAAACATACGATTTTTTTATTTTTTATTTTTTGTCTTTGATCTATTGCTATACACTCTATTTCTAATATTTCACCAATTATTGATTGTTATTTGGGGGGACAAAGGCAAAGTTTGAAAGTACTTTTTACTGTAGTTCAATCAACAACCAGAGGCTTAACATCCGTTCATAATATGCACTGCTATTTAAAATTGAATTAAATATATTGTAACGATCCGGGGAAGGTAGACTAAAGGTATCTGCACTACAGGGCGCCATCTAGGCATTTGAACCTAGAAAAATTTATAAAGTAGGCAGATACGTAAGTAAAAAAAAAAAAAACGTTTTTTTTTAAAATTTTGATTCCGGTCATTAGCCCATGTCACTAGCTCAGTGGAATAGCAGAGATTTAATAATATACTCTAAGAGTATATAAAAAAGAATAAAATAAGCCACTGCCAGTAATTAACACACAAACATTTATTTATTTCACATATATATAAGATTTAAAATTATTTTAGTATTAGTTTTACATTTCAAAATTTAACCTACATTTTTAACTTTGATTTTTGACTTTAATTTACATTTAAAAAAAAATAAAGTTAAAAGATAAAAGCAATTTACATTTAATTACTATTATATTCTAATTTTACATTTTAATTAAGTTCGCACAGATAAATTTATGAAAGCTTGTTTATAATGTTGAATATAGATCGGTTTCATAGATTTCATGGTCAAAAACATTTCAAAATAAACGTAAACGATCAAAATACAAAATTATTGATTACTGACAATTGCGGAGGGAAATTTATATGTAACCCAATAGTATTCACCATAAGATACTTGCATTGTCACCAATAACTTAAAAGACATCCGAATAAATACATTTTAGATACTCACCAGTAAGGTATCATTATTTATCGAATATCTATATATTTTGATCAAATATGAAATCCAAAACATACCTAACCGATAACCAATCCATGCAAGCGTCTATTAACAACTTAAATTTAATGCATTTTTATTTAGGGTCGAGTATGAATAGACTACATAGATTTGCGTTTGAAAATAAAATATTCTATCCCTATTTAACCTTAGGCTAAAATTCGCAGTCAAACTGGCATCAATTCATCTGATACATCGATGTATTCAATGTAATACGGAATACGGCAGCACCAAAAAGATTAAGAGAAGACATTGACTCTCATCAGATAGGAATATTACATCTATCTAACGAGAAGAACAATAAAAAAAAACTCCATAGAAAGGAACTGCGTTCTCCGTCTTATAATTCCTTCCATAGGCAAATGGGTGAGTGCAGCGTATATATAAACGATTCTGCCAGTAGCGAATCTCCGACTACATCTACTAGCTACATCAATATATCCAATCCATTGACCCAATCTAACGACGACACAAATAACCTAAGATTACCCTCCCCTAATATAACTTTACAAATCTATACAGCCATTCACGCCCGACTTAAGTTTAACATTTATATCATTTAACTTAACGGAAAACAGAAATCATAATAAAACTTAAAGAACAAAAAATAAATAAATGGAAATGGTTTTACAAAATAATTACATTAAATAAAATTATAACTAATTAATAAATAATGTTGGTCAGATAGGATAATATTGCAATCATTTAAATATGGAAAGTTTTAATTTAATGTTCATTATTTATAAAGTTCTTACGGTTTACAACACAGTTCATCTTTACCCGTTACTTGCCATGAACGTGAATTCCCACGCCGTCCTCAAAAGATTGGTATCCATTTAGCCGTTGTTTTATTTATTCATTCGGAGGTTTTTTAGTTTAATTGGTCCTCAATGTAGGAAACGATAGTTCATTTCTCTTTTCTTTAACAGCTGAAAGAATTGACAGTGTGTCTGTCAATCTCTTCACCTTCAACTCCATACTAATACATATAGTCACATCGTAATAATCAATTACCAATCACCAATTAATAATTTCCAAATTTTCCTTTTATACGTATTCGAAGGATTGACTTGGCATTATGTCATCGATGTGATGATCCTTTCGCTGAGGTCCGATTTCCCGATGGATTTCTTTCATTGGCTATTTGTTTCTATTGTTTTCTTATCTGACCGATGTTTTTATATTTAAATGCCCAAGGCTGGTTCACATTTAACTAATTAACAATCATTTCCATTTCTGATTAATTTCTGTGTTTTTCAAGATTAAAGATATATTTTTATCTCTAAATCTTTTTAAGTTTTTGTTTTTAAAATACCTTTTCTATTTTTAATACAGTTTTATTTTAATAATTTTTTTATCTGTGCAATTTAATATATACGAGTTTAAGATGATATTTAATTTCAATTTTTAAATCTTAAAGAAAATTTGGTTGTCATCTGATCCTTCGTGTTAGCCATCAGAGGCGCGATTTCTAGCTAAATTTCTAGAAATATGCCGTTTCCGCGGCCGCACCCAAGCCTTTAAGCATTCTTTCTAAAAGAAATCCTAGAAAGATTGTTAACTCGGAGTTAAGTCTACTTTCTACGCTAAAAGGTAGAGTATTAACTCGGAAGTTAAGTCTCCTTTCTACGATAAAATCTAGAAAGAGTGTTAACTCGGCTTAGCGGCTAACGGTGTGGCTTTTTCCGATGCTAAAAGCAGAGGAAAATGCCGTAGTTGTTTGTGTCACGCACTATATCGTAATGCTGCGTTATGTATTTGATGTAACAATATCGTACTAGGGTGTTTATTTTGATCGTGTCACGATTATTTAAATTTTCATCGGTGCCTTGTTTTTTTTAAGACCAATCGATGTACTGTTACATTTTATCAATTTTAACAGTATCGTGATTGTTCCTCATAAATTTGTATTCCTCCTAAATTTTCGATTAGGGTAGAATAGCGTAAAAATTTAAAAATCACGCTTTGAGTCACGTTTTAGCGAGAAATTTTCCGAGACAAAAAGTACGGCTAATTCCCACAACAGAAAACTTGGAAAAGATGGGAACTGCCAGACACGGGCCAGCGCTGGAATATTTCTACAGCAGAAAAAAACATCCTGCTGCTGAAAGAAAAGATTGGATTGTGCGGCAAATATATGCAGATTTGAGGTCCGAAAACATCTGCCGACGGAAAGGTTCACTTCGTAAAGACAAGCTTGTTTGAGGGATTCTAAATGACCTTCGTCAAATGTCAAAAATAAAAGAAGTAACTTCAATTTTTATTTAAACGTACATCCCTTCTTCTCCCGATAATTGTTGGCGTCGGCAATCAAATGTAAAATAAAAGAAGTAACTAAAATTTTTATTTAAACGTAACCCCAAAACCCCCTCTTCTCCCAATAATTGTTGTCGTCGGCAATCAAACGGTCAAATAAAAGGAACGTCAATTATTCTTTAATCGTATAGAAAAAAACAAAAAAAACCCTCCCACTAATTGTCCTGGCCAATCAAATGTAAACCAATCGAAGTAAGACAGTAAATTATTAGTTAAACATAACCCAAATTACTATTCGAACGTACACCGAAAAAGACTCGCTCTTGTCAATCAAAATTAAAGAAACCTAGACTATTATTGTCCCATTGTCAAATCGAATATTATTTGGGAAAACCCAAATAATTTATAAACGAAAAAAAAAAAAAAAGAAAGTCAAATCGGTTTTCAATCAAATGGTAACCGATAAAAGTAACTTAAATTTTGATTTAAACATACACACGAACAAAAACAAAACGCAAAACTCTCTCTCCCAATAATTGTTGTCGCCAATCACCAAAAAACACCCACCCCTCTCACTAATTATTGTCAGCAATCAAATGTACACCACTACTAAAAGTAACGTAAACTACTATTCTTTAAACGGTTACACCCCTTCTCCCAATAATTGTTGTCTACAATCGTACACACAAAAAAACACCCTTCCCAGTAATTAGTGTCGGGAATCAAATGTAAACCGATCAAATTAAGACCGCAACTTATTATTTAAACGTAACCCAAATTACTATTTGAATCTACACCAAAAAAAACACCCGCTCTTGTCAATAAAAATTAAACAAACAACAACTATTATCGTCCCATTGTCAAAAATATTTATTTGTAGAACCAAAACCATAATTTATAAACGAAAGGAAGTCCAATCGGTCGTCCATCAAATGTAAACCGATAAAAGTAAAGGTTTTAAATTTTATTTAAACATAAACACACGCGCGCAAAAAAAAAAAAAAACACTTCTCCCAATAATTTTTTCGGCAATCAAATGTAAACCTATCAAAGTAACGTAAATTATTATTTAAAGATCCATCATAAAACCCCGTTCTCTCTTGAATTTTGTCAATCCAATTTTACAAAAACTAATATTATTTTTTTTAAAAAAAACCACAAATTACTATTTGAACACACACCAAAAAAGACCCTTTGGTAAAAAAAAAAAAAAACTATTATTATCCCATCGTCAAAAATATTATTTGGGAAAAATAATTCAGAAACGAAAAAAAGTAAACTTTGTAAACAAACCAAAAAAAAAAGTCAATATTAATAGAGAATCGCTATCCCGGGAACTATATATTAATGTGTTTTTCAGTTAGAAATCGCGCCTCTGGCGGCTAACACGAAGGATCAGATGACAACCGAAAATTTTTAAATGCGAACTTTTTAATTTACTTTCATGTTTAATAAATAAAAAAACAACAACAATGTAACGAACGTCTGTGCTCGTTACAATATATATACGTGATTTGTTGTCATCTTGAAAGAAAAATTGTATTAACATGTTTTTTGATTCATTGAATAATTCAAATCTGATTGAAGTTGTTTTAGGACTTAGCTTCATGAAAGAAATGACAGTGATTTATTTCTAGGTTGTGAGGAGTAATCATCTTGAATATTCTTCATAAAGCATATAGTTAACAGTTTTAATAATTTGTCACCTAAATAAAAATTGAAAATTGTTCAGTTGTTAATTATGAAGTGCCATAGTTGACTGAGTACTTTATTGCCTTATATTCTGCATACATGTGACAGAGATCTTACTATATAGATTTATATGTTTCCTTGATAGTGATCATCTCAAAACAGCTTTTTTTAGACAAAATTATCTTTCAATCAATAAATTTTATTGATAAAAACTTCCCCCCAAAATGATAGATTATAAATGGTCTTATCTATGTAGTTTAATTAACCCTTTAACTGACTGACTCGTTCTTAATCGAGGCAATTTGATACATATTCATTTTTAATCGAGTAAATTCGTTTTTAATCGAATAAATTTGACATCGCTGTAAATTGCTTAGTTTTTGTACTACGTTTACGGTTTTGATGTCATTTTTTAGAACGCAAAAAGTTTTATAATATACTGCCATCTATTGAATTATTTTACAAGTAAAAAATCAATTAATTGATGATTTATGTCAAACAAAAACTAAGCACTGCCTTTTCACATCTTTTCTTGAATCTTATTGGCTGTTGAAATTTTGTAAACAAAAGAAAATGGAAAAGCTCCGCCTTCTCATCATCTTTTCTTGAATCTTATTGGCTGTTAAAATTTTTATATGGCTGCCAAAAATTAAAAATTTACGAACGCTTTTGTTTTATTTTGAAAATGATAAACGAATGTTTTAGAGCATTTTAAAAATATTTTTTGATGAAATACAAATAAAATACAAATTATTTTCATATAATATGTCAAAAATAAATATTATTTTACAAAAATAGTTATGATTTTAGCAAGAATTATTTATTTATTGCAAAGTCGGGAAAAAAAAAAATCATAACGTGAAATTATGATTGCCGTTTCTTTTCATGTCAACCGTAACAAATATTTTTAAAATTAAAAATCAAAATTTATTTTTGAACAAACTTTCGTTTATTTTTATAATGTGAGAAATTACTAATATACTTTTTAAAAACGAAACTAAAGTGAATATATTTAAAAAAACGGTCAATAACTTTTGAAAAATTGATACATTATTTTGTGCATCGGCCAATTAAAAGCTTTGAGTGATACCACCTGCTGCGAATGAACAATTAGACGCTTAAAGGGTTTTAAGTCTCAAGTTTAAACCTCTATCATTGGATTAAAGCTTCTACGTCAAAGCTCAACTAATCATTTCTGGGTTTTAAGCATGATATGATGACCCATGAAAGTAACTATTTAGTTATTATTATTTTAGATATATATTGGGTTATTTTACCATCTAAATGATGTTAAATAGAGCAAGTTTCAAGTGATATTTTTTCTTTCTATTTTTTAGACCAATGATAGTGCTAGTTTAAAGATTGAACCAATAACTTTTAGATCCATGAATACAGAATTTAAGTTCATGTTCTAGAAACATTTAACAATTCCAGCTGAATGGTTGTAATAATTTAGCATATAACTACAAATTAAAATAATATTATCACTAACTTTCCTACGAACATTTGATTTTTTTTTTTAATTTATTACAATGTTTTTTCAATGTTTCGTTTACTTTTAAATTATTGTGTTAAATTGGATTGAATTGTCAAGAACATTTTTTTTTTCTTAACATCACCTACAATTGGTGGTGAAATATCTGAAATACATAAAAATAGATTAGAGCCAATAAATTGATATGTTACTGTTAAAGTTGTCAGTTTTTTTTTTTAATTATTATAAAAAAAAAGAGAGAGAAGAATCACTAGATATATTGATGTTATTAAAAAAAATAGCATAATTAATAGTTATAACAAGTTATCAAATTACTATTTAGCTTTGTCTATAAATTTAGTCTACTAATATGGCGGAAGACTTGAAAGTAGATTCCTGAGTCCATTCTCATCTTAGTAAAAAATAAACAATTCAATTTGATCAGTTGATTGGAATTTTTGCACTCAGTATGCTATTTATCGATATATGATCTTCTGGGCAACTAACTATAAAATTATTATTGTTCTGTGTTTAATACAATGGTAGATTTCTGGAAATTAAGGTTCATGGATCTTGGTTCCAGTTCCGTTACTTTTGGTTCTCAAACTTTTTATGAATTCCCAAATACTAAATCGTAATAATTATAATAATTAATCTTTTTTGTTTGTTTGTTAAATCATGTTATATTATAGGAAGAGATTGCTCAGTATTTTATAACCGTATAAAAAGCAGCATTTATAATTCAACTCTTATTATAAACGTACTTTTAAGTTATTATTGTTTTTATAAAGTGAATGCAAACATCTTAATTTAGTAATACAATTATAATCAAATTGTGCAAATGGAAATATATGATTGCTTTATATTTAATAATACCATGTGTTGAAGGATTAGGATGGGGTCCTCCTTCTAAGTAATATGTGTTTGTGTGTCTAACGACTTGTATTCATTTAGGAAAGCAGGATTTATCTTATGTTGAACATCTAGTTACTAAATAAGACAGCAGAAACTTTTAACATTGTCAAATATTTTTCAAAATCAAGAAATCTCAAAATTGAAATCAATGTCTTGAACAAATATTGAACCAAATGTCTAAGAGTACAATGTTTGAGAATTTGAAACCAGAAAATGTATGTGATAGTTAAATTGATTTTTATCTTTTCATGTAGTAGTAATATCAGGAATGCATATATATATACACACACACACATAAATACAAATATGTTGTTTACTTATACATGGCATTGTTTTCTCTAAATTTACAGTTTTTTCATTTTGAAGAATGCCTTTTTATTAATATTCTGATCTTGTAAGTTATTTTAAAATAGTTTATAACAAACCTATTATATTGTTTTAATTTCTTACATTATCAGATTTTTGTATGTAACTTAATGAAGTTAATCATAGAATTAAACTTCAGTGAAATGTTTTTGGTAGAAATAATTTAATTTTAGGAAATATGGCTGTGTTTTCTAGGGGAGATATTTATTAGCAGTTTTTACTTATGGATGTGAGAGTTGGATATTTGTAAGAACAATATTAGAGAATTCAGACCATTCAACAAATTATGGAAATATATATATATGTCTGTTGGGAGTAATAAAAAAGAATCACAAGTGAAATTGTTGGGTGAAAGAACAAACAGGTATCATTGACATCATTGGGAGAATCAAGAGAAATGGAATTGGGTTGGGCATACTGCTAAATAAGGTGATAATAAGTGTACTATTGAAATCTAAATTGGAACCCAAAGGATTATAAAAGATTTAGAAAGAGACCAGCCACATGTGAATTGGATGAATGAAATAAGGAAGTTTATTGGTGTGATATGGAGAAGATAAACTATGGATCAGAGAAACTGGGTTAAACGTGAAGAAATCTTCATCATGCAATGGATTGATAATGGTTGAAATGGTGATGATGATATAACAGGTAAATATTCTTTCTTCTGGAATAAAGATATAAAAGTTCAATAGGACTTGCCCAGGCTTACAATTTACCAAATGGTAAGAATTTACACCCATTTATTGGTTAATATTAGTGGTTGACTGGATTAACAGAGGGAGGCTATCTGAAAGAAAAATTTCTAATCTGTTGAAATTTTTTCAAATTTACTCAATCCAGACGATTCAAACCCAGATCATAAGTATGGTAAGAAGATCCACACCATCTTTGTACCACATGGTCTTTTTCCTAAAAGGCATTAAATTGATCTTAGAATAAAAAAATGAATATGTGTGAATTTAAATATTTGTGACTGTGATTCCATTTTTTTTTTCTTAATTTGGAAAAATTATCTTTAATTTATTTATCTAATAAATAATAATTGACAGTATGTAATAAATAATTGATAATATAGCGATTTATACACAAATGTAAAAAATACTCTCGCAATCTAAAAAAACAAATCAATACATACTTTGATCTATAGTACCTGGTATATATCTAATACCTTTTTGTTTTGGTTTTTTAATTGATGAATACAAATTTATATTTGATGACTTTGCAATATGTTTTCATTATTGCTAATATTTTTAAATAAATTAAAAAATTTGTATTGACAAGTTGACATGTGACTTTTTTTTTTTAAATGCAAAATGTCTATTTAGATTAGTAGAATGAAATTGTATTTGTATTCCCAATAAAAACTTATTTTGAAAAAAAAAAAAAAAAAAAAAACAATTTATAATAAAAATATCATATTAAAAGATGCTATCAACTTGTATTATTCCAGACAAGCAAATTTAAAATCATGTGACTCATTTTTTTAAAAACCCAAATCCATTAAAAATTAATATGACGTCTAAATTAAATTTCACGTATGTTTGACAATGTATAAATTAAAGCAAAACAAAAACCGTATCTTAATTATTAAAAAATAATGGTTCTGTTTGTATCTGCAGATATGTCTGTAGAATTGTCGTAAAGAAAAAAAATTCTATTTCCGATCTGTTAAATACAATGATGAACATTTCGTCTCAAATTTTTTTGGAGTTTTCAGAAATAATAGATATATATTCATCTTTAATTAAATTTTGAAATAAATATCCGGGTTTAAAATTATGTAATAATTTATTTCCTCAAAAATAATTTACTGGAAAGAATAGTATCGTAATTGTGTGTACAATAAGTTTGATACCTTCGCAATAAGTTTATATTGCAACATGAATTCAAGTTTAAACCGAGCACTGATTATATATGCGTATGGGAGATGGTGATCCAGGCCAACTGATGAGTGCTGATTTAGCACGAAATACGACTATTAAAGAGCATTTATCTTTTTTACATGTGTGTGGTCATGTGTATTGACTGTGTAAGATGGAGTGGGTGACTGAAGGGAGTTTGAAAATTTGGCTTCAAATCCCATCTAATTAAATTATATCCTGTACATGCACTAACATTACAAATTTCCAAATATCTCAAAGTATTTCTTGCTCTGAAGCAAAAAATAGTCTCTCTGTTCTGATCTCTGAGCTCGCTATTACCTGCTTCAGTTTTAGTTTTAAAATTGAATGTTACAAAGAAAGTCAAAAACCATTAGTTTATATATTTAAATATTTTACTTAGATCTTTACTTATTGTCAGTTGCATAGGTGATCATTGACATTTAGGTATCAAAAAGATAAGTTTTATTTTTTCAGTCAAAACTCAAGATTTTATTTACAGGCTTCAAATTGATGCAGGATTTTTAGTTCTTGAGTTTGCCACTCTCTTCTCTACCAAAATAAATGAATACGGGTCATAACATATTTCAATGAATTAGCATATTCTTGTCTCCTCACTACTTTTATACCATCTAGTATAAGCTTTAATAATCAATAGATGCCAGATGATAGTGCTTAATAAATTTTTACCCATCGCTGTTCTATCCAAATATTCTCAGACTAGTTTCTAGCTTATTAAGGGCTACTATCGGACATCTATTGATTACTAAAGCTTACCACTAGATGGCATAAAAGTAATGATAACAAAAAATATGCTAGTAAATTATAATGTGTAAGCTAAGGTCATGTGATATTTTGTTGGCCTTGTGATATTTCATTTACATGTTAAAAAAACTGAAGTAGATATTTTCATTAGGAAAAATTGTTTATTTTAATGTTGAAGTTGCCTTTGATATGAAATATTTATTCTTTATAAAATTAATAATATTTTAGTAGATCTTTCTTTCACTTATTCTTTTTATCTTCTGCTATTTTTTTTTTTTTCCAATTAAATAATTCATAGTAAATTGCCATTATAATGAGTTGATTTTTTTAAAGATATACTCTGCCTCTCTTTTGTTATTCTTTTTTCTACCATTTTATATTTCTGCGAATATTTTTGAGCAGAAATAGATTGCTAGCATAGGTTTAATATTATATTACATTTGAAGACCACTACCTCTAATATTTTAGATTGATATAATAGAACTGGAAATGAACTATTTTTCTGAGAATTAGTGCATATTGACATCTTCTTTATGTCATAAACAATTAAAAAACAGAAGAGACTATCTATTTCTAATGATTTCACTGTTAAGAAAGCTTGATTTATTAATAGTATTGGAATTTAAGATAGGAAATCAAACCTAAGCCAGATGCAAACATGTCATTACAAATTTCTGAAATCATGACCAGTTAAACTTAAGATAGAGACTTGAATTTTATTTTTAATAATCTTTGAATTAGTAAACTATATAAGTCAATAAATTGTAAATATTAATAAACACAGGAACTGATAGCTTTAGAAATATATGGTCCGTTCTATTCTTACTGTTTTTCTGATGTAAAGAGTGTATGCATTTATTCAGTTCATAAGAGTTTAGTATACTTTCATTTCTATTTCATTTGTGTGTGTGTGTGTATATATATATATATATGTGTGTGTCATTCATCCATTCACTATCCAGCCATTTTAATATTAGAAGAAATAAAAGTGAGAGAAAGAACAAATGTTAAAGATGGGTTTTGTGATGACTATATAACCATTATTGCAAACACTAATATATTCACATAAATTATGATAGTTCTGACGTGTTATGATTCTATATTTCAGTTTCTGCAAAAAGCCTTTTGATTAGTCAGTGTTGTTTCATAACAACAATATTCATACTTTCAAATTGTTAATCATTCATTTCAAACATTCCATGAAGATTTTTCTTTTATTATTGATTGATAAAGCAACTTTATTATTGTTTTTTAAAGATTGCTATTTAGTTTAGTATCAAAAAACAGGTTTATTTAACTATGTTTACAATAAAGAAAAAATTATAAAATAACATTAAATTTGGCAATACATTTATAAACCATTAAATTACTTAATGTCCAATATTAATAAGATTCCATGTGGAATTTGCTATTAGGTGAGGAGCTAACTTCAAATCTCTTTCTTTGATATCTTTTAATTTTTGTAAAAAAATTAATGTTGGATCAGGTATAACAGACTTGAAGATTATGAAGCATCTGACAAACCATAGACAGAAAGTGATGAAAGTTGCACTTCTTATAATTGCAAAATCCCCATAAGCAAAACCTTTTATGAGTGTGTTGATAATTGGATGTTTTGGTGTATAAATTTTATTAATCAATATTCTACAGCCCTGAAGAGAGGAACAATTGTTGAAAATGTGAAATATGGTATCATCCTCCCTATGGCAGAGTGAGCAAACAGGGTCCAAAGATGAAAAACCTCTATACATCACAAGAAAGTGGCTTGTTGGAAGGGCATTGAGATTTAGCTTTAGAAGAAAGTCCAAATATTTTGGCTCTAGATTACATCTTTTATATTTCTTTATAATGGCAAAGTTTGTACAGGTGAGAATGCTATGATCTGGGATAATTGTTGGAAAAAAGAAGATAGGCATCCCAATAATGAAGTTTCGTTGGTTTTAATTGAGTTAAAGGTGTGAGAATTTTTGAAATGTCAATTAAGACTTGTGTCAGCCAACCATCATTAATTGGAGGTGGAGTATCTGTAGGATGAATAGATAGAAAAGGTGATCATCAGGAAAAATCCCATTAAGTCTTGTAATGATGTTATTTGATTTCTGTAGACAAAGAACATGAAGTGAATGCAGTGACAAGCCATTAAGTCTTGTTGGTCTCTGCACTCTTCTTAAGCTAATAGCAACAGTTTTACCCTTCCACATTAATCTAGAGCAAAGAGAGTTTATATTCTGGATAAATTTTGATGAAAATTTAATGAACGGCATGTAGTAAGCAATTCTGGGGAACAGTAACATGTTGAGTAGGGCTGTTTTTGCAAATAATGATGTATAAACTTTTGAAAGTGAATCAATTATTTTTCTTGCAGAATTCATGATAGTGTCTTGTATTAATTTCCTCATTGCTGCATGAGAGAGACTCATTGGTAAACCCAAAAATTTTTGTGGCATAGCTGTGAAAAAGGATGGAATGGATTTTCCAGATGAAAGTCTCCATACAGCAGATTTTCTAAGGTTAAACGCAAGACCTGACTCTATGGTGAAATTGTCCATAATTTGAATTAGTTTCGGTATGAATTTTCTAGAGGGTAAGAACACTGCCACATCATCCATGTAGGATATGTGCTGAATGGATTTATTGATACCAGGAATGTACAATCCAGGAAGATTCATCTCTAAAGATTTAAGGAATGGATTTATATATAGAATGAAGAGTAAGAGACTAAGAGGAGAACCCTGTGGAATCGACTTGGTAGGTGTGAATGAGTTTGAAATTTTTCCATTTAATGAAATTGCAATATGTCTGTTTAATAGAAGGTTAGTAATGATGTTCATTATACCTGTGGGAATGTTCAGACCACTTAGAAGATGTATTAGTTGAGGAATTCTGACTGAGTCAAAAGCAGCTGAAATATCAAGTTGGACAACTATTGGCTTTGACTTTTTATTTTTTCTTGTATAATCCGTAATTAACCTGAATAGGCAGAGTGCCTCAGCTGTGGAACTACCTTTCTTTGCAAATTCAAAACTAGAGATAAAAGGCAGATTGCTATTTAGTTATCACTTGTTAAACCAAAATTTTTATTTATTGCACTCAAAAACTATTTAGAATATTATATAGATAAGCCTTTGGATGTGCAATTTTAATTAAACTTTGTTAATTTTATTAGGGACAGAAACATAATAAAAAATAGTCAAAGTTCATTATTTAAAAATTTGAACTATCAAAATATTTTTTATTATCAATATAGCCATGTCTTGTGATACATATCATGCACCCAGCATTTTTAGATCTAGGTTTAGTTTCTTTGAATTTTTTAATTCACTCGGCTGCGAATAGTGTTTATATTATAATGAAAATCAGTAGTATTATTGTGGACTTGAATTTAGTTGGGTTTTTGTTCAACATTTATCATTAGTAAGTTATAAGGGTTGAAATTAAAATTTATTATTAATTTACTAATCTAAATAAATAACTTTTTTAATGTTTATTTAGAAATTTAGATCATTTATCTAAACTCTATAAGAACTTAGACACCCTGAATATATGAAACATGCATTTGCTTGATGTGGGCTCCCAAAATCTTAACATACTTAATGTGCTTGTAGCAAAGGATGTGTCAAGGTTTTAAAGTCACTTATTTAGTTTTTCAGGTAGCTTAATATTTTCATTATTACCTTGTGGTAATCACTGATTGTTCAATATATCTATAAGTGGCACTAGAATAGAGAGGTACTCTTACTTTATCATATTATTGTGTTGATATTCTATTATTGTTTTGCTACCATTGTTTCTGATCATTATACACTCTGCTAATAAATTAGAACATCTTATAATGAAAAAAATTGACTTCACACACAGTCATTTGATGTCAAGTGACAGTTTTGGTAATCTGATCAAGTATCAACTCATCTTTGTTTTCCTTGCTTTCCATGATATTTTCAAAAGTCAGAACCAGCCTTCCTATCATTCCCCGTATTTAAACACATTCAGAATAACAAGAAACATTTTTACTTCTTTAAAACTATTTATCTTTTCTATGCTTTTATCATTGGCTGTCATCATTATCATCTCTTGTGTATTCACACCAGAAGTAAGTTAAACCACTAAACATCAGATGATCATTATCTCATACTAGCACATAATTGTTATTAAACAATTCAAAACAAAGCAAAACTCTTCATATAGTAATGCCATCTTGTGCTAACAAAAGCAATCAATGGATGCCAGAAGGCTTGTGCATAAAATCCCCATCCAGTGCCCACTCATCCAATATCTCCAGACTAGTTTCTGGCTTGTGGCCTCATCAGTGAGTAGCCTTGGATCTGAGAGCACTGCACCTAGATCTTAGGATCTAATGCAACCATCCAGCAGCCACCTTTTAACTCTATTTAACTACAAAACTACGAGAATGAAATTGAAAACGGTGGCTATGGTTGTCCAAGACACCAAAATGTATGGATGCTGAATTGAGTTCAGACCCATGTGACTATATAAGCTATTGAGCTTGGATTGAAAATATTAATTGTGTTTTCAATTTCATTCTCATAGTTTTGTAGTTAAATAGAGTTAAAAGATGGCTGCTGGAGGGTTGTATTAGATCCTACAATCTAGGTGCAGTGCTGTCAGATCCAAGGCTCCTCACTGATGAGGGCCACAAGCCAGAAACTAGTCTGGGGATATTGGATGAGTAGGCACTGGATGGGGATTTTATGCACAAGCCTTCTGGCATCCATTGATTGCTCTGTTAGCACAAGATGGCATTACTATATGGAGAGTTTTGCTTTATTTTGAATTGTTTAATACCAGAAGTAAGCTAAAGCAAGTAAGATTTCATATATATTTTGCTACTGACAATATTAGTAATATAGGAATGATTCCCACTTACCAGTTTTTAGTTCAATATAATT
This sequence comes from Epiperipatus broadwayi, assembly GCA_028023455.1. Taxonomy (NCBI): domain Eukaryota; kingdom Metazoa; phylum Onychophora; class Udeonychophora; order Euonychophora; family Peripatidae; genus Epiperipatus; species Epiperipatus broadwayi. The sequence goes on from JAQFVV010012470.1 coordinate 3,403,888, forward strand.
TGTTTTTTATGTCTTCCAAGTACTGTACTTCATATATTATAAATATTTGGCAGCATTTATTAGTTATTATTTGGTAGATATAAGCACTTAGTCCATTAGTAAATCAAGAGTTTTTTTACCACCTCTAGGTCATTTAGTGTTATATTTAAATACCATGTAATAGCACTAAATAAATCCTTATCCTGTGCTTCTCTATTCAATATCTGTATACTAGTTTCTAGTTTATAGCTTTCATCAGTGAGGAAGTTTGAATTTTGGAACAGTGCATTGAGGTCTTTAGGATCTATCTAAAGCACCATTCTTTTGGTAATCATCATTTAACTCCCTATTATACTATCAAGCTTATTAGCCTAAACTGGAAAAAATATATAAATGACACTTTGTTTGAATAGTTTTATAGATTTAAAACCAGTTCAATTTCTGCATGTTATAGTGTCTTTAGTTTTTGTAACAATTATAGGCACCTCTAACCTGTGACAATAGTAATGTTATTTTGCCAGTTTTTAGATATTACACATCATCTATGGTTTAACATGGTAGTTTTTGTCTTATTAGTATATGTAGGCTTATACGCATTTCACCATAGGCTTTGTGGTTGGTTTGAGCAGAATTTATCAATCATAAGTAATCAACTTCATACCCTCCATAGCTGTTTTTTAGCTTCCAGAAGTCTTCATGGTAGTCTTTGGAAAACTTTGTTATCTTATTACTGTTTATGCATGATTTTTACATAGAGCACATATGCTGCACTATAATTTCAGATCAATTTGATTGGCTGGTCATTTCAATTCTTATTTTTTCTTAGCAATACATTGCAACTGGATTATCTAATCAAAACCAATGTAAATGCATTACCTGCTAATGAATTTTTAGTTAATAAAAGAGGATCCTAAAAAATTGACTCAACCTGCATGATTTGCAAAAAGAAGATGAAACTATCAACCATTTCAGATTCAGATGTAATCAGCTAATGCAACTTAAAAATCCACTAATGAGTGGGATCAAGGCAAGTCAATCTAAATTATTTAATTTGAAAGAATATATCAGAAAAAGATCATACCCAGAAATTAGACTCTCATTAATTCTTGATCATCTATTATGGATTACTAGATGCAAGCTAGTATTCAGTCATCAAAATTTTAATCCTATTAACTTCATGCAGAGCAATCTAAAGAAAACAAGAACAAGAGATAGCCTGATAGCCCCTGAGGTTATTTTTATCATGACTTATGACATGCTGGATTTATCCTCTCCATGGCCTAACCAATAGCAGGATGCTCCAAAAAGGAGAAAACAGAAGAGTAATTGACTCAAATTCGGGAAAACCAAATGAAGGAATGAGAAAACACTGAACAAAATGTGTACCAAATAATCTCTAATTTAATAATATAATTTTTAATAAATTATTTTGGAAACTACATTGCAACTTTATATAGAGGAAACCAGTAAATTGAGATCTAAAGGGAGCCATGGATACAATGAGACGTGCTACTGTAAAACTAACGTAAATGTAAATAATCTTAGTAACATAATGCTGATTATGACAATTTGTGAATATAATCTGAAGAAGTGAACAATTTTAGACAAAGACAATTAGAACAATGTACGCTTACATATAAAGTAAATTATAAAGATTTTTTTTATTATCAGTAAACTTTATATATGTTGTGATAGTTAGATTATTGAATTTTTTAGCAGAAAAATATTGTTTTATTAAAACTTTTTTTTTTAATCGGAAACATTAAAGCTTGCTGTATTTTTTTTGTTGTTGTCGCATTGATTTATTATTTTATGTGAAGAAAACATATGGATTAACTTTTTTTTGTTTAAATATTTATATATATGTTTTATTTTTCTTTACTAAATAAAACAAAACAAAAAAAGTAGTTTGAAAGTAAAGCTGGATATATTTTAAAGAAACAGGCAATTATTTTGGATAATAATTTCATTAATACATAAAGAATAGGAGTGATTGAACATTGACATACATTATGAAAATTTGTCAAATATAAATGTAGCTGTTATCGATTACTCAAACTACTATGATAGTTTATTCTCTCTCCTTTATGAAGTATTATATTTTTCTTCTTAAATATACATTTAGCTATTATCGACTACTCAAACTACTATGACCGTTTGTTCTATTTCCCTTATGAAGTATTATATTCTTTATATATATATTCTTAATGCATTGATAAAATTATAAAACAAATAAATCCACGTTACTTTTATGACTATAAGAATGCTATATGTTTTAATTCTGAAGAAGGCTGTCATGTCAGGCGAAACTGTTATATTAATAAAACAAAAGTGAAATTTGTGTACTTGTTTTGGTGTGACAATAGATAGTAATATCTGCACATAAAAAAAGTTATTGCATTGTTATGTTACTACAGAGCAAATCCTATCTGGCATTCTTTTACAAGAAATAATGGCAGAGAAATTCATCATCAGTCATAATTAACTGACTGTTCTTGGACTCCCCCTTACCAATTCCAATTTAAGAATAGGGAAATATCAATTTAGAACCACAATTGAAAATCTAACTACATAGGCCAACTATTTAAAAAAAATTCTAAATTTACTGAAAAATTATCATAGATGAATGTCTAATCAAGAGACTTTTGTTAGTGTAGATTAATTGAACTGTTTGTTGTTAGGAAGATTTTGTGACATTCAATCATTGGAGATGGCATGGTTGAGATTCACTCCAGGGTTCTTTAGCTCTAGAGTTCATCTCTTTATCATTATATTAAACTGCATAGGGTTTTTCTGTAGATAAATAATAAAAAGAGAGACTTGATACTAAAAAAAACAAAGTACATTAATCATTAAGAAACATAAAAATTAAGAAGGGATAAATGATTCTTTGATGTTGATTAAGAGACCACAGATAATTGAACTGAGTAGAAAATGATTCCATTTTTGGCATTTCTGATACTCAGCTTTCTTATAAACTCCCAATCAATAAGTCCATTTGATTATTTTATTTAATATGAAGTATTATGAAAATTGTGATTAAATTTGGCACTACTACTAGATAATATTGGTTAGTAAAAATGTTCATATCAATAAATTGTATTTACACAAATTAATATATGAATAACATTTAAACTCTTATATTTATATTTTAATGCTTGCTTTATTTGCATTTTGAAGTTATGTGATTATTGTTAACAATTCTTATCATCCTGTCAAAATAGCAACTATATGTTATAGATGGTAGTATTATATAAGCTAATATTTAGAGAGAATTTAGAAAGGCAAGGTTATATAGTTTAACCAAATCAGGAAAAAGGATGTGGGCATTAGAATAGCAAAATTGTGGTGGGGTGGGGGAGGGTGGGGGCTAAGAAGTAAAATGTAATAAAATATTGAGCATGTGTGCACAATAAAAATTTTTTTATTGAAGTGGTATTAATACATTTTAAAAGACATATAACTTATCAAATTGAGGATTAAGTAATAAAATGTAATCAATTGTATTATTAGATGAACATAGGTTGGATCAGTGGCTCTGAAGTTATCAACTTTGAATTAAAGAAAAATTGCAATTTTGGCATGAGTGTGATATTTAATGTATATGTTTATTTGTATGCGAGGATATAAAAAATTGCCACTACTAAACCAACAAATTCACAACTTTTTTAAACAAAATTTTGTAAATAAAAAAAAAAAAAAAATATAAGAGAAAGATCATTAATTAATTAAAAAAAAAAATAATCATTTATAATTAATAAAAACATATATTTGTTGATTATTATTAAAAATTATTAAAAAAAAAAAAGAGAAAATGAATGATTTTTTTATTGTAAAGAATTTATTTAGTTTAATGATGAATTTATGTCAAGATTGATGGCATTAATGTTTTGACTTCAGTCTTATAAATTAAAATGTTATGAATTTAAAGTTAGAAAAGAAAATGTAATTCTAATTTAATTTTTTTCTTTCATTTCCAATTTTAAATGAAACTTTAAGAGACTGACTGGAAAAATACATGACACATTGTTGGTAAACAAATCGACATTTTTTTTTCAACATGTAATGTTGCTTTTGAACTCAATCCAACACAGACTACTGCTCTGATAGATCCATGGTATATAAAGCTAAAAACAACACCAATTAATTGGAATTAAAGTTGTAATCACTACTCAGTTCAGTTGCCTGGGAAATTAATTGCCAGTATTTGTTACAAAAAAGAGCCTGGTATTTGAAGGCACTGAATATACAACTTCTCAGAGATTACCACAAGAAAGAAGATAACATTAAGTTTATTGGTAGAATGAAGATAAGACAGCACTGTAAACTATAAATTATCATTGTCATGCATAGTGAAATCACTATATATTACGTGGAAATATAATTGTTGGTGGAGTATTGGATACAGAGCCTAAAGGTATCGTATAACATATACCTGTCTTTTGTCCATGATGAAAGAATTGTGAGTAAGCTGAAATGCAACAGAATGATTGGTGCAAAATTGATAATATGAAGAAAATTAATTTTGTACATTATAAAGTTTACTAAAACTTCTGATATAGAATTATAATTGTGAAATAAATAAATACTTGGAAGAAAATCTAAAATTGAAAGATGATCTTGCAACGAAAGTTATTTTGAATACTTTCTTAGAATCAAATCATGTGTAGTGAAGGTACAAAAAGTGACATTAATAATAATACCAAAGACTAATACTAAACAGTGAAATATTGGATGATAGTTTAATTTAAATTGTATTTTATAGTCTTCAATAATTTTCGTTAACTAAATTATGTGCAATGCTTTAGAATTAGTTAATAATAAAAGCAATTTGTAAACTCTTCAACATTATTGTTTTTCTTCTCTTTTAAGATTTTTATAATATAGCCTTTAGTTTTTTTTTTTAAATATTTTTAAATATGAAATAGTATTCAATGTAAATTTTTACTTTAAGAAGGTGTATTAATGTTGTATATAATGTGATTTTTTGTGTGTGCTGTGTGTATATAATAATGTTTATTAATCATTCTTTAGACTAGAAATTATTTAATAGTGAATATTATTTCTGTAGTGCGATTTTTATTACACCACTTCATGCAAAGTAGGGACTATATTTTAACACCTTGTGGAGAGATGCTTTTTCTCATGTTTTTGGTCATATGTTTATGATTGCATTCCTCCAGATTCTACCCTGCATGAGAAATATTATTCATAAGTGTGTATGTGATTGGGAAAGTTAAAGGAGGTTAAATAAGTTTGTGAATCCAGCCAGAAATATGGGCAGATATGTATGCTTTGTAAGAGTGATTTGTATATTTGTATACAGTGTGGTTTTTGCACTTCAAATTTTTTTACCATTTTTATAATTTATTTTATTTGTGCTTAAATGCATCTTTCATTTTATCCTGTCTTGCTGCATAGCATATATTATACTTTACGTGTCATGTGACAGTGTGTCATTCAATGTACAACGATCTCAAGTTGCTTTTAATTGTGCTAAATTACAGGCAACTAGTAGGTAGGTAAATTAGTACTTCAAATGAACGTGATGCCAGTATTCTTATCTTCAAACCCAATAAAATTTTTACATTAGTCATGGTCAGTCCGGAGAAATAAGCAAGAGTTTGATAGCATTACTTTATTAAACTTATGCTTTGAATAATCAAACTATCTCTATTTAAAGCATTGTTATAACTGATATATTAAAGTATGTTGATTTTTAAACTTATCTTCTATTTAAAACCTACATCTTACATATATTTATATTGTTATCATAATTCAGAAATATGGACACAAATATGAAGCTACACTGTAATTGTTTATGTAAATTTAATAAATAAACATATTTTAGATGAATGGAATGTAAATTATTACAATGTGATTTAATATTCATACATATATTTAATTCTAAAAACTAATAATATTACAAGTGTAGATTAGATATATAAGATACTGAATTCAGATTATTTACAAGATTCACTGGTTGGGTACAGGAATAATTTTCAGATATGAGGATTAACTCTGAACAGTCAACAAACAGTCCCTATCTATAAATATCTCCTGCTTTTTTATAGAATAAGATATTTGTTCTCAAAAGCTAAATACTTTTTTTTTTTTAGCACAGTGTTGTCTGTTATTTGTTTATGCTTTTTTTTTTTTCATTTTCTGTATTTTTTTTTTATCTTACTGTCTTTGGTTCTTTAGGTTGTTATTGGGCATATTTTTGAAGACTTAATAAGGTTCTTAACCACCAAAACCATACAGGGTATGATCCTGACATTTCAGGGCATAAATAACATCCATAGCAGTTACTGTCTTTTGTTTAGCATGCTCGGTGTAAGCTACAGCATCACAAATCACATTCTTAAGAAATACTTTCAATACTCCATGAGTTTCTTTATAGATCAAACTGGAGATACATTTTACACCACCATGGTGAATAAGACGATGAATAGCTGGTTTGGTGGTATCATGGATATTATAACACAAAACTTTACGATGATGCTTAGCACCACCTTTTCCTAAACCTTTACCTCTTTTGCCATGACCAATCACAATGATACTATGGTTCAAAACTAAAAGCATATAAAAATCATTATTGGTCCATATATGTTTATGAAGGGTCACTTCCAACTTTCAGTTGCATGCACAATACTTCTTAGCCTAGTATCTTTAATGCCAGCATATATATGTAAGATTACAAAGCCTTTAGCAGTTTGAAAATTTTAAAAGAATAGGTATCAATAACTAATCATTTGGAAAATAAAGCAATCTAATTAAGGATTTACCTGCCCCTTTAAATAATGGAAGGACTTAGATAGGATGATCTGAAAGTAGTTTTTTCTTTCTTTCACAAAATTAGACTAGATTGCTAGGCTTGATTGATAAGTAAAATCACTAATTAATCACTTTGAAATTGGATTTGGAATAGGATTGAGATGATTATATTACTATACCATGATCAATTGTAGTAGCACCAACAATTATCTGTGTATTGTGGTAGGAATAATTAGCTGGTTATCAATGGTGGTATGAAGTGAATACTCAGTTGATTTTGAATATGAGTATTTTGAGCTTGATTCACAGACTTCAGTAGGGAAATGGATTTTAGATCATTATTTGCTCTAGTCTTAAATTGATAATGAAATTAGTTAAAAGAATGATTATCAGTTTTAAAGTCAATCTATGATGATGAATTAGAAAGAGTTTGTTGAAACTGAATTAAAGCAGGTTTTTACAGATAAATTTTGTTATTCATTGGCTGACAAAATGGTTTATAAATGATCATGAATTAGAACTGTTAAAAAGATCTGTTGCAGTGAAAGTAATATATGGAAACTTAAAAAAAAAATCATAACTCTATTAAAACAGTGATGGTGCTGTTATATAATGATAATGATGTTTTAAAATGACAGCAGAAGTACTTTGCTTATCTTATATTCAGTGATACAAGATTTCAGTTGCCTTTTTTTAATGATATATAATTTGAAGTTTGATAAACATATACATCTTAATAGTATTAAATTGCATTTTTAATTTTTAAAAGTGGAATGATTGCAGGTTCTCATGAGAATATCTGAGGACGATTTAAAATATGGGATTAGCTTTAAAAACGATCATAATTTTTTAGGAATATATAAACATACAAGTTGTGTGACCTGATCTTAAGATGGTTTTATTCTAAATTTTAAAAATAAAGTGCATATAAAAGGCAATAATTATCATGGAATCCTGTTGTTATTGATTTCAGGTAAAGTATTTTTAAGTATTTTGTATATTAGATTGTGTTAAGTTATAAATAAATTGTTATCAGAGACTCAGTGTGATTTTTTGTTGTTAGACAAATGGAAAATAGCAGGAGCAAAGGCAAGGCATTTGATTATATTAATTGAAAAGATTTGACTGTTGCTGTGAAATAGATTTTTCACCAAAGTGTATTCATATTGTATAGTTTTTGCATGATAGCTTGAGAATAAATATTATTATAAGAAGAAAATTTGAGACATTTAAAATGAAAATTGGTGCTAATTAAAGATGTGTATTTGTGAAGTTAGAAGAAAAGGTGAAGAAACAATTGATTTAAAAAGTGGACATGTATGTTACTACAAAGGCACAAATATTGGAAATACCAGTGGAGTAGGATTCATTATAGATAAAAAATGGAAGAATAACATTGTGGATATTGATGGTGTATCGGACAGAGTGGCAAGATTAGTTTTACAACTTAATAGCAGATACCAAATGCAGATAATTCATGTTTATGCCCCAACAAGTTCTCATAGTGATGAAGTAGTAGAAGATTTTTATATGGATGTACAAAAGGCTTTTGATCAGAGTAAACAACATTTTTAAAATTGTTATGGGAGACTTTAATGCTAGAATTGGTAAACAAATGAAAGACGAAAATGCTGCAGGTAATTTTGGCTATGGTAATAGAAATGAGAGAGGACATAAACTTGTGGAGTTTGCAGAAAAAGAAAAACTTTATATTATGAATTCTTTTTTTGAGAAAAATGTTAAAAGGAAATGGACATGGAAGCATCCAAATGAAGATACAGCAGAATTGGATTATATTTTGACTAACAGAAAATACATATTTCAAGATTGTAATGTTCTTAGTAAATTTAACACAGGAAGTGATCATCGATTAGTAAGAGGTAAGATACATGTTAATGCAAAACTAGAGAGACAAAAATTATTAAGAAAAACAATATTTACAGTTAATATTCCTAATCTTCAGAAACATTCTAATGAATTTAAATTAGAACTTACAAATCAGTTTTAAGTATTAGTAGATTTTGAACATGATTCAGATTTGAATGAAATTAATAGGAAAATAACTGATATACTTTTAAAAACTGCAACAAAGATAGCTGGTAGAAAAAAGCAGCAATTGACCAATAAAATTTCTACTGAGACTAGAGAATTTATGAAGAAAAGAAGGAATATGAAGATATACAAAAATGATGCATTAAAAAGGATTGAATATCTCGAATTTTGTAAAATGGTGCGGAAAAGAGTTGTAAATGATATAAGAAAATATAACTGTGAACTAGCAAGGAAAGCTGTAGAAGAGAATAAAAGTCTAAAGAGTGTAAAACAACATTTTGGTATTGGTAGGAAATTTATATCTGCAATAAGAAAAAAAGATGGAATTATTACTAAAAAGAGAGATGACATCATGAAATGTGTAGAAGACTTCTATCAAGAATTATATAGTAATAAAGAACAAATACCTTCTATACCTATTCTGAATTGCCCAGAATTTTGAATGAGAAGGTGAGACTTGCAATTAAATTTATGAAGAAAGGGATGGCTCCAGGTAATGATGGAATTATGATTGATATATTAAAAGAAACAGGTGAAGAAATAGAATTTTTTTTAGCAAAGTTATATTCCAAATGTCTAAATGATAAAGATGTACCAGATGATTGGAAGAATGCAGTATTAATATTAATATTTAAAAAAGGTGATAAAGAAGATATTAGAAATTACAGACCTATCAGTCTTTTATCAGTTTTATACAAATTTTTTACTAAGATAATTACAACTCGTCTACAGAGAACACTGGACTTCCACCAACCAAGAGAACAAGCTGATTTTAAAAGTGGTTTTAGTACAGTAGATCATATCAAGGTATCCAGGTATTGAGAGAAGTTATAAAAAGGACAAATGAATATGAATTGCCATTATGCTTAGGATTTGTAGATTATGAAAAGGCATATGATTCTATAAACATTTCTTCAGTGATTAAAGCATTGGATCATCAAGGTATAGATCCAGGATATTGTCATATTTTAAAGAATATTTATAAAAATGCAACAGCAACAATTAGATTACATAATGATAGTAGGAAAGTCAACATTGAGAAAGGTGTAAAACAGGATGACTCCATATCTCCAAAACGTTTTACAGCAGTGCTGCAAGAAGTATTTTGTGGATTAAAATGGGAAGCTAAAGGAGTGAAAGTAAATGGAGATTATTTAAGTCATTTAGATTTTGCAGATGATGTACTTGTTTTTGCAAATAATGCTTTAGAGTTACAGGAAATGTTACAGGAGTTATCAGATGAAAGTAGGACTAAAGATAAATGTTAAAAAGACTAACGTAATGTTTAATAGATTTTCTCAAAATATGAAAATAAAGATTGATTATGATGAATTAGAAGAAGTTAATAGTTACAAATACCTTGGTCAGATTATTAATACAGATGGAAACATAATGGATGAAATTAATCATAGAATTAAACTTGGTTAGAGTGCTTTTGGTAGAAATAACTTGATACTAAAAGGAAATATACCTATGTGTTTGAAAAGGAAGGTTTTTAATAAATGTGTTTTGCCAGTTCTTACTTATGGATCTGAGACTTGGACACTTAATAGAAGAGCTATACAGAGACTTTAAACCACTCAAAGAAGTATGGAGAGATGCATGTTGGGAGTAACAAGAAGAGATAGAAAACGCAATGTATAGTTAAGAGAACAAACAGGTGTTACTGATCTCCTTGAAAAAATTAAAAGATTGGAGTTGGGCTGGACATATTGCTAGAAGGGATGATAATAGATGGACAGTTGAAAATTTAAACTGGATTCCAAGAGATTGTAAAAGACCCAGAAAGAGACACATGTGAGATGGATGGATGAAATAAGAAAGTATGCAGGGGTGATGTGGAGAAGAGAAGCTAAAGATCGGAAAAGATGGATTGAACCTGGAGAGACCTTCATCCTGCAGTGGATTGATAATGGTTGATGATGATGATGATTAGTTCCATTTTCATTTCTGTTTTTATGATAGTAATTCTTTGGAACAGTTTATAGCTTTTTTCTTGAAATAGCCATCAAAATGTGATATATAGTGGCTTTTAACTTGAACCAATTAAAAGTAAAAACAAAATAAGAATATCATCATCTTTACTTTAGATTAACATTGTTCTAATGATTATAGTTTGTTTTTAGTAATTTGAATATAACCTATAAAATTTTTTGTTTAGAAATTGTGCTAAAAAATCTCAAGTGTTTTATTAGCTGTGATGAAGGAATCATCTCCAGACATGTTTAGATTAGATGATTGTCTGTTTGAAAAAATGAGTCCTTCTAAAACCTTTTGGTAGCATTTTAAGTAGAAAAGCAACTGTCTTTTGAGGTATTACACAAACTCCAATAAGTCGTTGATGCATTTAACAAGTTAAAAATAAGATATTTCATAATAATTATATAACTATTTAAATTAAACTATATGTGTGTACATTGCTATTGTGACAAATTTATTGTATAGATATGAGGTGCTGTAAAATTCAGAAAATATGATGGCAATATCATAAGATCAGTCAATATATTCTTCAACTTGTTTCATGTGATGAAAGTGAATCCATATATTATAAAGTTATAATTTTGTTGAATTCTGCATGTGAAATGAATGAACAATATTAAGAGTAGAATACAATACATTTCAGTTGTAAAAAGATGCAATATCGACTAATTTCATTGGAAGGACATTAAAAATAGAATACAAGTGTCTATAGTTAGTCAAGGTCTTGGAAGGCTTATTTTTTCCATAATTAAAATGACCATATCTACCGATTGTGTGGTGTTTTTTTTTTTTTTTTACAGATGTTTAGAAATTCCACCCATTCTTGATTATATTCAATTCTTTATTTATACCACTGAATGCAAAAATTTTTGGAATCATTAATTATTATATACTTCATGTATTAGCCACAACTACCTATTTTATAAGTTAAGCACAGTTACTACAAATGGTCGTAAACTTACACATGAGACATTAAAAAAAACCCAACTAGATCATAAGTAAATTGCTGGTTGTTTATTTATATCTCTTGATATTAAAGTATATATTATTTAGTTGAGAATTTAGTGTTTTCCTTAGAGGTTTGTTTATGTTTTTTATACAAACTTATCTTTTGAAGCGATTTAAGAAAATTGAGAAAAAATTAGTTTTTTTTTAAATAACATTTTCCTTTTTTCTTTTTTTTTTTTAAGACTGTAAGCTCTTATTTATATATAAAAAAATTAATGTCTGTTTTCAGCTCCCCCCCCCCCTCATCATTATTACACTTTATTTAATTTGCTTTAAAGATTTGAATTTAAGTTTACACGAACAGCGTAAAATTGTCATTCACGGCAAATATTGTTTTACAATTTTCTTCCATCCCTCGAATCAGCGGTATTATTTTCTTCCCTTTTCGACTTCGCTGCATCTTTCCGTTTCTTTTCAGAATAATAATATTATTTATTTGTTCTGTAATTTTTTTAAGTGCATTATTTAGGTGCAGCTGGTTTATAAAGCTATTAGCTAAAACTATTATATCTGACATATCTATTGTTATTACTGTTAAGAATATTGTGTACGAAATATAGTTTTTAAACCATTGTATATTGATATCTTTATGAAGAAATATATTTATATGCTAGTAACAGGTTCTTTTTTTATTTTCTAGAGAAGGTCGATATGCAGTTTATACAATCCCACATGTCAAACTGAACAATTGATAAAACTTCCACATAAGATTAAATACTGAATTGATATAACCATAGCAACTTTGTATTACGGATATAGCCAGCTTTATTTCAAACTAAATGCAAATTAATTTTTGCCTTAAAAAAAAAGGACATTTATTATAAAAACAAAACAGCGCTATATATATAGTTAAAAATAATTTGTAAATCTATACGGGGCAAAATTCTCACCTGTTTCCTTCTATAGAGAAATAGTGAAGAAATACTACCCCCCCCCCCATATCTTACAAATATTATCTGATGACGATTCAAAGTTTTCCTTTTTTGCTTTATATTTCATGTTTTTGTTGAGAATAACTAGACAATCTTTTGCCAAACTGTAATTGGATAGTTAATTGGATTGGCTGTGATCAACCTATCTGAAAAATCCTAAACATGAATGGAACCTGGAAAATATCTTTAAAAGTTTTTATTGATTCATATTCATGTTCACATTATGGTAGGGTACCCAGATGTGTGAATCATATTACTTTAATGCAGTGAAGTTTTTTTTGTGTCATTCTGTTGTTAGATTATCGCTTGACTTCCCAAACTGATCATATATACCTATATATTTGTCGTGATTTTGTTACTATAATAACTATTTCAGGTAGAATTACAATAATTAAGCATCTTTTATAAACTTTAAATTCATGGAGTTGTGGTGTTCTTGTTTTGATTTGGTGATATATCTTTAAAACCATTACTGTAGACCTAGTATTTTCTTTCATGGTATACCATATTACCAGTTTCTTGTTTAAGTTATGTGTAGTGATTGCATTGCTGACAATGTTTACTAATATTTCCTTCTACGATAGCTTTGTCTAATAATTGATTTTATTCTCCTCAACCATAATTTTCATTAATTTCTTTTTCATCCACATAAGTTTTAAAAAACAATGGGGAAAAATATTGAAATTTTTGTATTAATTAATTAAAACTGTTTCAAAATAGCTTTTACAGGAAACAAAATTAATATGATGTTTTGTGGAGAGTGAATTTCAGACATGAATCCAATTAATTAATAAGTAATAGAAAAAAGACTTGTTGATTTCTCTACATTTGCTTTCAGTTTAGCTATGATGTAAATAATCTTTTATGCATTTTCTATAACTTTGGTTTTGTTGTAGCCCACTTTGCCTTCAAATAATGAACTACTCCAGATTTCATCTTATCTTGATTGGATCGAGCATTCAAAATGGGTCAATAGTCAATGAGGCTTACTGAATCAGATTGCTCTTATCATGGATGGGAATCTAGCCATAAATAGTCAATCCATTTGGAGGTAAGAGCAGACAACAACAATATCGAAGTTGAATAGCAGTTTACATGTTAGTCACTATATGGTTAAAGCAGTGAAGCAAATTCACATTTGGAAGCTGCTAGAACCTACATATAACGAATTGATTATCAGAAATATTAAGAAGAATAAAAGCAATGACAAAGTGAATTTGGAATTTACTCTGTGTCATAATTTCTAATCCCTATTCACAAGCTTGCTATTGTATGGTACTCTTTCTTTCAAATTAGTAATTCTGTTATCCATTATGTCATAAAAATTGTAATATACTCAGACAAATGACATTTAGTTTCATATATTCTTTTTTATGTGTGTAGAACTTTCCTATGACTTTTGTAATTTGTCTTTACTTATCTCTTTTTTATGTGCGTAGAATTTTCCTATGACTTTTGTAATTTGTCTTTACTTATCTCTTGATTTCAACAATGCTCATCTTTCATGTTCATTTTTTTCAATCTCCCATTTACATTATCTTTATACTTTATACAGTTCTTTTTTTTTTTCCAGCAACTTAAATATATTGTAATGAACAAAAGTGGTAAATTAAAGAAATTCAAAAAATCTTAGATGTCATATAAGAGTTATTTAAAAATGCTTCAATCAAAATCTGTCTTTTGAATAGTAATAACTGACATCTAGATATCATGTTAGTAAATATTGTCATATCTACCTATTAATATGTTGCAATAGCATTAATCTAAAATTGTGATTTCGAGACTTTTTCAGATTTGAAAATTTTTTAAATTTTAAGAATAATTCAATTTATCACCTTTTTGTAAGTCACAAACACTGCTAAGATAGGAAAGAAAACAAACAGTTCAGTGGAATTGAGACTTTTTAATTTATAGGTATTTAATTTATTTTTCACCTGTTTCCATCTACAGAGAAGTTTTGAAGAAACACCACCCCCATCCCAAGTCTTACAAATAAATATTAGCTGATGTTGATTCAAAATTATTATTTTTTGTTGAGAATAACTAGACATCCTTTTGCCAACCAGTAATTGGATAGTTAATTGGATTGAGTGTGATCGAGATATGTGAAAGAAAAAAATTCTAAACATGATTAGAACTTGGAAAAATATCTTAAAAGTTTTGGTTGGTCATATTCATGTTCACGTTATGGACATAGAACTTTAATGCCGTGAATTTTTTTTGATATCACTTTGTTGTTTGAACATTGCTTGATCATAAAAAGTTAAAGATCACTTTTGAAATTTTATTTAGAAAATACAAGTTTTGGAATATATTAGCATAAATTATGTTAAGATGTTAATAAGTAAAGATAATAAAATGTCATTGTTTGATCCAAGTATTCTGTTTGTTATTGTTTGTTATCACAGTCATTTTTAGGCAAAGAACATACTTTTTACAGTGTAATTTATTTACAGAAATAAAAAAAACTATATATCTGAAACATTATCATGTTACAGCTATAAATAAAAGCATTAACTCTATGATAAGACCATATCTTTATTCTGATCGAAACATAAACAAACAGTGTAGCAGCAAAATATTATAACATTGTTAATATGTTTGTTTTTTAAAACAACTTTTCATCATATTTACAATACATACAAATCTTTTTTTTCATATGTCAAAGCATTGACCGGGAAGTGAACCCGGGCCAGCTGCTTGGAAAACAGCTATGCTAATCGCTAGGCCATTTTTAAAATAAAATAATTACATTATTTTTAAAGCAGTTTTATTTTTACTATTAATGATATTGCTTTAAAGCCAACAAATATTTGTATACTCTTCTTTTAGAATAGTAAGTTTTCAAAAATTAGGGGATCAGAGTAATCATATTATTTAATTTAAAAATACTTCTTGCCCATTAAATACTAAGGATGAATAAATAAAAAAAAGTACTTATTTGATTATTTCATATTTTCTCCAAAAAAGGAATGAAAGCAAGGCTCAATTGAAAATTAATTGATTCACTGTAATTATTTTAATATCACTAGAAGTTGTTTTTTTTTTCTTCTGAGTTTTAGAGGTTCCATTTACTCTTAGAACTACAACTCCGTTTACAAATATTTTCTGCAGAAATTGCAGTAAATGCAGCAAAAGCTAATAAAAACAACGACTACAGAAAACTGTTCACAGTAGCCAATGAAAAAGTATGAGCTCAATGAAGAATGTAATTTCTATTAATATATAATGGCATAGTTATAATGCAAATGGTGTTTTGTGCCATTTGGAATATAGTGGAAACTTTTTTGAAATTATTGCTAATCATTTAAACAGTCATCAAATCAAAAAAACCATCTCATTAATAAATTTCATCTCATTAATTGATCTGAAATTCAAAAAATCATCATTCCACGAATAAGTAGTAATTGGAAATCTATAAGTACATGAAAGAATCTTACTTTTTATTTGAAAGTTAATGTATATCAACCACCCACTTATCACAATGATATTTTTTAAAAAGAATTGTTAGAAAAAAGAAATGGCATAATTAATGGCTATGATCATCATTTAATATTAGTCTCAAACCAAACATCCAGGATGTTCAATTGAGAATCTATAATAAAGGAATTGTGGTATAAAAAGTAGAATTCATATGAGATTCCACTTTTTTTTTTTTTCAGATTCAATTAATAAAGCCAATTGGATTTTGTTTTTCTACATGCAGCTGAAGTCTCTCAGCAGATTGCATAATCTGTTTCATAAATGAAGGTTATCAACTAATGATCTATATAGATGTGTATAAAAATAAACCATGATATGGTTAATGACCATTGAATCTGTGGTTACAGTGGCAAAATTAAAAAATTAAATCACCAGTGAATCTCTCTCTCCTGGTTGAATTTTCTACAAGTTCCTTAATGATATTTTAATTGTTAAACTCCCTAAAAAATGGGTAGCTAAATAAATAAATAAAACAAATTATAAAAAATATCATTTGGTTGGGAAATTTTTTTGTGCGGTTGCTAAATCTGCTTTATGATAGAAACCATAGATAGAAAATAAACCAGCATATTGTAGGTCAATTGTATAATCCTTATGTGAACAGTAAAGAAAAAGACAGGACTCATAAGGCATACAAATGCCAGATAGCAGTCAAGCATTGTTAGTCGAGAGGTCAGCACAGCCGCTTTGCAAGCAAGCAGTTAGTTGCGGACGGTTGTTATGGGTTCGCCTCAAGGCCAATGCTATGACATATGGAAAAAAAAGCCAGATGGTAAGGGTTTGAGCTATTTTCCATTCAGAAGAACTAGATATTCTTTTATCAACCAATATTTATGTATCTAGCTGATTTATTTATAGGCTAATAATCTGATTTAAAAAATCCAAAATCTTGGATTTTTTTTTAAAAAAAAAATTTGAATAGGTTTAGGATTTGCAAGTTCTAGGCAAATACGTTAGTGCTTGTTTAAGAGATCTTTATTATTTGAAATACAGGCATTCTCCAGATACCTGGAGCTTAATTGTAAATATAAGGGATTTGAACTCACACTTTCAAGCACCCTTTAACATCCACTCTATCTCATACCACTGATACACATGACCACACACATGTAGAAAAGATAATCACCAATGTCCGTATTTCATGCTGAACTAGCACTTATCAGTTGGTCCAGATTATCATCTCCCGCACATATATGTAATCAGTGCTCAGTTTATATTAAGATAGCAAATCTTCATACTTTAATGGACAGGCCCCAATCTATTCCAACCTCCAACTTTTCAGCCATCCATATCTTTGAAAATCTGATGATAGAAAGCCCAAATCCCAAGCTGATGCCAATATTATTGCCACACCCATGTTGATCTCAAGTCACTCTGACCCATCCATGTATAGGATAGTTGAAGGGTTCTTGAAAGTCCGAGTTCAAATCCCCTATATTTAAGAGACATTTAGATATATATTCATTGCTTTGATGTAATTTCCATGATTTTTAATTATTTTATAAAATTAACTGATTTTTCCAAGTTATAATTAATTATAATTATTATTTTCCTTTTTTTTATTTTCAAGAGTTAAAATTTCATCTGAAATCTAAGCTTACGGTCATTAATTCAAAACCTGTCAGTTGTAATTGTCTTCTTTTAATGTAGCTATTAACTTTTTAAATCTTCAAGCTTAAACTTTAGGTTTTATCAGTTCAACTTGCTTTTTTTTTTTTTTAGTGTTTAATTCTGACTTTATCTTGACTCGTTAAATTTTGTTATAGTTAGTGACAAGCTTTTGACTGAAAGTCCCTATGGGTCACTTGGAGGAGCCATTGAAATTAATCCTCTTATTATTGATAGATTACTTGAGGAATGAAAATGATGGGGCGAAAGAAAATACAGTAATGGTATTTTAGTGTAGATTTATTCCAAATAAAATATGCTTCAGAAGATAGCAAACAATTTTTCTATTTAAAATTAACATTATTTTTTTTTAAAATCGAGATACTTATTAACTTCAATTTATTTTTCTAACATCTAATGTGTGCATCTCTAGACATTTGTTTGTATATATATAACTCATGCTGTAATATAGTACTTCCAACTCTATGCTTCTACCCTGGGCTGGATTTTTTCCTACGTTTAAATCAATATTTTTTTTTTCCAAGTGTTTGGTTCGTAGCCAACGTAATTAATCATTCATCATTGGTCAATAAATAGATGACTAGCTATTCTTAGCTTGAGAATAAAGCAAAGATAGAAAATAGTTCAATTTTTCACCATTCTTTCAGTTGGCATGCCAACTAATTAATGTCTTCTACTTTTCTGTTCTTCTGTGTAAGGTTATTGGAGAGGTCTTTGATCAATGCTGTTTTGTTTTGAATTCTATTTTAAAAATGATATGATGTCTAAGTATAGGATAGGTTTACATCTTCTGGAAAATGTATTCCTGTAGATAAACAGTGCAGTAATTTCAACCTAGCTTTGAACATTGGATAGAATGATTTTTTAAGACATTCAGTTCTGAGGTGTATTTTATAAAGAGATGCATATCTTTGTCTGTTTTTTTTTTTTAAACTATCACGGTATTCTAGTGCACTTGAAAGAAAACTCTTTATTTTTTTATTCTTCTAGGCATGATTGTGGGTTTTTTATTTGCTTGATGTTAGAATTACAGAAAATTTATATATATATATTTTTGGACTTAGTATCCACTACTTTTTAAATAATAGGTGTTTCTTTTTGTGAATTGTTTCAATAAAAAAATAAAACATGGTAAGTTCTTTGGCAAGTCATGTAGCAGGTTAAGATTTGATTCAAAGATCTTGAATTCTCAAATCTGTCACTATACTGTTGTCATAAATGCATGGTAGAGGGAGGGTTAAAGTTGCTTATGAAATGTGAAGTGTAAAATATTGCAGCTTAAATTATTGGTGATATAAATATGACTTTGATTCCATTAGTATTTTGAACTTTTAGCTATACGACCTCTCCATATCCATTGAAGACCACTTTTTTTTTTTAGTAATACCCATAAATAAATGTTAAAAGTGAACAAATATAATTACTTTTTAACAAGCTTACAGATTTCCCATTTGAAGTTCAAAATATATTCGAGAATATATTAAGGCAGGCAATAAGTTACAAGCAGTGATTTTCTTAAAAAATGAATTAATTTCTTATGGATTTTTTGTTGGGATTTTTTATTATTTAAAAATTTTGATATAGAAATAGATTTGCTTTATATGTTTCTCCTTTATATTTATTTTCTTAGCTTTGAAGTATGTATTTTGACACCTTATGATTGTTTCTTGTTTTATATATTTCTGTATTGAAAAATTTATTAAATTTCTTTGGTTCTTTCATAGGTACAATTATTTCAGAATATATAGAGTATCGGAACTGCAGACCAAAGAGTAAATTCATTTAATGAAGTTGAGCGATGTTAGGAAAGTCATTTTTTTCTTTATCAATTCTCATAAACAAAAATGACTCCTATAAAATGTTAATTTGGCATAGTAATTGTGGTTTAAATAAATGATATTAATAATTGTCAGCTTTTTTATTTTTATCTTGTTTTTAAAAACTTTTAATATAAACAATTAAAATAGCTGATTCAATTTCAAAGAGTAGATTTATAAGTTATTTTGCACTTTAAAATTTTCAACTGAAATTGATTTTTTTCTTTCTGTTTTAAGATTGAATTTTTATTATTATTTTTTCCCAAATAAGACACATGAGCCAGATAAAACAATATTATGTTATTAGAATTACTATTAGTAAAACTGAACAATTAATTTGTAATAACGAGTTGTTATTTATAAATAAGATTATGTAAATAAATTTTTGGAGAGGTGTCAGTTCCAATCATCAAGCACAATATATTTTTACTATGGCTACATAAAAAATTGACACTTTGCAATATATATATATATTCATTTCAGGACTAGCTTCCTTTATCAGCTAGCTGCCTTGGATTGATGACAACAATTCACACAATGCAACAACTGCCTGACATGTTAATACTGTAATGGTGACTAATTTGGTGTCAAAAATATGGATATTTAGTGTCATATCACTTACTAAAAATTAACCTATTTCAACATGTCTATATATTTATCAAGACAGATACAGAGATTTGTTTTATTACAAACCTTAATTAAGAAATCCATTATCAAAATATGTAATAAATAATTTAATATAATCATAGAGGATTTGAACACAAACTTTCAAGCTCCCTTCAGCTATCCACTCTACCTCACATACAACTGATACACTGAAACCTGTCCATTAAAGTTTGAAGATTTGCTGTCTTAATATAAGCTGAGCATTGATTGTATATATGTTGTAGGAGATGGTGATTTAGACCAATTGATGAGTGCTGGCTCAGCACAAAATATGCATATTGGAGATCATTTATTTTTTTCACATGTATGTGGTCATATGTATCAGTTATATGAGATAGTTTGGACAAGTGAAAAGAGCAAGTTTGTGTTCAAATCGCCTATAATTATCTAAACTCTAAATTTATAAATTATACATGTATTCAAATATTACAGATTCCGCCTGTATTCTGCTCACCCCTCTTTTTTGTGTTTAAGTGGACAAGGCCCTATATATGAGAGGTCAGAATTACAAAGTCAACATGGATATGACGATAATATTGGCATCACCAAGAGATCAATCATCAGATCTTCAATGATATTGATAGCTGAAGAGTTGGAGAGTGGAGTAGATTGAAGTTCTGTCCATTAAAGTTTGAAGATTTGTTATCTTAATATAAACTGAGTACTGATTATATATGTGTGTGTGTGGGAGATGTTGATTTGAACCAATGAGTCCTGGATCAGCATGAAATACATTTTTTTCACATGTGTGTGGTCATGCCCATCGGTTGTATGAAAGAGTGGACAGCTGAAGGGAGCTTGAAATCTATGTTCAAATCCCTTATAATTACATCTAAATTCCAAGTATATAAATATATTTGTATTCAAATATTTAATAATTTAATGCACTTTAAATTAGCTATAAATACATTTTTGAAGCAATGTCAGATTTTCATTGAGTGCATACATTTTTATCAAAACTACCATAAGATATGAAAAAAATTGTTCTGCAATATATGTAGATTGACAGAAATAATTTCCTCTGTTAGTTGATTGGAAGTGGACAAATTTATGAGATATCAACTGCAATCATCAAGGGCCATGTATTTTTACTATGGTGGCCTTTCTAGATGAGAAAAATAAATAGCTGATTCTATTCTTATTAATTTATTGTCATGTTGAAATAGGCTGATTTATAATAAGCAGTCATAAAACTAATTTATTTTTATATCAATCACCATTACTGTATTAATATGTCAGACAGCACTTGTAAATTGTTGGCAGTGATCAAGGGCAGTTGATGAGGGAAATTATTCCTGAAAGGGTATATATAATTCAATATTATTTAGCAATTTTTTTATATAGTAACCACAACTTTGGTAGAAGTATATTGTGTATGATCATTGCATCTAACATCTCTTCAAAACATTTGATTTAAATTGCATTAACTTGTTTGTTATAGATTTTGATGAAAGATTTTTATTTAATGTTTTCTTAATAAAATTAATCTTTCCATTCTGTTTTGAATAACATATAGCCAGATTAAAATGGCTAGTTTTTAATAAGCATCCATAGTGCTGAATATTCATGCTTTGGCCACAATTGAGTCACCATTACAGCATTAATGTAAGTTTAGGTGGCATTATATTGGCATGCATTGTTGACCATGATCCAAAGCAGCTGATAAAGGGGGTTATTTCTGAAATGCATATATTACTGCAGAATGATTTGTCAACTAGTTTGATTTAGTAAGGCAACTGTAGTAAAATGTAATGCACATGAGGCTGACATCTTTTCAAAATTTTGTTTATACCTAATTTAAATTGCACTTACTTTGCTTATTACATCTTTTGATGTTGGATTTCTTAATTAAGGTTTTTAATAAAAGGAATCTCTGATTTTGCTTTAATTAATCTATGACTGTGTTTGAATAGGCTAATTTAAGCAAACTAAATATTCATTTTTTTGATACCATGTAGGTCACTATTACATTATGAATATAAATTCAGTAACTGTTATATTTGCATGAATTATTGGCAGGATTGCAAAGTGGTCTATGAAGAAAGATATTCTGAAATGCATGTACATTATATAGCAATTTATTTTAATGTAGTATCATAGCCATAATAAAAATACATTGCACATTGTGATTGGAGCTGATCCTGTCAAAAATTTATTTATGTCTAATTTAAAGTATGTTAATGTTAAATAATACAATGGCACATGAGTGGAAAGGGATGAAAGAATTAAAAAAGAGGAAATCCGCCATGTTTTTTCACAAAAATGTTATAAGTATTGAACTTTATTAAAATCTGAGTTTACAGTTAAATCAAATATAACACTTCTAAGGTAATAAAGAATTATTAATAATTATCATTTATGTTGTATGAATAAAAACAAATAATCAGTGTAAGGCCTTTAAAGAGCTATGTGGGAGTTTACCGACTGAAGAGACCCTGGGTTGGTTGAAATGCATCTTGGTAGCAATTGGCATAGTTTTTTCCTCCTAATACTGTAGCCATAGGTTTAAAATGTAAGAATCAATCATTAATTGCAAATATATACATAAATAAACAATATTCATCAACATTTTTAAAAATATAACAATTTATACTAACATGTATGCTTCAAACAAAATGAAGTTTTTCAGACAGAATGGGTAAGTTAAATATTAGTTTAATTACAGCGATCATACATACATACATAAATGTTACAGAACATTGGTAAAACACTCCCTTTAGTTAGGTATCCTCGATTTACCCATTAGACCATTGTAGTTCTCATTTACTACTGCCCATTCTCCCTCTATATCCCTTTTATATACCCCATTTCTGGAGTTTACCTACATTCCATGAATACCTTTCCATATATGGCATGCTAACAAGGCCTTCCCTTTTAATCCACAATCACTATGGATGGTGATTAATACCTAAGTTTTACCTTATAATGTGAGGTATTTGGGTGGTGTGTTTTATTTAGATTTCACTATCTCTATCACGCCATATATGGTTATTTCATACATTCATAGTTGCATTGCTTCTAGATCTACAATTATTTAGTTATATAATTCTATAATTAATTAAGAACTTTTAGTTTTATACTACCAGTTACATAATAAACCACTGTATTCCACCTAACTAGCTGTCGTGACACCACCTGTACCAAATTTATTTCCCCTTTAAATTATTAAAAATATGCTAATATCTGATTAAAAACATAAATATATTGTATAAATGAAATGTTAGTTAGCTATTACGGAAGATGAAAGAAAAACGAAGTGGATATACTTTTGACAATTTTGAAATCATGATTATTATTGTTACCCTAATGAATATATTTTAAAGGAAAGGATTTAGTTACTGCAGTTAAACAATGCATTTTATTCATTACAGCAAATGATTTATATTCCTCAACCATAATAATTGAATGGCTTTAGTGCATGGGAGTTTATAAGAAATTCAAGTGCTGGAAGTTGACAGTTGCATGCGATCCACGAACCTTAAGCTGCTGAGATTGCCGGTCTACCATGCGTCAAACAATAGAGTTTAAATGCAGAACATTTATATTTTACGGTAATTTGCAATGCGATAAATTCACACACATATATAATTAAATTGCAATGTCAATTGTCAATATAAATAAATGCATAAATAATTTTAAGGTCCATTGGATATAAATGCACCATACGGATTATTATTTTAAGCATTTATTTTTATAATCTATACAATATTTATAACAAAAAAGTAAAAATTACTTGATCGTATATCTATTTTCATTTCAATTTTTTTGTAGTAATGTTTTTCGCACCCACCCACCCTCTCACTTTTCGATTCTCATTTTGTAAGAAAACACGAAAATTTTAAATCATGAAATATTAGAACAAAACTAGAAAAAGCAATACGTATTTCTCTCTATTTCAATTAGTTTAAAACTTAAATCTATATATTACAGGTATGAAAATTGTTTCATGTCATTTAAGAGTGGTGAATGAAAGTTAACAGAAAATCGAGTTATCAATACTTCACCTTATGTACAAAGTAATGAGATGGTATCGATTGCTACTGTTTAACTGTAGTCGAAAAGGAAAAAAAAGTGTTTTCTGCAGAGATTTGATAATGGATTTGTGGAAGGATTCGTTTATTCCGATAAGTTTGTATTTTCATAAAATTTACCATAAAGAATTTTAAATGAATTTTAGGAGAGCGTATTTTTTTCTATGCGTGTGTATACAAGTGTATTATCTTTGCTTACCTGAAAGTTTGTGAAGATGACATTTTATTTGTAATTATGTGTTTGCCTATTTCCACCATCTAATATTAATTATTAAGTACCTTTTAAAAAAAATAATCAAACTTTATTTAAACTTTTCATATATATATTACTGTTAGCATACAGGTCAGTATATGACACAATGTCTTGACAGATATTCTTTCCTCTTCAGATGTTTGTTGGCCTGACCAGTGGCAGTACACATACTTGGGTGCTGAACTCAGGCTACTGATGGGATTTACAGGTCATAGATAATGGAATAATTTTCACATATGTTGATCTGCGATCAATCAATCGCAGATCAACCAATAAAAAATGCCAGACAAAGTATATTTTCTGTTGCTTTTTACAGTGATATGTTGGTTCTTTAAAGATTAACTACTGTTTCTGTTTATCTTTTCTCCATATTCTTTCATTTATTATATGTTTCAATCATTATAAGCCTATGTCACCAATCATGTTCTTGCATTAAATTCATGTTGTTGGATGTTTGTGCAGTTACATTTTTACCAGTTTATCCAAAACAATTCTGATTTCAGTCTTTTTTTTTTTTTTAATTTTGTTTTGTTTTGTAAAAGCACCGAGTTATGAGAAAGTAATGATAGAAATACATTTAGCATCGTTATGATTTTGTATAACTCGTACAATTAACAATAATTACCCTACATGATTTAGGGCAATGATCAAATGGTAAACTGTAGGATATAAGAGCTGGTTTTCGTAAAAAAATTTCTTCCAGCGGAAGGAAGTTTAATTGGATTAGGAAAGCAGATACACATTTTTACTGGATGGATAGATTATTTAGGGAGAGGAAACTGCATGATCTTTGGATTTGCTATGAATTCTCAATTGGTATCTTTTGTTCTTGGAAATACTAGATTTATTAATGAAAGGTTAACGATATTAAAAATTGTTTTGTGCTATGATATCAGTATCTCCTTTATCAATGCTTACAATCCAACATTAAATTTAAAAAGTTCAGATAAAGAACGTTTTTATTCTTTGCTGGATAATGATACTAGGTCTGTGAATTCTTATAATCTGCCTTCTATTGAATTTATATAACATGGATATCACAATAGAAAAAAAAATCATTATAAATATGCATTTACATTCAAAATATTGGCAAATTCCATGTGTTTCATTAGAGTTAGAAATAGTAGAATGTAAAAGAAGTTAGTATTAAAAGAGCATTTATAGATATAGGTTGTACAGACTAATTACATAAACAGATAAATCTGATTCTAAACATATTGATATGAAGTCCGATGTTTGGCTTTTAAATGACAACTGCTACTTGTTATTCATACAAATAAGTCTGTTCTTGGGTTCAACTAATAAGAAGAATTCTGACTTATTCTATATAATGATTGTATTTGTAGCAACTTGATTAGAAGAAACATGGTATTTTCCATTTAGAAAAATAATAAATTGAATGTTGAATTTTATAAACAATACAGAGGTTAAAAGCCTTGGTTTAATTATTAATTAGAAGGCTTAAAATAATTTGTACATTAATCTTCAAAAAAGATATAGTCATTTGTTGATAATGATCATATATATATATATATCCTTTTTGTCATATAGGAAATATAGCATATAGATCTGAAAAATAGTATCATAATCTTATTAAATAATAATAGTGATATTTTGTACAGTTAGACGAAGTGTAAATCTGAAAAGTAATATAATATTATTAAATGATAATGATATTTTGGATAAGTAGAGAGAGTATTTTGATTATCTTTTGAGTTTTCAATTTTATATTCATCTTTCCTATTTTATTTAAATTTTGACAAAGAATCCAGCTTTATAAAGTTTAAACAACACTTTGTAATCCCACCAATGGAAAGGTTGCAATACACAATGAGATATTTGGAGAAGTATTGAAATATAGTAATGATATATCATTATCTTTAA
The DNA here is from genome assembly GCA_028023455.1 of Epiperipatus broadwayi. Classification (NCBI taxonomy): domain Eukaryota; kingdom Metazoa; phylum Onychophora; class Udeonychophora; order Euonychophora; family Peripatidae; genus Epiperipatus; species Epiperipatus broadwayi. The sequence goes on from JAQFVV010012470.1 coordinate 3,430,379, forward strand.
AACTATTGCAATTTTTTTAGGAGTATATAGATTCATAAAGTTGTGCCATGTCTTTTTTTGGATGTTTTTATTGTTTTAATATATAAAAGTAAATGGAATAATAATATATATACAATATAAAACTTTTTTTTTTTCTTTAATCACAATTTTGGTTGATATATGTACATTGAAATAAAAGTATCAAGTGTCCATAAATTAATTAATTCAATGTACTAAAAAAAACAAAAAATTCTTTTTCAACCACATTTTTTGTTATTATACAGTATATCTTGAAGCATGGTGTATTTATAAATTAATTCTATTTAATTTATGGATGTTCCATGCTTTTATTTCAAATTACATATAACAATCAAAATTGGGATTAAAGAAAAAAAATTTTTTGGTTCTTAGTGCAATACTCATCAAATTAAATAAAAATCTTTATATACATAAAATGTTTTTTCTATGTATTATTATTTATTTATTTTTAATATTTTGCAACATTTTTTCTATTCATATTAAAATTTAAAAACTGATAATCTAAATAATGGCACCACATGTCCAACGTTTGTAATGAAATTTACCTGCATTAAAAATCATTTACAAGATTTTTGTGTGACATCACTGATAACTTACTGAACTGATTTCAACCCAAAGTGCACTCCACTAACACTGTTAGGTTGGAAATACCCTGAAATATTGCATTGTCATTGATACCTAATTTTGAAAAAATCCCTTTGATAGAAGTATGTTAAAAGTTAGTTACAAGATTTAACCAAACAAACATATGGAATTTTTTTTAAGTTAAATAAAAGCGTTTACAGAAGGCAGCAATAATTACCTTTGAATTTTATTACTATCTATTACACTGACTACAGCAAAAGGATTATCAATGATTTTATTAAATAGGTTGCTTCCAATCATTCATGAATGATTACCAAAAACTCATTATGATTTTAGAGAATCAAAAAATTCTATAAATATGATTGTTGCTAAGCAAATGCATGAAAAGTGTCAAAAGAAAAGATGTGACTTTTTTATTTTGTTTTTATTGATTTGGTCATTTAGTTCAATTAATCAAAAATGTTTTTCCATGGTGTTTCAAATTAGCTGATTATTCACCAAATTAAATTCATATGGTACAACTTTTACATGATGGAATGAGAGGAAGTGTTATTCCTTTTGTAGAAAATTTAAGGCATTTGAAATGAAAACTGGTGTTAAACTGCAATAAAGATTTGATGGTGGTGTTTTTAATTTGAAACATATCAAAGCAAAAAAAAAAGAACATCATTATCTTGTTTCCTAAATGCACAATATGCTGTTAATTGGTTTACTAATTCATATTCAAAAAACTCAAATCCTTTATTAATCAGTGACGGAAGAAAAATCTTCAGCAATTTCTGCTTTGATTACCAATCTTGGGATGTAATAACTTTAAATATCTTAGTAGCAACATAGATTTTCTAACATGGTAATACACTACTTTATTTAACAATAGAGGATTTTACCCTAGTGATATAGCTAAATTAGTTGTATATGATACAGTTTGTTATTTTGCCCAAGTTATATTATAGTACTAAGACATGGATTACAAAATTCAATAATATACTGGAAAAATTTCATTTAAAGATACTAAAAAATTCATAATGGTGAAATTATAAGATCAATTGAAATATTCATCAGATTGCTGATTGTAATGCAGTTGAATGTAATTGTCTGTTAGATTTGGAAGTTGAAGAATTTGAGCATAGTTTTTATGGCTGAGGCAGACTCCATTTGTTATAGATTCTCTCAAAGACAATCTAAAGAAGTGCAATATGTAGTTATTTCAATTGGAAGATATAGCTGAGGATAGAATGCAATGAAGTGATATGATTAAGTGAGGTATTGAAGTCTTTCAAAAAGTAAAGGCAGCCAGCATTGCAAGATATCAAATAAACAGAATAAGAGATCAGCATGTGACTCCTATGTATTCCTTGTATTTCAAAGATTGATGTGTAAAATCATCACAAAATTTATCTTTAACTTTTTAGTTTTTCTTTTTTTCATTTGGGATTTAGAATTACCATACTTCTTTATGATATATAAAAATACTGAAATACTTAAATTTATTTTGATATGGAGATCAAATAAAATCTACTATGGTATCAATTATGTGCCTCTTTGCTTATTTTTGTCTGTAGGATATTCTTTTCAGTATAGATGTGATTTTGAGGCATATTTTTGAATCCTGCAATTGTTTTATCTTTAATAGTTAGATTTTTTAATGCTAAAAATCTAATGCTTTTATAATTAGAATTTCAAACTCAGTGGGTCTTGAACATTTTTCAGGTAACTTAGTATTTCTAAGCTAGTTTAGAATTTTTTACATCTAGCCATTTGATGGTCAACCCCATCACATACCTACTACTTATTGATTTTTAATGGGTGATTAGATATTGTCAAATCCAGTGTACATCAAGCTTGAAAGGGAAATCGTATAAAATTGTCACTAATTAGCATAAGATAGCTTGGTAAATCGTGTTTTCTTTTTCACTATCTCTGTTTGAATGATGCTAAAAAACATTTGGTGTGCAGTATTCTACTCAACATCACATGATCACCATTTCTTATGCTAGCACATAACTGTTATTAAACAAGAAAAACTCTCCATACAGTAGTGTCACTCAGTGCCAGCCAGAGTAATCAATGGATGCCAGAATGCTTTTGCATAAAATACCCATCTAGTGCCTACTCATCCAATATCCCCAGACTAGTTTGTGGCTTGTGGCCTTCGTCAGTGAGGAGCTTTGGATCTGAGAGCACTGCACCTAAATCTTAGGATCTAATGCAATCCTCCAGCCTTCTGGAATCCATTGATTACTCTGGTTGGCACCGAGTGGCACTACTGTATGGAGAGTTTTGCCTGTTTTAATAACACTATTCTACTCAAGACTATTTTTATCTCTTTTATTCAATATTATATTTTGTATTCTTTCCTAAAAGCTTGATCCTTGCTAAGTTTTTGTGAAGAGTCATGAAAATATAATTTTTTATTATTATTAGAGATTGAAATTATTAAATTAGATCTCAGTAAATTGTTAAAGATCCAGAGAGAGACCATATATGAAGTGGATGGATGATGTAAAGAAATTTTTTGGAATGATATACAGAAAAGAAACTATAGATTAGAGAAACAATATCTCCATCCTGCAATTGATCAATAATTGTAGAAAATAATGATGTTAAAAATGTCTAAGATGAAATAATATTTTATCCTTCTCTCTCACTATTTTGTATCACCTAATCACATTAATATGTAATTTCTATTATATTTGAACTTACAAATGTAAGATGAAAAAGTAATTAATTTTTGTTATTTTCTATATGTATGTTAATGTTTCTGCAGTTTCAGCAATCAATAAAATAAAAAGAACATTTTTTATATTAGTTAGTCTCTTACTTTTACATCTAGGAATTCTAAGAATAAAAGATAGAAAGTTAGACTTACTGTGAATCCATTACCATGTAGAATCTTTCTCAACTAGAAATCAAGTTTTATTAAGAATAATTACATCAACCTTATATTGTGATCGTTACTGTAAAAAATGTCCTACATTCAGGAATTGAATAGTCTTATCCTATAAATTGTCATTCCATGAACCTACTATTAGGTAAAAAAAATTAAAGATCTTTATTAACGCTACTGCCTTCTATATTGCAATCATTACCACTGTAACTATTTTTATCATTTATATGAGTGAAGAACAGGTATAATGACATAGTCAAATTTGCAATCAGACTATTTTTAAGCTTGTGTTTCTAGGTCTTTCTGCTCTAAATGGGGCTTACTCGAGCACTCAAGCATTTGCTGAGTGAAACATCTATCCCAAATGTATTCCAAAATTAATTTGTCTCATCCCAAGATCACAACTATGGATGATCTTGCTGGCAACATAAGCATGGAGATCAGGATTTGATACCTCTATTGAAGAGTGAAGATTGATTGCAAAATGCAAGTTACAGTGAGAAAGGGTGGTTTAACTTTTTGCTCTAATAAATGGTTGTGATTAAGTGAGGTTGAGTCTAATGAAAAGCCAAAAAACTTAAAAAAATATGAATTATTTGCATAAAAAAGACTGAAGTTGTTACTGTGTTTGTAATTAAATGATTTGATAAAAAGTTTGAGCACTGGAAGGGCCAACCTTGGAATCGATCCTAGGAGTCTATATTCTAGAATCTGGAACTTTTTCACTGTGCTAAATTGCACAGGGCAGTGATAGAAATTTAATTATATCAACGCCATGTTAAAGATAGGAATCAGAGTTGTTGTACTTCTAATTAAGTGACAGACATGGGATTGCAGAAACACCTAATCCTATTATCATAATTAGTGCACAGATATGACTGATAGTATGTGAAACTCAAGACAATCAGATCTTACATCAGGGTAAAAAAAAAATAGAGAAAAATAAGTGAAAAAGCGCAAAGAGGAGGCTTAAAAAACAACTTGTAATAAAAACTAAATATTTTTTATATTCTCCAAGGTATTCTTTTGCAGTTAAAGTTAAATGCTAAAAAGTCAAAAATAGTGTTCAATGTCTTTTTTCAAAATAAAGTTTGATTATGATGAATTAATAAAAATTGACAACTATAAATGCATTAGTCAGATTATTAATACAGGTGGAAACATAATGGATGAAATTAATTATAGAATTGCTTTGGATAGAAATAATTTACTATTAAAAATAAATATGCCTATGTATTAGAAAAGAAAGGTTTTCAATAAATCTGTTTTACCAATTCTTATTTATGAATCTGAGACTTGGACACTTTATACAAGAGCAATTTAGAGACTTCAGACTATTGAACAAATGGAGAGATGCATGTTAGGAGTAACTAGAAGAGATTAAAAACAAAATACATGGGTGAGAGAACCAATTGGTGTTACTGGCATCATTGAGAGAATTAAGAGACTGTAGTGAAGTTGGGCTATACATATTTCTAGAAGAGGTGATAATAAATGGTCAATTGAAATCTTAAACTGGATTCCAAAAGATTGTAAAAGACCTAGAAAGTGATCGTATGTGAGATGGATGGATAAGGGAGACTAAAGATGAGAGAAACTGGATTAAGCTTGGAGAGATTATCTTTCTGCAGTGATATGATAATGGTTGAAATTAGTGATGAGGCTAATTCCTTTGCAGTTAGATTTGTATATTGGTATTTGCAATTTGGAATATCTGCTATCATTTTCATGGCTTGGGGTTCAAATCTGAGTGAAACTTGGAATTTTTTCAGCTAGCTGATCCATAGGTAGCTACTCAATTATTGGTTGATAAACTGGTATCTTGTTCGTTTTTGTTAGAATAATGGAGAGGTCTTTGTCTTGCTGCCATTCTTTAGAACTCTTTGTACATATATATAAATTCACTTCAATAATGTTGAAGATTTTAATTAAATATTTATTAGAATACTAATCAAAGAAGAAAATTACATGAAACAAAATTTAGCAAGTAATGGAAATAAATGACTTGGTTTGTTTAGCTTTGTTGAAATGAATAATGTACCTTTAGGGAACGTTTTTACCAGTCTCTTTTAATTCTACATGTATGAGTGGATTCAATGATGATTATTGAGATAAATAAATAGTTGATTTATTTCATGAAGATAGAAATGCTCATTAATCTTAAAAGTTCATTACATGAAATTATTGCTGTTATAAAAATAAATTTATTTATAGTGAAAGTAATACGATTAGCAATAGGGATTTAATGCGAGAAGAAACTAGAATGCAAGATTATAGAACATTCGAAATCACACATAAGTCACACGCGCGCACACCCACAGCAAATCTTTGAGAATATATATATATAATTTACTTCATATTCATTTTAGATGTAGATCTATTGGTAACTAATCATTAAAAGAAGATTGTTTTATTGTATTGTTCCATGAAATATGATTTATTTTTCTATATAAAAATTTACCGATTTTTGGAATTATATTTATTTAATTCTTGATTAACTAAATCAAGCGGAAATAATATTTATTTTTGCTAGATTCATGTAATTTTTCTCAGTTTATTTTTACATATCACTGCTATTAATTGGTTATAATCACAACATTCTTATACCATTTTATTGGTACAAGCAATGGAGTTAAAAATTCCTGAATCAAACTTGACCTATCTCTGCCACTCAGACATCACATAACCTATTGAACAACTACACATTTGATTGTTTATGCTGATAACTTTGTCTTGTCAAATTTTTTTGAATTCACCTATCACCGATTTTCTCTTTACCACAGTTGGCTAAAATTGATTGAAATATCAGTTGAAGAATAATAAATTATGCAACCACTGCAAAAACTAAAAGAGGTGTTGACATTGTATACAAACTTTTGTGCAATATCTTTTACATCATGTAAGAATAAGATTGTGCTAAAAATCATTCACCTCAGATTAGAGCTACATTAAAAGAAAATTGCTAAATGTATGAGCTGGTTTGAAGAAATATCAGTGAATAAATGGTTTTATTGCTAATGGTGAAAATAGAGAGCTATCAAAAAGAAGTATTCTTATATAAATTTTATCATTACAAAACCTTTGATGCATTTGAGAGAGTTAAATGATAAAATGTGCAAAGAAGTCAGACTAGATTTGCATATAGTATTTAACTTGTATAACTGAATATGAAACTAGATTAACTTCAATATCTTAAGAGATACACTTGTAGATAAAAATGAAGATCTGAAGACATTTATTGAGAAAATTAAAAACAGATTGAAAAGATTGATGTTAGTAAGTGATGAAAACAAAAAATGATGTTAAGAACTACTGCTAATTTTAAAATTGATGAAAATAGCACAGATGTTATCTTTCTGGATCATATGTCTGCAATGGGCAAAGTTGTAATGAAAAGCCTTGGAAAAATTTTTAGATATAGGGATATATCTTTAAAAGTGTAAATGAGAATGGTCAAATTGTATTGTTTTACATGAATTTGTTGATGTTGAAAATTGGATATTGAAGAAAGAAGTTTAGAAATGTATTGAAACTATCATGCTAGTGAAAACATTTGGAATACTATGGATAGCAAAGAAAATAGGCAAGTAGATTTTTGATAAGAGTAGAACTGAAATCTCACTTGAAACACACATTACTGCATTAAAATTTTTTTATTTTAGTTATATTACCATGAAATATAAGCCATTATAGAAGAAAAGTGCACAATGCATAAAAACTTGATGATGAAAAGAGTAGGATGACTAGCATTGAAATAGATCCTTTGAATATTCTGTCAAAATACATGGTAGGATATTTTGAAGAAATGCATATACACATGATCATATTTATTATCATGTAATCACCTAATAATCATTTGTGTAGCTTGTAATGATAATGTGATAGCATTTGATGATAGTAATAATAATGTTATTGTTAACATTTCTAGGTAGAGAAAAAAGCTGTTTACATTTAATAAAAACGGAGGGTACTAAAATATATAAGTACTGACTCAATTCTAGATTTATATAACTTGGATTTTAAATCATGGTTTTGAATTTTATATTTTTTAACTTGAATAATAAAATGGAGTTAAAGATGGTTGTTAGATGCATAATTGCATTACTTCCAGCTTTTAATCCCAAGCCTTATTAATAAATATAAAAATCCAAAACTGATTTGGGAATGAGGATTTAAATACATTACCATCTGATAATTATTGATTAATTACTCTTACTATTTATGGCACTAGTTGTTCTTGTTTTAATAATACTAATTTAGTTTAAACATTTTTTTACATCCACAATTGAAAGTTTTTTTCCATGCTATTATATTCTTATTGTTATTTTGATTATTATTTGAACAATATTGTTTTTGGATATAAAAATCATGTTTCAATTAGTTGGTATCCTTACTTTCAGATAATTTATTTTATTCATTATAATTGCTGATAAGACACACATGCCTACACACATATGTAAATCAAATAAAATATCTGTTAAAAATTAATTATTGTAAGAATAATAAAATAATAAAATATTAATTGGTGGAGTTAAATATAAGTAAATTGTTACAAATACAGAAGCGCTTTCAGTTGTTTCATAACCTTCTTCATTTGGAAACCATTTAACTCTTTAAAGGAAGTGGCATCATGGTATACCTCAAGATTCATGAATTTTAAGCTTTTCACTTTGTCTATTATTTAAAGATTTCTTATTTCTACTTATCAACATGGCTCTTTGATTTTCCTTTTATTATGGTTTTTTTTTTTTTCCTCATGAAGATGAATGCTATAAAATGTCTCAAGTCTAGTCTATGGGGGTATCTGTAGTTGCACAAATTTGGAATTTTACTGTGACTACATATGACATTTTCAGTAGTTATAGAGCTTTTATAATTATTAAGATCTACAAAAGATATGTTAGTGACATTTTTGTTTGTGGGCATGAAAATAGTATAAATTATCTTGTGATTGAAGTTAGATGGTTCAAAATTGACAATAGAAAAGAAACAGGAAAAAGGAATTAAGTAACAGGAAATGCTGGTTTATTAAATTATTAATTGGGAATCAAACCATTATAAGAAAGAGATCATATATGTTATAAATAAAAAGAAACAATTTTGTATATGATAGAAAGTCTTACATTTTTTTATTTTACAATGTGAAATTATGTTCTCATAAAAATGATAAATTACAAAATATTGAAAAATTTACAAAAGGGCTGATTGAAGGTGGGTATACTAATAATTATGTAGACAGTAAACAGCAAATTAGAAGCAAGGTAGTGCTAAGATCAGAGAGTTAAAAATAAAAATTGGATATCTATTCTGTATTGTTTGTTGGAAAGTTTGTGATGATGGTATTTTAATTATAATTATATGTTGGACTACTTCCATATTAAATATTAAACATCTTTAGAAAAACTCAAACCATTTAAACTTTCTAATACATTCAGGTTTGATTCCCATGCTGATACTGTCACTGGTCAAGCCAGCAATATCTGAAGAAAAGCAGAAAATAATACTACTCAAAACATTGGGTTATGTATTAACCTATATGCTTTTACTAACATTTGAATGCATTTAGAAAGTTTAAATAAAGTTTGAATTTTTCTTAAGATGTTCATTGTTTAATGTTAGATGACGGAAATAGTCCAACATATAATCACTATTTATTCCATATATTTCAAATGCTCAAGATAAATTTATTAAAAATATATAGAGAGAGTTATATGATGTTTAATTTTGTGGAAATAATGCAGTTATGAATCTAGCAACCATCTTTAACTTCATTTTATTATTATATTAATAAGTTGGTGAATAATTAAAAAAACATTATACCTTTGAAACAAAAAAGTAATGTTATATATCAATTTTGTTGTAAGTGCAAGACTTCATACATAGCTGAATCAAGATGTAGTGTTGAGGAACAGTTAAAAGAGCATCAACTATTATATAAATATATAAATAATAATAATAATGATTTAGTGAAAAAATTCTAAGATTCTTCATGAGACAGGGAATCATAATAAAAGAAAAATCAAAGTCACAATTTTGATAAATAAATATTTGATTAATAAATAAAGTGTGAATATTGAAATTTATGAATCTCTGGATATAACATATTTGCTGAATTTAAATGGTTTTCAATTGAAAATGATTATGTTAAATAACTGAAAAAAGTACTTCTGCATTTTGTAATAGTTTTTTATAGTATTTATTTACTATCTTATTTTTTACAATATATATATTGTCTTGCTTTTTAGTGTTATAAAGGACTCGTTAAGAGTTTATGTTGCAGACCTAAATGTAGAGGTTCTACAATATAGATTGTATTAAGAGGATGGTAAAAAAGTGGCAACTGCAATGATGATAATCCAAGATATTATGTTTTATGGTACCATGTAGTTACTTCAGCATGTCTTGAGGAAGAAAATGTTTCATATATATGTTTTATATAAAAACATACATGTGTGTATATAAATGGAACGTGTTCTATGTAAAAAAACATGCATATTATATAATTAATACATTACTAGACTATATTATATATATATAACTATTATAAATAATCATAATTACTGCATTACAAAGCTATACCTTTAATGGGAAAGTTTATTTTGAAAATGGAATTAATTATTTCTGCCTCTTCAGATTATAATTACATGTATGCTTGTTGGCTATAAAGAACATCCCATTTAATAACTGTGTGCATTCCATCAAATTTTTAAATAAATCAAGAAAATTTGCTTAGTTATTGAGGTTTAGGACTTAATATAACTGATGAAGATATTCCCTTGACACCAATCCTATAAGCTTTATATTGCCATCATATACAATTCAGAAATTGACTATTATATATAATTTTTTATTTTTACGACTAATAAAGGGTTCTTAAATGCTCATATTTCTAATATAATTATTATATATGTATATTTTATCATCATAGAGAAATAAATAATAAGTACAGCCAAAGTAAGGTTAAATAAATTCCGTTATTAATCTGCTGAGTTGAACTTTCAACACAGAGTGTCTGTTTCAAAGCATAACTGGTTGATACTTATTATATATGCAATTTTGTAAATCTCTTGAACACCACCAAGATTAATCTTTTATAATCAGAATTACTATCCTCTAATTATCTACAGTTATGCTTTGAAACAGACACTCTGTGTCAAAAGTTAATCCAGCAGATTAATAAATGAATTTATTTAACCTTACTTTGGCTGTATTTATTATTTATTTCTTTAATATATATTTTCTATGACTTTAAACTTTTGCTTTACATATTTTATCATCATATTAAAAACATCAGATTAGCACAAAGTATTAGAAGTACTTCTCAAAATTACATTATTCCATTATACAAAAGTTAGCTGTTTATTCAATTATTTCATCTTTGATTTTTTTTGGGTTGATATTGACAAAACGTTCATTTTATATTAATCTGCAATGGTCTCAACATGATGTAATAATGTAAATTCTATAAATGATATCTCAAACTGCTTCTAAGAACAGTATTTGTTTTATATAAATATTTCAAATTTGATTTTTTTATTATAAGCATTATTTATAATAAATAGTAAAATATTTATATAATAACAATTAAAAAATATAGCCAATTAATCACAAAATGGAAAAAAAAAAACTTTTAACTTAATTCAATTAATTGCTTTCTTACAATAAATTATTATAAGGAAAAAAAATTGCTTTTTATTAATGTAGGCATTAGTTACAGGAAGTTATATAATATTTCTGAAAAAATATAAATTGTGATCATTTGCAAAAGGCACTGTCATTTAGACTACAATCTGTATGAGATATTGCTAAACTTGAAAAAGGGGGCATAAAATTTATACTGTGCAAATAAATTCAAACTAATTTTATTTTTCCAAAATAGATACATACTTAAGAAGGTACTAAGATGGATACGTTTGAAATTTTAACTTTTAATCCCTTATATCAGTAATGGCCATTGCAGGTTAACTATACAGTGCAGCCATGGTATATGCTATATTGTTCCAAGTGTCCTCATCTACATTGTATGTAATAGCTCATTTTGTTGATGAACTTTGATTAGAATATGATATGTATTGTTTATTGAGCTGCAAATATACAGTCCTTTCAACATCCACACACACATATATAATGCAGATGCTTTTTATATGTATAATATGCACATATAAATTAAGATTATTATGTAAAAAAAATTTAAAATAATATAATTAATAATAATAAATTGAAGGGATATATTTACATATATTTTACTGTGTATTTACTAATTCATTTACTGAAACAATAAAAATAAGAAGAAAAAAAACAACTCTAACTCTTGTATTTTTATTTTTTAAATAAAGTAAAGAGTGAAGTATCAGGCTTTCATCATAATTAAATGTGCTTTGGATGATTTTTTTTGACAAGTTTCTCTAATTGTTGTGATCTTTTAAAGTCAATATTAACTTTAAATAAATTAAAAAATAACAAACACAGTCTTCTATTTTAAAAAAAGCCCATTAATTTGAATATATATCTAACAAACCACATGCAAACTTTTTCTTTATAAGTCTTGATTTATTATAATATGAACTATTATAATGTACAATAATATACTCCAATATTTTGACTATATTATTTTATAGCCTTTATCAAGGAATAACTAAAAAGTACATAAAAACAATAAATACAAATATTCCATAATATATATAATAAAATACAAATATCTCTTACCTTAAACCTCTTATAACAAACAATCTTAACTTTTAATTATATTCATTTCTTAAATACTTTTCTTAAAATAATTCCCTATAATTATTTAATTAAATCAACCTATTACCCTCATTTTTTTCCAATTAACATCATATTCATTACAGGTTTCATTTCATTAATATAAATTATTTTTTATAATTCTTTCATAATGTGATCTAATACATTCCAAAGGTTCTATTTTAAAATCTTTGTTTAAATTTACTCATGTGTCCATATATTGCAGAATTTTTATCATTTAAATGCTGTTTTAATCTTGTTGCCAATTTATTATTTGTAGTTCCAACATATGACATTTCTTTATTATTTTTAAAACAACCTAAACACTTTATAATATAAACAGAATTCATAACTTCTAAAATATTACAGTCATTATCATTATTAATTAACAATTTTAAACATTTTTTCTTTTTATAAGCAGGGCAAATAATAATATATTTTTTTATTAATCATATTAAATAATTTTCTAATTTTAACAAACCTTTTGGAACATTGTAACCAACATAAATTATTAAATTATAAATTATTATTGGCTTGTTTTATAGTAAAAATATTGATAAAATGAATAATAGGATAAGATTAAATAATAATAAGATAATTTATGTTGGTTTCAATGTTTTAAAAGGTTTGTTTGTTAAAATTGGGAAATTATTTAATATGATTAATAAAAAATATATTATTTGTCCTGATTATAAAATGAAAAAATGTTTAAAATTGTTAATTAATTATGATAATGTTTGTAATAATTTAGAAGTTATGAATTCAGTTTATATTATAAAATGTTTAGATTGTTCAAAGATAATAAAGAAATGTAATATATTGGAACTACCAAGAAAAAATTGACAACAAGATTAAAACAGCATTTAAATGATAAAAATTCTGCAGATTATGTTCATCTAAGTTAATTTAAAATCAAAAATTTTAAAATAGAATCTTTAGTAGTTATTAGATTGTATTATGAAAGAATTATAAAAGAAGAAATTATATTAATGAAATGAAACCTGTAATGAATAGGATGTTAATTTTTTTAAAAATAATTGGTTGATTTAATTAAATAATTATAGGTAATTATTTTAAGAAAGATATTTAAGAAGCAATTTTAATGAAAAGTTAAGATTGTTTGTTAGAAGAAGTTTAAGGTAAGATGTATTTGAATTTTGTTATAAGTATTATGGAATATTTGTATGTATTGTTTTTTATGTATTTCTTAGTTGTTCCTTGATAAAGTCTATAAAATAATGTAGTTGAAAAGTTGGAGTATATTATTGTACATTATAATAGTTCATATTGCAATAAATCAAGATTTACAAAGAAGTTTGTGTGTGTTGTATTCATTGTTTGGACTATTTCCATCATCTAATATGAGTATTGAATGACTTTAGAAAAATTTAATTTTATTTAAATATTCCAAATACATTCAACTGTTAGTAATAACACAACAGACAGGTTAGTATATGTGCACAACATTTTGAGAAGTATTGTTTTCTTCTCTTCTTCAGGTGTTGCTGGCCTGACCAGTGACAGTACTAACAAGGAAATTGAACCTGGTCCCTTAGATTCTTGAGAATTGAATTTTAGGGTAACATTCTAACCAATTAAGCCATCCTGCCAGAGTGTTACTTTAAAATTCAGTACTCAAGAATCTAAAGGTCCATGTTCGATTCCCATGCTAGTACCATGCTGTCAATGGTCAGGCCAATGACACCTGAAGAAAAGGGGAGAATAATATCTCTCAAAATGTTGTGCATACATACCAACCTGTTTGATGTACTATTACTAATAGATGAATGTATTCAGAATATTTAAATAAACTTAAAATTTTCTAAAGCCATTCAATACTCATATTAGATGATGGAAATAGTCCAAACAATAAATACAACTAAAACACCATCATCACAAACCTTCAGGAAAACATTAAGCTTGTGTGTGGTTTGTTATATATATATTAACTTTAAATATGTTCTAAAATTTTGTAAAACTGTTAACATTGTGTTTAGAAAATATTTTATTGCATGAAATACTGCACACTAAATTTGAAAATGATATTCAAGAAAGAATAAAATGTATGAGTTTTTAATATAAACTGATTTTTTTTTTATTAATGAATATGATTGTTACAGTGTTCCAAGATGGAAAAACATCTGATGTTGTGATTTAAAATTTAATTAAAAATTTTATTTTAAAAATGGTCACATGTCGTGCTCAGAAATGGAAAATGGCTGCTCGAGTATCATAAAATGTATTAAATTTGTGAATTTTAATGTTTTTGTTTTTCATTTGTTTGGTTATTCACATTTTTTTTGGATACCCAATATCAAAGATTTTTTTCTCATTTCTGGTTAATAGTAATATTCACATAAATGTTCTGGACATTTATACAGAAAAAGTTAATCTATATATTTTAAATTTAGTTTTTATTCATGCTTTCAATATATAACATATCATAATCGTAGCACTTTCACTTCTTTCTGTTCAGAGTCAATATATAGAATACCCTTTTCTTATATAGACTCTAAACAGAAAGAAGTGAAAGTGCTATGACTATGATATGTTATATATTGAAAGATCCAAAGCTCCTCATTGACGAAGGCCACAAGCCAGAAACTAGTCTAGGGATATTGGATGAGTAGGCATTATATAGGGATTTTATGTACAAGCCTTCTGGCATCCATTGATTACTCTGGTTGGCACAGGGTGTCACTACTTTATGGAGGTTTTGCCTTGTTTATATATTGAAAGCATGAATAATAGCCTAATTTAAAATATATAGACTATCTTTGCTGTATAAATGTCCAGAACATTTATGCGAATATTTTTTTTAAGTAGCATATAATTAATAGCATGTATTTGGATATAGAATAGTTCACGGCGAAAGCGAAAGGCTTCACTGCATACGTGTCTGCAGTAATTTATTTATTTATAAAATTAATACAGTGTAATATATTGTCATTATTAATAATAAGAATGCTTGCAATATGCATAAAATGCAGATGCTTTTTTTTTAAAAAAAAGTACACAATCAAAATTTAGTTACAAAATAACATAGGTTTTACCAAACAATGGATATAAGATGTTAATGCTAAACAAATTTCCACATTCGCTTCAATCTTATTGATCGATTTTTTTTCAGTAAGAAACATTCTTTTTGTTGTTGATCTTGTTTTTTATTAATTTGGAAAACATTTCAACATGAGCAAAGTCAAGATAATAGCTGAAAAATTTTAAAACACTAAAGTTTGGAATTTAAAGCAATTTGCTATACTATCACATAGAACTGACAAAAATAGTGGTTATACATTTTAGTGAAATCATTTTAAACTATTTGCAATTATATTTAACTTTTTGATGGAATGTACCATAATGAGTACTATCCGTTTCTTTTAGCTTATATGCAATCTGCATTTGACAGTAATAGAAATAAAATCCTTGTTTTTTACTTCACCTTTGAGTGGTAAGTTTTAAATTGCACTTTAAGCAAAAAAGTGAAGCTTAGTATTATTAGAAAAGAATTATATGGCTGAGCGCTTTCAGAGAACTTAAGGCTTCATATTCATAGCCTATCTTCGGAATTTCGGCTTACATTGAGATTTTAAGCGAAGTTTAGCGGTAATTTATGTTAAATTTATTCAAAGTTTTTTTTTATAAAGACCATTTTCTGGAGATTGCAAAGCATGATTCTTTTCGGTTTATTGCATAGTTGGCATTTGCAACAAAGCATGCCTCCTTTATCTTTTGTTTCACATTATTACGCTTTGCAATCTTCAGAAAATGGTCTTTATGAAAGAAAACTTTGAACAAATTTAGCATAAATTACCGCTAAACTTCGCTTAAAATCTCATTGTAAGCCGCCACTCCCAAGATAGGCTATGAATATGGAGACTTAAGTTCTCTGAAAGCCTCATCTGTATAATTCTTTTCTAATAATACTAAACTTCACTTTTTTGCATAAAATGCAATTTAAAACTTGACAGTAATAATAACTTAGAAATTATGTTTCCCACTAGAGACAGTCAGGTAATCTGTTTGAATTATCTTGTGATCCATCAAGTATTTATATTTGCAGAAATGTTTGTGAAGTAAAAAGATATTACTGTTTCAAAAATTAAAATAGTTTAAGCAATGCTATTTCTAAGATAACTATTATAGTGATGTGATCAATAACGTAAATAACTTCCACATTGTATAAATTTGTGATATAGCATTCATGATGCTGAAGGGTTACTATTGTAACGATATATAAATATGTCGTTACATTAATTAAAATAAAAACTTAAAAGTTCGCAAATAAAAGGAAAAAACTAAACGCTAAAATTAAAACATTGTTAAACGTGTATACATTCGCACAGATGTTAAACTTTAAAATTATTTTTTTTTCATAAACAAAAAAAAAAAGTATTTGAATGTATTTTTTTTAAATAAAAAAATACAAGATTGAAATATAAAAATATTTTAATAAAAAAAATAACGTAAGTTAAAATAAAAGCAGGTATTAATTAATTCCTGTAATCTATAAAAGGAAATGATTGTTTATTAATTATCTAAAAGCTGTTTAATTAAAAAGTCAGATGGAAAGTTAGATAAGAGAAGAAAGAGATTTTAGCTTGACAAATGGAAGCACTAAGCCTTGGCCCGGACCATAACGAAAAAACAGATTAGTGGCGTTTGTTCAGTGAATCCTTGTGGATGATATAAAAAGAAAAAATATTGAGTTGAAGGGCTTTTTCAACTTGGTTGGGAAGACGGCGATAAAGACGCCTTTATCGTTCTCTCCCACATCTCTGAAATGAAAGACTGATACCATGAACCAGCAAATGCCACCTCCTGAACATTAGATCGATCTTTCAATTAAAGACTCCGTGGACATTGAGACTAGGAACCGGGAGTTCTGCTACCGTAAGCTATAGGAAAGGAACAATTCTTAAAATCAATCAAGAACTTTCGTCAAGTTGAACAAATTAATAAACAAGCCGACTTATTTAAAATGGACTCTTATCTGACTTTTTGTAAGTTTTAAATCAAATTAATAATGGTTAATTTTATATCTTTCCCGATTGTTAAAAGAATCATTTCCCTTTTAATATTTTTTATATGTAGTAATATTTTATTGTAGAAATTATTAAATGCATTACATTTAAGTTGTCTATAGACGCTTGCATGGATTCGTTTGCGGTTAATTAGATTTTGGTTTTCTATTTGATCAAAATATATAGACATTCGATAAATAATGATACCTTACGGTGAGTATCTAAAATGTATTTATTCGGATGTCTTTTAAGTTATTGGTGACAACGCAAGTATCTTATGGTGAATACTATTGGGTTACTTATAAGTTTCCCTCTGCGATTGTCGGTATCAATAATTTTGTATTTTGATCGTTTATGTTTATTTTGAAATGTTTTTGACCGTGGAATCTGTGTAATCGATCTATACCCAACATTTTTAAATAAATCTGTGCGAACGTATATAAATGTTAAAATTAAAGGCGCGAATGGCTATATAGTTTTGTAAAGTTGTATTAAGGGAGGGTAATCTTAGGTTATTCATTTCGTAGTTGAATTGGTTCAATGGATTGGATATATTTGTGTAATTAGTAAATGTAGTATGAGATCCGCTACGGGCAGGATTATAGATATACGCCACACACCCTCTGTTTGCCTATGGATGGGTTTGTAAGTCGGCAGAAGACCGCAGTCCATTCCTATGGAGTTTTTAGTTTATTGAGCTACTTGCCCACAGATGTCACATTCCTGTTGGTGGAGAGTCAATGTCTTCTCTATTTCTACTTATTGTTCAGATGTACATTCCTGACAATATAGTATTTTGTGTTGTCGTATCATGCTACATTGAATACATGAATGTATCAGATGGATTGGCGCCAGTTGATTGCGAAATTTGTTGCCTAAGGTTAAATCAGGGAAGAATATTTTCCTTTCAAATGCAGACCTATGTAGTCCATTCATACTCGACCCTCTAAATAAAATATTAAACATTATAGCAAGCTATTTTAAATGTAAATTAAAAATTAAGATAAAAATCTAAATGTTAAACTTATTCCTCGAATTTAGAATGATTTTATATGTGCGTAAATAAATATTTTTCTGTGTTAATTTCTGGCAGTGGCTTTTATTATTTTTTTATATTTATATCTAAGGTTATATATTTTATTATCTCTGCGTCTCCACTGAGCTAGTGACAATGGGCTAACGATCTAAATATGTAAATAAAGTGGAATCCTAACAGCGCGTATCTGCCTACTTTATAAATTTTTCTAGGCTCAAATGCCTAGATGGCGCCCTTTGGTAGTGCGGTGCGATGCGATCTCCCACTTCGTTTGGATCGTTATACTATGAATAGAAATATTATTTAATTAGTCCAACATTATCACGGAATAACAATAGCCAGCTTTATTAAAATAATGAATGTGGTGTTTAATGGTCTTTCTATAATGATATCGAATGAAAAGAAGAAAAAAAGGTATTGCATAATGGATCATTAAAATATGCCACTTGATTAATATAAATAATCAGAAATAGGAAAAGCCTGAATTACTAAGGTCACTTTTTAAAAGGCAATATTATGACTTTGATTTTATTTTGTTTTTCATTTAAAATTTTTCGTTATATACTATCTAGACATGTCTTTCTACATGTTTTTCTGTATTTCGTTCCCTTCCTTTCTTTGTAAATCTAACAGGTTGTTCTTTTTTATGATTAATTTTATTCTTTTACTTTTTATTTTATTTTTTACTTATGCTTCCTCTAAAAACAGTTTTCCAATTGCTACTTTATTTCTATAAATTTGATCAACCCCCCCCCCCCCGTCTATTTGTATACATTCTCTTTCCATAGTTTAAATGTTTTATTTATTTTTCCAATATTTTTTTTAATTTTTATTATCATTACATTCACATTAAACATTATTCTTGGTCAAGCGTTGGTAACCGAGAGGTCAGCGTAGCTGCCTTGCAAGCAAGCGGTTGCTTGCAGACAGTTGTCGCGAGTTCGCTTCCCAGCCGATGCTTTGACATATGGAAAAAAAGAAAAAAAAACATTATTCTTTCATTTTTTAATTATATCTGTTTCTAAACTGGACACGTCATCACTTTTTTCATCTCATAAAATTATTTTTCTTTTTAAAGTTATTAGCTATTTTATTTATTTTCAGCTACTATATTCATTTATGAATCGTCATCGTCAACCATTATCTTTCAAATGCATGATAAAGGTCTCTCCAAGTTCAGTCCATCTTCTCTGATTTCTAGCCTCTCTTTTTCACATCATCCCTGCATACTTTCTTATTTCATCCATCCATCTCACATGTGGTCTATTTCTGGATCTTTTACAATCTCTTGGAATCCAGTTTAAGATTTCAATTATCCAACTATTGTCACTTCTTCTAGCAATATGTCCAGCCCAACTCCACTTCAATCTTTTAATTCTTTCAACACTGTCAATAACACCTGTTTGTTCTCTTACCCGTATATTGTATTTTCGATCTCTTCATGTTATTCCTAACATGTATCTCTCCATAGTGGTCTGAAGCCTCTGTATTGCTTTTCTATTAAATGTTCAAGTCTTGGGTCCATAAGTAAGAACTGGTTTAACACATTTATTAAAAACCTTTTTTTCCCCAAACACATAGTCATATTTGCTTTTAATACTAAGTTATTTCTATCAAAAGCATTCCAATCAAGTTTAATTCCATGATTAATTTCATTTATTATATTTCCAATTGTAGTAATAATCTGACCAAGGTATTTATACTTCTTCTAACTCATCATAATTAATCTTTATTTTCATCTTTTGAGAAAATCCATTAAACATTACTTTAGTCTTTTTAATATTTACTTTTAGTCATACTTTCTTACTTTCACCTGATAACTCTTGCAACATTTCCTGAAGCTCTGAAATATTATTTGCAAAAACAACTATATCATCTGCAAAATCTAAATGATTTAATCTCCATTTACTTTTACTCCTTTAGTTTCCCATTTTAATTCACAAAATACTTCTTGCAACACTGTTGTAAAAAGTTTTGGAGATGTGGAGTCACCCTGTCTTACACCCTTCTCAATGTTATCCTTCTTAGTATCATTATGTAATCTAATTATTGTTATAGCATTTTTATAAATATTCTTCAGAATATGATAATGTCCTGGTTCTATACCTTGATGATACAATGCTTTAATCACAGAAGAAATGCTTATAGAATCAAATGCCTTTTCATAATCTATAAATCCAAAGCATAATGGCAAATCATATTCATTAGTCCTTTCTATAACTTCTCTCAATACTTGGATATGATCTGTTGTACTAAACCCACTTTTAAATCCAGCTTGTTCTTTTGGTTGGTTGAAATCCAATGTTCTCTATAGATGAGTTATAATTATCTTGGTAAAAAATTTGTATAAAACTGATAGGTTTGTAATTTCTAATATCTTCTTTATCACTTTTTAAATATTAATATTAATACTGCATTCTTGGTATATCTTTCTATTCTTCACCTGCTTCTTTTAATATATCGATTATAATTTCATCATTACCTGGAGCTTTTTCATTCTTCATAAATTCATTTATGTATATCTAATATTTATAAGTGACAGTCAAGATGCAATTGCATCTAAAATAATTCTTTCCATTTCTGGTTAATAAAAAAAGGCAGCCATATTCATGAAAAGTCTTAATTATGCTTAAAAAAAACTTCTACTAGCTGGAAAAAAAGTACACGTTCCCCTTGAACTCAAACTTCAGATTATTAGCATAGCAGGTGAACAACATAACTATTACACCATAAAGCCTTTCATATAGTCAAACGTTGTTAGCCGGGAGGTCATCGCAGCCGCCTTGCAAGCAATTAGATGGCTGCAGACAGTTGTGGGTTCGCCTCCCGGCCGATGCTATGACATATGAAAAAAAAAAAAAAAAGCCTTTTATAATTCTAGAGAATAAATCTCATTTACTCAGCAAGATTTCTAAATGAGCCTTTTTTTTTTTTCACAAACAATATTTGTTGGGGGAGGGGATTAATAAGAATAGCGCAAAGAAATTAAATCTTTATTTTGAAAATTTCTAAGATTTTGGTTTGATATACTTAATTATTCTATCGTGTTTTTCAGAGTTTAATTTAAAAATCGTCCAATTACTTAATGATTTTTTTAAAATAGATAACGGAAAATAACAAATTTTATATTTGAAATCATTTTGTTTTTACTATTTAACATTAATTCTGATCCCATTAAAAATAATTTGAAAAACAACCTGTTATATTATTTGAAAAATTAATACAGTTGTTAGAAACACGATCTTTTCCTTCGTGTACACCCACACGTTAATAGAAAACTTGGAAAACTATACAGACAACGGATTCGTGTTATTAATTCTTTTACTAAGCTCACCATGAGAGGTTTTTTTTTTTTTTAGAGCAAAATTAATTACGATCATCGTTATTATTAAGAAACTAGAAAGACAATTGGAAAGAATATTAAAATGATCTTTTGGAAGGATGGTTATTCGTTATTATCACATGTCTACCCATATATATTTTCTGATTACAGTTAGGCTACCACATACCAACTATCTTGTATTGATCAGTAAATGGATATCTAGCTACTTTTTTTTTTTGTTTGTTTTTAAACGAGAGAGTAACATAAGAAGGAACAATTTCTTAAACCATCATTACCTAGCGATTGGCAATTCTAAAGAATAGTGCTTTTTTTTTTTACTGTTTTTTTTTGTGAGAGCCTGCTGGAGACCCTCTGTCGGATGGTTAATAGCTATTTTATCCCCCCACCCCATATATATATATATGTAGGTTAATATTTTTAATTTTCATATAGTTTGACACATTTCTTTGTCAGTCTCAAATAATCAATTGCAGAACAACAAACTTTTATAGATATTTATTTGAACAACTTTTATAGATATTTATTATTTTTTATAAAAGTTACAATATATATCTGTTAGTTGATAATTTGTTGCATTTTTTTATTAGAATCAGAAGTCAATGCATAGATAGATCTAGAATAGTGTTATCACTATATCTAATTTTGATGAGTTTTAGTAGAAAATATATCAAATACAATCTAATCTGGACCAATTGATGATTGTTGGTTATCTCTAATTTTGATGAGTTTTAGTAGAAAATATATCAAATACAATCTAATCTGGACCAACTGATGATTGCTGGTTTAGCATGAAATACATATATTGGTGATTATTTATCTTTTCGACATATATGTTTCAGTGTATCAATGTTATGAGATGGAGTGGAGAGTAGTGGGTCACGTGAAAGTCTGTGCTCATATATCCTATATACTATTATTTAATCTTTTTATTTCTTATTTAATGGTGTCTTTCTTTGAAGTTAATGTTTTTGTAATATGAAAAAATTAAATTTTTAACTTAGTTGCATCCGTAAAAGAGTGGTCATCCTACATTCATCTGCTTGGAAAATCAAAAGATGTTCTAGCACCAAAATGAAGTTGAGGTTGATGGGAGGGATGGAATTTTATTTTTAAATTTTTCGAAGGTGTCTTAAATTGTATATTTATTTTGATATTACACATGTTGAATGGACTAACTTTTTATTTATTGAATATTTATAATTCCAAGTTATTAAATATTATATAGGGTAATTGTTTAAAATTTACAACGGTTTTTTTCCCCCCAATGCAGAGCATTTCAAAATGTGTATATTTAAATATTGTTCACATGTCTTGTTTAGAATAGCGCTGTTAATTTGGACCTCCTGTATCTATGTTATCATATCTATGCATTTTCTAGTTTTAAGTCTTAAGATCTAAGTCATGTGATGAGTTGCTGATTGTAGAGTGAAATACATGCATTAAAATTAATGATGGGTCGGCAAACTTTTGAGTGCATGGAATTGTGCTTAATGTAAATTATAGGTTAGATTTTATGCTAATGATGTTAAATAGAATAACTAACTGTGATTTGTTTTAAATTCTCTCTACTTTGACAATATTTCTATACTTCTTTTGTATAATAAAAAATAAATAATCAAATGGTTTATTGCTTAGGGTTCATAAGAAGTTCAAACACCATAAATAACAAAGCTAAATCATGATCTATGAACTTTGAACTCTAGGGTCTGCCATTCAACTTTTGCACTATACCACACATGACATTGGACAGTAACTGATCTTGACTTAATAATTCTAGTTTTGTCTATCATATTTACTCTCTTTCATTATAGTAATTTTATTTAATGAATTTATTTTAGATTATTTTAGTCTCTTTTTCTTTTTTTCAGTGATGAAATGTTTATTTATCAAAAAAAACAACAACCAGATACAGTAAAATAAATGAAATTACAGGAGCAACATGGTAAGAGGGGAAGGATACATGTAAAAAGGGAATGGGAAGTGAAGAGGGGAAATAGTGTGTAGTCCAGGCTGGTCAGAAATGCATGTCTTTGTGATTGAGTCCTATGACAGAGGCTGAGAGGATGGGAGTTGGAGGATTGCCCAAGTATCTGTGAGAAGTGGAGGTGGAGCTAGTTTGGTATCTCGGGTTTTGAGAGTGCGAATTAGGTCCAAGAGCTTTTTTCTTCATAAAGTAGAGGAATCAGGTTATAATTGAATTAGATATGCTGGACTTGACCATATTTATTAGCATATTGTATGAAAATGAAACAGTGTTGTAACAAATGATTTAATAAGAATTTTGAAAGGATTTGTGCACTGTTAATAAGAATTTATTGGATACAACAACAACAAAATTTCTAATGCAAAATTGCTTCCAAAAAGTAAATCAAAGCTAATTTTACTGAACTCTATGAACAGAAACTACAACTGCTTGGCTTTATTTTTCAAATAATTGATGATCATATTTTTATTTTGGAGATGAAAATAGGATTATATGCCTCTTTTTTTTTCCAAAGTTATAACCCTCATATTATCTATAGTGTGAACATATATTCTTTAATGTATCTAGTTAACTTTCCATACCATATTTCCACTTTTTACTCCAGACTTTAGCAGTTTAGTTCAGTTTGTAATGTCAGACTCTGGAAGGTAAGATCCTTGGATTGATTCCAATTCTGGCACTTCCAGCATTCAAACTTATTATGAATTCTTGAGCAGTGAATCCATTTGATTATTTTTGCCCTGTGCACTTTGGCACAGTGGTAGTTGGAGTGTGTAATTACCCACTCATAATGATTTGTTTACTTCTTTTTATTTGATTGGTTTGTTCTTTGACTCTCTTTGCTTCCAACACTCTTTACTCATTCTAGGCTATTCCACTATCAGAGGTAGAGTTATTGGGCTGGTTTACTACACACAAAATATTGAAATAGTTAGCAATTCTAATGCACCCATATGGAATAATGATTGGGAATAAAAGGTTTTTATAGAACCATCTAAATAAAAAGAATCCCATCACCATGTTTTGTAATTGGAAGAAAACAATTTGCCTGTCATGTTTTTGTTTTTTTTTGGTGATTGCAAGACATATATTTACTGTTGTTAAAAAGTGTACTGATGATTTGTCTAATAATGTTTGTGTCTGTGCATTGTCCAGTTTTTGGTCTCATGACATTGTTGCTTCTGTTTTGCAGCATTCATTTAAGAAATGAATGGGTTTAAAATGGTATCTCTAATAAATGTTTTGGTTATTAAGATCACACTAGATATGGATGTGTTCACATATATGTTAATCTCTCTGGCAGTTTGCTTTACTCTGTTTTGTCTTTTATTGTTTTGATTTACTTCAGTTTTTCATAATACCTGCCAGTGCCTTTCAATGAGCACTGTTTTTGATTGGAATTGGTTTTAAAAGGTTTCATTTTCCCATCTTTAATCAGTGAAATATTTATTTTGATATTTCCAAGAGGAGTTTTATTCACTTTACTCTAGAACAAGAGTGGGCAACAGACAGCCCTCAGGCCATATCCAACTCATGATGATGTTGAATCCAGCCTTCTCCATATGCCTAAATATAGAAAATCCCTACCTGACTACACTCAGTGTAAACCGTAATCTCTAGGCCCATCGCTCACATGTTCATATAACTTTAACTTTATCCTAATGTCATGAAAAATATAAAATACTAATTATATAAATTACTAATTATATAAATTAAAATTTTTATCATAGCTTGTGTAAATTTAATCATAACTTCTAAAATACTAATTTTATATTACAAAATATAAAAATATAGGAGGAATCACGTCGCAAATAACGTTAATTTTTGTTTTTAAAGAATATTGTATATATCTAGCAGCATCGTAGTATTATTTTCTAATTATTATTATTATTATTATTATTATTATCGCATCAATCGAATGAAGTTCCTTTGGATTTAACTTCTTATTGAAAAAAAATAATATTGGTGCATGATATTTTATAAGTAAGTTTATGCCTTTTCTAATTATTACAATTTTTAATTTTTTTTATAGCCTATAAAATGTGTCAATTAAAAAAAATAAAAATTGATGCCAAATGCCGCATTTTCAATGATAATTGGACATTCATATATCTATTTGCAAATATAGACAGACGATAAAGCTGTTTGTTTGGTTTGTAATTAAACTATTTTCATCCAGATCAAATGAAAGTTGAAGTAGAAAAATTAAAATGTGGCTTGCTTAAGCAAAAAAGTACTCTGTAAATTTTATGAAGTACAGATAGAGCTGTGACAAAAGCTAGTTCTTATCTATCTATCTATAATCGATTCCTATTTAAGTCATTAAATATTGTATTTACTTTATTTTAAAAAATATTGATAATTTAAATAATGTAATATTTTTTAGGTTGTGATTTTTTTTTGTTAAATCGTTCGATTTATTCCGCCTGCGTTATAATATAAAATTTTTATTCGACCCGCTGATGAAAAAAGTTGCCAACCTCTGCTCTAGAGTATCTGCTGTAAGTTTCTGGTTTTGAGTTCATCAGTAAATGATGATATTCAAAGTTAAAGCCAAAGAATAACAGTAGATGGCTCTACAATAGAATGAAGAGAATTGCTTTTGAAAGCATATTGTTATTGTTATTTACTTCTGTCACAGTCACTCTTAGACAAAACCTATTAAGCATCAACTATTTGATTTTTAAAAATAAAACACAGATAACTGCCCCCCAAGTGTTTTGAAACTCTCTAAGATAATTTACAACCTTTTTAATTAAGGCTGTGACAAGTGCTATTATTAATTTGTCAATATATTATCTGGATAAAAAACATACTGTAACAAAAAATAGAGATAAACAAACAAGTTATTATTTTGTCCAATCTATATATACAGTCTATGACTTTGGATAAAGAACATACTATAAAAAAATAAATGTACTAAAGAAATACAGTGACCTCACTTATTAATCTTTATAATTCTTTAACTTTTTTTTAGAAAATAGCAACCTGTTTTTTTATATAAATTTAAAATAGTGATTTTTTTTCTATGATTGCCACCGTCATCCAGCCGCTTTTTAATTCCCCAGACATATTGGCAGCTCTGTATTTTACAAACTCTCATCTCGCTAAGTTTCTTAAGCAATGAATGTGTTGGGAAGATAACAAAGTGGAGGCAAAAGTTAGTAATTTCTTTTAATAACAGTATATATATATATATTTAAAGATATATTTTATATAAGTATAGCGTCGAATTGAATAGTTTAAAATTGTAAAAGTGGAGGCAGAAAAGAAAGACACTAAAGATTGTGCTTTAATTATACAAGTGAAGAAATAAGAAAAAAATTGTCTAAATAGAACTTGAATTTCTGCTAAACTTTCTATTTCCAAGCAAGCTCAATATTTTTTTTACACCACTGGACCACAGTCAATCTAGCTAGTCACTAAAATTTAGATTGATTAATGGACATCTAGCTAATCTTTGCTAGAGGGATAAAACAATAAATGAAATTTTTAAAATTTTCACCAACTAACAATTGTTTAGTTGTTTTTTTTTTTTTTACTAACCCTCTTTGGTGGGTTGCTAGAGATATTTTCTTGTAGAAGAGTTTAAATTTAAGGCTATATAAAATGAATAATGAATTCTAGTCATTAATGAAAGCAAAAGTTAGAAATTAATCTGGGAATGTCCATTGTTTACTAAAGCTTACAATAGATGTCTCTAGGGTAGGACTTGTACTTTTAAATTATCATCATCATTTGGTTAATATTATATATATTTGAATTGAATAATCATTTTTTAAAATTTTATTAACCATTCAGCTTTCACTATATTTAATATTTATTTGAATCAAAACTTAACTTGCATGTTTGTATATCTTTGGATCTTGGTTCAAACCCAAATTTATAGTATATATTTTCCATTACAGTACAGTATTTATCAGTAGTAAATTGCATTTTGGGAATCATTTGATATATCTTCATTCATATGTTTTTTAAAAGAATGTGGTAGTGTTGAGGTTATTAAATACATTGCACATGGAAAAAGAGAAATGAGGTTGAGTTACTCTATGTGTGCGGGTTTCATTTTTTTTTTTTAAAAAAAAAAAGTAGATATATTAATCTTTAATTAAGACTTAAAGTTTATATCTGGTCTAGAGATAATCTCCAATCTAATACATGATTAGTGATAATCATTACTATATTAATCTAAAATGGATTATGTCAAAGTTATGGATGGCTAAGTTTGACACTTGTAAATCAAAATGTAACAGTTTACTATTAATATGATGAAGATATAAGTTAACAATAGTGATCTGGGCCAGCTGATGAGTGCTGGTTCAACACAAAATGTATCTTGGGATTATTTGTCCAAATTTTGATATGTTTTTATTCATATGTTTTAAAAAAGAATGTGGTGGTGTTGAGATTATTAAGTACATCTTATAAACGTTATTACACATGGAAAAAGGAAATGAGGTTGAGTTAATCTATTGTTTGAGTTTTAAAAAAGCAGATATATTAATCTTTAATTAAAGTTTAAAGTCTGTATCTGGGCTAGAGATAATTTCTAGTTTAATAAATGTTAATGTTAGTCATTGTTGTCTTTATCTAAAAGTGGTTCGTGTCAAAGTTATGGGTGGAGTAAGATTGACACTTTAAATCAAAATGTAATAATTATATGTTTAATAATAAATAATTTATTTGTTAGTCAAGCACTATGATGTTAGGCGGAGATCAGTTGATCCACTGATTTTTTTTTTTTTTACTTTACTCAGCTAGGGACTTCTAGTTCTCGAATCCGCCAATCTTCCATTCGCGCCAAGTTTTTTTTTTTTTTTGTTTAGTTGCATTTTTGCTATGACATTTATTTGAATAAAAAAAAAAACTCCCACTGCTTTATGGTAGATCAGTAATGTAAATACTATTAAAGAACTCGCAAAAAAGACCCAGTTGATATTTTTTTAAGTAAGGAATTATGAAGTTTCGAAGTTTTTTCAGCATGAGACACGATTATATAACAGACAGAATAATAGACAAAAACTAAAACAATTTGATTATCTTTGTGACTTTCTTAAAGAGAAAGTGAATGTTCAGTAATTTCTGAAGAGAGATTTTTACCTGGATGTATTGAAAGTCAGAATCTATATTTTATAAAAGATACTGCAAATTCTCTTTTTGTTTAAATGCTGAAACTCGATCAAGAGAACTTAACTTCCAACTGTGAGAAAAAGCCTCCGGTGTTTATTTCTATCGATTAAACGGTGCAATACTAGGATTTTAAAAGACAAAAAAAAAAATCGTTTTAAATATTTTATTTACAAAGTTTCTATTTTTTTTTCCTCCTAAATATAAAATATTTCATTTTATACATTTAAATATAAAATAACTAAATCATGCTCTTCTCCTTATCTCTCATCTCTCTACTCGAGTAGTGAATATGTATATCTGTAAAAAGGGAAAAAACACGTATAGATATTATTTACATTTGTAAATACTCTGGATTCATAAGGTGAATGATTTAATCAATAATCAAGATTGCCATTTTATATATATTGTAAAATAAAACGTAAGTTATATGGTTATTTTTTAAGGAAAATCGAAAGACGTTTGAATACCGGAGTGTTCAAACTGATTTATTGTCATATCCCAGTTAGAATTAATCCAGAATTTTTTTTAACTTTTTATTCCGACACTAAGCTAATTCACCCAAAGCAAGTATGTGTTACTTATATATCAGGATTGTATAAGTGTGTGAGGGAGGAACACAAAGATATTCCCAATCTAGGGTTCTTTTTCCTCTTACTTAACCCTAGAATTATTGGGTTACTCAGAAGATACATACCATATATCAAAAAAATCTGGTCAGACTAATAATATCGGTGTTGATTTCTTCATTAAACATCTTATCTTAGCTAAAGTAGAGTTTCTGAAATTCTTTTATATTCGTTTTTTTTTGCACAAGTCTACCTATGATTAGAGCTGACCACATATTTATATGCAAACATGTAGTAGTAGTTCAATCACTGAAATAAGAACTAAATATTAAACCTGTCCCTGATGAGTGTCAGTGCTACCAGAAATTTGCAATCTGTGGAGAGATAAGATTTTAAAAGCACTCTGCAATATAAAATAGAATGGATTGCATTTGATTAAGTACTTGTTTCATTGATTACAGTCTAAACCACTAAACATCACATGATCACTATCTCTTATACTAGCACATAATTGGTATTAAACAAGGCAAAACTCTCCATACAGTAGTGCCATCCTGTGCCAACCAGAATAATCAATGGATGCCAATAGGCTTGTGCATAAAATCCCTCTCAGATTCAAGGCTCCTCACTGATGAAGGCCACAAGCCAGAAACTAATCTGGGGATATTGGATGAGTAGGCACTAGATAGGGATTTTATGCACAAACCTTCTGGCATCCATTGATTACTCTGGTTGGCACAGGGTGGCACTACTATATGGAGAGTTTTGCCTTGTTTTATTACAGTCTAATTATTATAAATATAAATAATCAAATAATTGATTTATCACTGAGAAATTCAGTAAGAAATTTGAGGTAGCCATGAAGATCATGAGTTCTAGAATCAGCCCCCTCCACCAATCTACTTCGTCACCAAATTATGTGTGACATTTAATTTATTACAAACTTTCTACATGTATTAAAGAACTCAGGACAAACATTTATTCTTTTAAGATAGCTTTTTTTCTATTTTTTAATATACAAAAACACATACATATTTATATTCTTATTTACCACTTTAAACTCATACATGAGTTTATATGCATCTTAATAAGTTTACCACTTAACAACTACTCATTTTATCATATCATTTAACTTGTATACTAATTGACTACATCATGAGAAAAATCATATGAGAAAAAATTAATTATTGATTAATAAACTATAGTGATATATAGATGAAAAATTATCGGAATAAAGTTAATATATTAATCTACTATAGTGATATATAGATGAAAAATTATCGGAACAAAGTTAATAGATTAATAAACTATGGTGATATATAGATGAAAAATTATTGGAATAAAGTTAATAAAGAATATTTTGAGAAAATAATCCCATCACAGTAGAAATGGCAGCTGACAAATTTTATTTAAGTAACAGCCTTTATAGAAGTTCTGAGAGTTTTAGTCTTTCAAACACATTTGTAGGAAGTTCTGCAAAGTATATCAGTAAATTCTTATTCATCTTTAATCTGATTTTAGTTTTGATATATGAAGTCTTTCGATTACGTTTATAATCCCCCCCCCCTCTGATTAATGCAGTAAGCTAAATACATAAAACTATTAGTATCAATTAAAAATCTATTTTTTTAAAAAAAAAAATATTACTTTATAAAATAATTATTGTAAATAGTAAAGTCTCAAATTTTGTTGTACTTTTTCTTCTTCTAATCGGTGATGTCTCTTATTTATGGAGAGAAAAAATGTTGAATGTTAATTCTATTTTAAGAGCATAAGATTTATACATGGACACTTTTAATCCAATTCTAGGTAAAACAGTTTTAGCCTGGAGTGATTTCTGTTTTAGTCTCCATCGGCTGTGTTGACCATGATATAGAAATCTAGTGAACTTGCACGACTTGTATTGGACTGTTTTCCCATATTACAAAGGATATACTAAAATGCTTACAATTCTTATCAAAAAAAATATTCTACTCACAAACAAAAGCAGGCCTGTCTTTATAACTGTTGACTAGTATAATGTATAAATAAGATAGAGCAACTTCAAATAGTTCACTGTAGGCCCTTTTCAACATTCCTCTACAGAGAAATAATGAAGAAGATATTATGGAGTAGACTAATTAATTGCAATCATGTTTTATCCTCTACCTAGAATAAATAGATACCCACTTATTTATTGATCAGAAGTACTATCTTTAAAAAGCATACTAAATTTGCTTGGA
Source organism: Epiperipatus broadwayi (assembly GCA_028023455.1). NCBI lineage: Eukaryota > Metazoa > Onychophora > Udeonychophora > Euonychophora > Peripatidae > Epiperipatus > Epiperipatus broadwayi. The sequence goes on from JAQFVV010012470.1 coordinate 3,461,916, forward strand.
AATCCTCACCTATATAAGAAATAATAATTTATAATATATGTATACGTAGTCTGAAGTTGATAGCATCTTTTGATATATGGTTAAATGTGTTTGGTTGGTATGGTATTTGTCCATATAGTAAATTTTTAATTAAAAAAAAAAAATGTGAATGAAGAAAACCTTTAAATTTTATGCCAATAACAAATCCTTCCTATTATTAATATTTGACCGACGTAAAGGATATTCACAAACACATGCTTATTTTATGTTACGAAATGATCTACTGTAAAATATGTTCTGGCAGTGAAGATTCTCTTATTAATTTAAACTGTGGGGTAACAGCGAAAAAAAAAAAAAAACGGCTGAATATCAGGAGAGCAAATTCGCCATTGTTAGTATACTATCTATCATTTAAATGGTAAATGATTTGTTGTTTTCAAATAATCCTTTGGCTAAATGCCATTTAACTAAGTAATATAGTGTCTTATGTCATATATGTATATGCTGTAGATCAGAGCTTCTCGACTGCTGGTTCAGTGAAGAAATTTAACTGGTTTAAGTATATGTATTTGATAAAATTAAAAACACATGTACATTATAGTCGTATAAAATTCAATTTATTTGTAAGACATAGTTTTATATTGTTAGGCTTTAAAAAACTGTCTTTTCTCAGGTCTCCAGTGGAAAAAATTTTAAATATTGCCGTTGATCGTTTTGAAGATAATAATAATAATAATAATAATAATAATTTGAATGATAATTAAAAGTTTAATAAATGTATTCTATAACCTTAAACATTATTTCTGAAAGTCAATAAAGGATGAGCTTTATTTTTGTATTATAAACTCTCAACGATAGAAGATTGATTCCGATTACATTTTCTGTTTTTGAAACGACGCTTCCTCACAGTTTTTAAAATGCAGTCTGTCAATTTTAATTTTTCTATACAAACAGATTCTCATTAAAATTCAAACTAGTAATTTGAATTATTGTTAAAATAATAAAGAAAAAGGTTGATCAATTATCGTATTATTATTGAAATTGAAGTTTACTTTTTCTAATATAATGTATAATGTGACTCATTTTTGTCACATGAAAACATCAACTTTTATTTATGGGGGCGTTTATTAAATTCATATTTAACTGTGAAATAAGTCAATATTAATAGCCATTTCCTTGAATTAAATCTATTTAAGCTTATGGATAAAATAATTATAGATCGCTTATCTATATATTAACATTTTCTTCTCAGTTCTATATAACCTAATAAAGTACTATTCATTAAAATGGCCAGTACTTTCGAATGGTTGTGCTGTAAGATCTGTCCTTCTGGGGTCACAACTTGCATGAACTTAGATATTTTTTATCGTCACTGTTTTCAATACATACTTAATATAAATCTTCATTGATTAATAATAAACTAAAAATATATACGGTCATTGCTATTTCCTAGTTAATTGTAAATAAAAATCAGAAGGTGAATTTATCAAGTGCTCTAAGTTCCTGAGATGGGGTAAAGATGGATGACTGTGAAGAAGCTGAAGACAGAATCTTAAAACTCTTCAACTACAGTAGTAAAGCATGAGATTGAAATTGATGGCATTATTTCTTAGAATAATTGCACTGATTGGAATTCGATAATAATAAATTTTGAAAAGCATGTTTCTGCTTGGAATGCTTATAACTTTTAATTAATGGTTTATAGAATATTATTGTCCTATATCTATAATAGACTTTTCTGGACTATTCTTTGTCTAATCATCTGTCAGACTCAATGTTAGGATTTTTTCTTTTTGTTTTGCCATCTAATTAAGAATAGCATAACAAGTCACTTAATAATAATTAAATAGGTAGCTAAATCAAATAGTTATCCACATAAAACTTTATGCGTTTGAAAAATTTTGACTACTTGAAACCCATTTTAAAGATCTCTCTAGATTTGAGCCACATTTTAATGTCATGTCAAGCAAATGCATTAATCACTGGACTATAAAATCTTTTACAGACATTCTCATATATGTATATAATGTTCAATCATTATCAATCCACTACAGGATAAAGATCTCTCCAAGTTTAATCAAATTCTCCAATCTCTAGCCTCTCTTCACATCATCCCAGCTCACTTCATTTTATTTATTTCACATGTAGCCTCTTTTTAGATCTTTTACAATCTCTTGGAATCCAGTTGAAGATTTCAAATGTTTATCTACTATCATTTCTTCTAGCTATATGTCCTGCCAGTTCCACTTCAATCTTTTAATTCTTTCAATGATCCCAGCAACATGTTTGTTCTTTCTTCTTTCACATATGTCTTATTTTCAATCTCTTCCTGTTATTCCTAACATACATCTCTCCATACTTCATTGAGTGATGTCTTCTATTAAATATCCAAGTCTCAGATCCATAAGTAAGAACTGGTAAAACACATTTATTAAAAACCTTCCTTTTCAAATACATTAACATGTTTCCTTTTAATATTAAGTTATTTCTATCATAAGCACTCCATTCATGTTTGATTATGTGATTAATTTCATCTGCTTGATTCTATGATTAATTTAATCTTTTATGTCTTCATCTGTATTTAATAATCTGGTCAAGGCATTTGTAATTGTTAACTTCTTCTAATTCACTATCAGTCTTTATTTTCTTCTTTTGAGGAATCCATTGAACATTACTTTAGTTTTTTTTAAAATTATTTTTCTTTAATTCTACTTTCTTACTTTCATCTGACAACTTTTGCAACATTTCTTCAAGCTCTGAAGCATTATTTGCAAAAACAACTACTCTTCTTTAAAATCTAGATGACTTAAATAATCTCCATTTTCTTTTACTCCCTTAATTTCCCATTTTAATTCACAAAGCAAAATACTTATTGTAAAACTGCTATAAAAAGTTTTGGAGATATGGAGTCACCTTGTTACACAGACATCTCAGTGTCAATCTTCCTAGTATCACTATATAACTTAATCATTGCGTTATATAATATTTCAAAATATGACAATATTCTGGGCCTATATCTTGATGATTCAATGCCTTAATATATATATATATATACTGGTTTAAGCTGATTTGCAATTTCATTTCATTCATTAGATATGAGCTATTGGAATCAGTTAGATTTCTGTAAATAGATACATTGCCAGTTTTATTAAGTAGTTTATGGGGATACTACTTTCAGACCTCTAAGCTGGCTATCTTTATGCAGTCAAGAATGAAGCTCTTACTTCTGTGAGAGGTCAGTACCAATAATCTAAGTACCTTTGAAGTTAGAGATGCAACAACAATGATCTTTAATTGCATTTAGAATCTGTTACCCTATATAAAATGAAAAATATTTAAGTTGATGATTTCTCGGGGGGGGGGGGGAAGCTTAGTTTGTTATATTATTGATTAATAGCACAGTTTATCATTTCTAGTAATTCAAATTAGGATTAAACCTGAAGATATATAATTCAATTGTGTGTTTTTTTTTCTTTATATATTATAAGTTGTAATATCACACATTGATATATTACTGGAATAAGAAAATTGATGCTGTATCCGATTTATAAATCACTGAGGGAGAGGCTGAAACATATATAATATTGCATATTAGAAAATATGGATGTAATTACCTGAGGTATTTTAGGTACTTTTTATAGAGCAAGTAAAAAAATAAGTCAGATCATCGGTCCCCAGAGAATGTCTGGATTATGAAATTAAAAGACAAAAATTAAAGGTGAAGAGAATATGAAAATTATTGAATACAAACAACTAATATTTTTTTCTAATAATATGACTAATACTTAAGGAAGTTGATCAAAAAGGTTATTGTCCCAATGTTTTTTTGATCTGTTAGAGAAAGAGTGATGAAATTAATATTAAAGAGACTGGTCAGTTTAAATGGAAATGAACTGTGAATAAAATGGTGTGTCTTTTTATATGGAAAGTATGTTGAGTGGCATATATAAATGTGTAACAAATATTATTATAATATGTTTTAATGGTGGGGAGATGCAATTATTAGGGTATGCATAGAGATTTGTTTGAGTGCTTATACTATTTGACCATCTTTTATATAATGAGAATATATTCTTATTGGAAATAAATATTTTATTCTTTTTTCATTATGCTTATAAATCATTGAAGTCAAAATTTATATCCAAGTTGTTGTCAAGCATGTGATAAATTAATATGGGTTGTGTTATATCTTTAAAATCATACTATTGTCACTTATCAGTTATCTTATCCAGTCTAATGGGTTGACAGAAAGATATAATATAATTTTTTCTGACTTTAGAAGCAAAATATCATTTTTAGTTATGGAATTGTAGCCCCATAAGTACTAACTTATATTTTATGCAATAGTAAATCAGTTTTTTATCTTATATTTTAAATATATACTACTCCTAATTTGATTTAAAAAAATATATATCGTTAAAACCTTCGGTGAAAAAAAAAGGATTTAATACAACTTCATTGAATACCAACAAATAATTTTAGATTAAATAGAGATGATCAAATAAAAGGAGATAAATTGAATCAAAAGTATTTTTAGCTATTTAGATTTATTAGAGAATGAAAGTCAATAAATGGGTGATAAATATTAGGCCAGTTATTTTGTTCATGTTTAGGTTATATATAAAAAGAGGGTAATTTAAGTTAGATTGGCTATGTATCTTTTTTCTTTAAAAAAAAAAGAAGAGAAAATAGTCACTTAAAAGACCTAAGAGGGTAATTTAAGTTAGATTGGCTATGTATCTTTTTTCTTTAAAAAAAGAAAATAGTTACTTAAAAGACATATGACAGACTTTTTTCTAGTCTTCCTTAAGATTGTTTTGGAGATTTAATTTATTAATTAATTAATGCAACAGTATTTAATTTTTATATTTAATGTATTTCAAATTTATTTCTTATATATGTAAGTAGAGGAATTTGAACTTACGATTTTTCAGCCTATATTCATCCTCCACTTTATCTCAAGCAACTAATACACATGACCACACATGCTTGGAAAAGATAGATGATCCTTGATATTTTTATTTCGTGCAGAATCAGCACTCATCAGTTAAGCCAGATTATAATCTCTCACACATATATGCAATCAGTGTTCAGTTGTATATTGAGATAGCAATTCCTTAAACTTTAATGGACAGCTTTCATTCTTCTCACCCTTCCAACTATTCACCTATCCATTTCATTGAAAAAACGATGATATCTATTATAACGGTTGGGAAAGAAACTATTTACCTATCCATTTCATTGAAAAAAAACGATGATATCTATTATAACGGTTGGGAAAGAAGTGAAATATACAGTCTTACCGTATCTGCCGTACAGGGCGCCACTAGGCTATTTGAACCTAGAAAATTTATAAAGTAGACAGATATATGCTGTTAAGATCACGACCGCCAGCTCTAGTCAATAGCTCGTGGAGTAGCAGAGGTTTAAAACATTTATTAAATATATTTCTTTTAATAAAGAATAATAAAAACAATCACTAGATCACAGTCAGTACTAATAACACAAAAAGTAACTTTATTTACGTATATATAAATAATAACACGCAAACTAAAAAAAAAATTACTATAAAAAAAAAATTATGCTTTATTTTGTTTCATTATCATTATTTTATTTACTTTTAACTTTCATTTTTAATCTTAGAATGTCAAGGATGGGTAGACCACCCAGATGACGTCTTTAAAAGTTCTTCAAGGCACTTGACTCCAGGCTAAAGATCCGCAACCACACCAATGCTCGCTTCCAGATATATATCCGCAACCAATGCAATGTGAACATGTTAGCATCAAACCGCGCTGACAGGAATGTGCATCTGAACAGCGTGATATTATTTGAAGAAACATGACCTTCGTCCAGTACAGGGATTTATGTCTGTCTGGCAAAGGAATCATGCATGTAATATAATAAAGAGAATAACGCTACGTATGGATGGGAGAGCGGTCTATCTTGCCGGCTTATTGTCCCAATCCATAGAGCTGGAATGGGTCAATGGCGCAGGAAATATATCTGCGACCATTGCAACAGTAAAACTACCTCTTTGGGGTCATGCATTCAGTTGGACTCATCACCCTTATGTGCTAACACACTTCACATTACATTGATTTAAATGTCCATATATCTCTCCACCAGCATTGACACAACTACGAAACAAATAGTCCAAAGTCAAAACCCCTAATTCAAACGAGGCTAAACGGCTACCCACACTCAACTTACATTTAAATCAATTTATTAATTTAATTCTAAAAAAAATCTTTAGTTTAAAGTTTTAAAATCATTTTATGATAACACATTATATTTAACTTATTTTTAATACAAATACTATTTAACCTACTTTTCCTTTCTTTTAAATTCAATAATGCACAAATAACGATAAGTGTTTTCATCTTTAAATTTAAGTTTGCAATCACAAACCCCTGCCCTATTACAAACAGATCTTATTAAGCATGAATAAAAAAAAACAGTACATATTTTAAGAGATTACATTTAAAACTTTAGCTATAACTTTTTAACATTGCAAGATTTAAAAAATATAAGAAATAAAGTTCAGGTTTGCTCCAGAGAGAAAGTCTATAGTTCATTTTAAAGACAAATAGAGTTCGAAGATTTTAAGTTTAAGAGGGTTTATATTTAATTTTATCATTTATAAATTTATACCTTTTTTTGTCCATGCTTATTCCTTCGCAACGAAGATCTAATTTACACGATGATGCTTTATGAAGTTTGATGAGGATTTCTACGTATGGCACCAGTGGTTCGATCCTGGGATCCATGAAGAGGAAAGCTACCTTCGGCCGGCCGGTCCGAGGGAAGCGCGATTAAACAGATTACATTTTTGGTAACAGCGACAATATTTATTTTAACTTTTCAGCAACAATGAAACGAATTCAAAATTCTAATTCTCTAATTAATTATTTCTTTTGGATTTTTCTTTTTATAATCCTCTGGCACCTTATCTCTGGATTGCAGAGATCCATCAAACATATTCCATATCTGTATTTCATTGGTTCATTGAGTTTGTCCAAGTATATTTTGGGTTTGTGGCTACGTGGATTTTTCCACTGAGATCTGTGTCTGTATCTTTGGGTGGGAAAAGCAAGTCTTTTGTTTCTATTCCTCGACTCTTATCTCTTTCGTAATCATCTTTTCAATGGTCATTTTGCCCTAAGGATCTGTTTGTAATTTTTATTTTTAAGATTAAAAACTCTCTTCATTATTTTTAAAAGGTTTTTTATTATATATTATTTAAAGATTAGAATCTTTGCTTCAATTCTATAATTTTTTTAAAGCTTATTTTATTTTAATATTTAAATCAAACATATTAATAAATTAATAATTCGTTATTTGTGCATTTTGAACGTTCGTGCTTTTAATTTGGTATTAGATATTTACAAAAACATTAAGTATTAGAATTTAAATGTAATGCATATATATATATGTATCCCGTTACACTATGTAGACATTACTCAAACTAACTCTGCATTTTATTGAATAATTACATATCCATACATATTAATAGGAGAGGGATGGGATGAACTTATACGACAATGTAATATATTTCAAGGCAATATGTAATTTGCTTATATTTAGTGTACCCTAAATCTATTTTTTATGTAAGCAAATAGAGTGATTTGAACTTAGGATTTTTCGATCCCTCTACTTACATATATATATATTGTACCTACTGAAGTTTGAGATGAGTTTCAGTATGTGGTAAAATGCCAGTCATAAAAAAAAATTTCTTTCTTGTTTGATTTTGATGGTGGATATGTTAACCTTTTGAAGAAATTGTGAATTGACTTTATTCATTTTAAAACCAATATGTGAATAATAAAGCATATAGTTTGAATAAAATTATTGTTCATTATTATATGTATTTTTGTTACTGTATTTACGATAATTAATTACAAACAATACAACTAAATGTCTGTTTTAAATATAGTTGTTACTTTATTTGTAGGGTATTAAACTGTAAAAATATGTAAGAAAATATATTTCCAGTGTAGTATAGTGAGAATGTATTATAAATTGTTTAATTTATGTTAGAAAGAAAGAATGGTATTTGTATTATGAAACATCAATGTTTATTATATGTAATAATTCTAAAATAATTATTTTATTTTTTAATAATTAAATGTGTTAAGTGCATACTCATTACATAAAGTAAAATATATTAAGACTATAACCTTAAGACCATGCATTTGAAAAACGACAGTAGGGACCTCTACAAATCTTAACACAAGATGTATTTAAAGGCCACTCTTGTCTTTTAAATAAATCTTGTGTTAAGATTTGTAGAAATCCCTACTGTCATTTTTCAGGTGCATGGTTTTAAGGTTATAACCTTAATATATTTATTTTATTTTTTGTATAATAATTTTTTTGTTTAAGAAACGCTGTTTGGAATTGGCTAAAGAGTTAAAAAAAGGTATTGCTATACTTATTCTGATGTCAGTGGCAAAAGTTATAAATAGAACTGAATAGGAAAAACTGTCTTGTTTTAGCTTCAACAGAAGCACATCTAAATGTCTACATTTTTTCTTTTTATTTATTTAAAAGTATATAGTTAACTGGATGAAATGATAGAGTGAAAAGCAATAACATCCATGCAGAAACTGTACAGTATGTCAAAGTTTGTGAAAAGTGACAATTTATTATAAAAATGAAAAGTAATTGAAAATGATTCATTGCGTTATAAACCATCAGAATGTTTCTTTAAAAAATGGATATTATCTACTTTTAATGATGAGATGTAATTGATAATAATAGCAAAATGTACACAAAGATTATGGTCACCTACTAATATAATTTTATAAGCTTGATAACATTATATAGATCAAATATCTGCTGAATGAAAAGATAATTTGGGCATTTAGAAAATGTTGGAATTAACAAAATGTGCATTGAATCTTATAGATTTTCATGATATTTCAGATAACAAAAGACCAGATTACAATTTAAAAATAAACACTAAAATTATGATGCTATTTTAGAAAGGCTGTATTTAAAGACTATTATTCAGGTCATTTGTTTATATTTATCATTATTATTGCTATATTTTTTCTTTTCATTTAATATATGTACTATTTATTGATATAAATGGTGATATAATTTTAGTTTAAGTAGTGATCTATTTATATAGATGAATATAAGAGAGCTATGTTTTCCTAAGTTTGCATTTATATTTTACAGAATAGTAATTATTGTTTTAATTTAAAATTTTTTTTTTTTAAAAATTATATTACCAAATAAGTAGATTCATTTCTACATATATATATTTCAATTAACTATATTTTTATATGAAGTATAAAAAGAAAATATATCTTGAATTCTCTTATATTTTGGAAAGTATAAATGTTCTACATTTTTTGTGTTACATAAACACATGTCTTTGTATTTAGTATCCAATAAGTGGAGAGTGATGTGCAGTCACCTATTTAAATATGAAGTTAATGCCATTTGAAAACCTATTGCTTAAATCATAATCAGATTATATGCATACATTTTAAATGTTTAGTTCCCATATATATATATCTGATATTAATTTATATCAATTTGTTAATAAATTTTGAATTAATTTAAAACAAATAAACTTGCTTGGTTGTTATTTAATTTTACAATGCAAATTTATTGGTTAATCATATTTGCATGAAACAGTATTCACTAATTGATTATATCACATAATTCATTAGAAGTGGTCACAAAAATAATTCAGAAATCAAAACATAGATTTGATAAGAAAGTGAAGTTACATATCATTTTCTTTGTATTGAATATTATGCTCATTATCTGACCAAGTATAGATTCTATACAGAAATAAATTAACTGATTTGACATTCTTAAATATAAGTAATTAGAAACTTATTGTAATTATTTTGTTAGTAAGAAGTAATAGATATACTAAAATACAAATTATATATGAATTGATTTGGTGATTGATAAAGGTGCAAATATAATTATTATTGAAGATGAGCAAAGGTAGTTGCAATGAAATATTCCCATATTTTATTATAAGGCATTATTGATTAAAAAGGAATATTATATTAAATCAGTATACAGCCATAAAAATCATAATCTTATTCAGTTATTGAGCTGATAATAGTAATATATTTGATTGTGTTACCAATACCATTCAAAACAGTGGGGCTATAACAGAGGTTAGTATACCTACATATTTAATCCTGTTACAATATATATAGTTGATAGCTTCACAGATTATATTTATGCTACATAATCTATCCTATCATTTTAATTATTAATTTATTAATTATTAGCTGCCTTTAAATAAGTGTGTAGTAATTAAATCATATTCCTGTATAGTTACTGATCTATCTGGGAAATGTATGATTAATTTATTGAGTATCTTAGTCAAGTGAATGTATTCTGGGAAATTATTGCTAGTCAAGATGCTAATTATTGGTCAATGCCTTGTATGGTTTATTGCAGCAGTAGAGTATCAGACTCGGAAATGTAAAGTCTTCAGGTCAACTCCAATTCTGCCACTTCCAGTACTCAAACTTCTTATGAACTTCCCAGTTATTAAAGCTAATGGGAAGATCAAGCAGCTGTAAACACATGACCACGGTGATTTCTTTGTGGTGTGGATTTATAATGTAAAATGCTCTGGTAAATGAGATCTCCAAAGGAAAAGAGATTGTTTCTCAGTACATATTATTACTATTTAAACTTTCAACAGAAAATGGATGTGATTGTAAAGCTGTTCAATCTCAGAAAGTTAATGCTCAGCTCAGTTGCATATATATAGTTTTTTAGAGCAAATGGTAAGCATTTGAAGATGTAAACTATTGATGTGAGAGTGAAAAAGTCAGAAAATTGCAAAGGTGTAATTAAATATTTTGTTGTGGGAAAAAATTCAAGTTTTTTTTTTAAAGCAGAACCAGAATGGTCTATAACAGTGTTCTTCAACCCTTGGTCCACGGCCCGGTGCTGGTCCGCGGAACTTTTCTGCAGGTCCACATGCTAGACGGGCAGTAAAAAGTTTGTAATAATAAATAATAAGAGTTTAAACTTTTAATTAATATAGCCAATTTTTATTAATTTTTTCATCTCATTTTTACCCAATTAAAAAAAAAAGAAAACAGAATGAAAACAAAATCTAATCAATCATTCATAAATTAATTTGTTTTTCTAATTATCACAGATGTTTATGGGGGGGAGGGGAGAATTAAATTTTTTATTACTTTTCTAAAAAAATATAAAAAAAAGTTTTTTATTATATAAACTCCATATATATATAAAACTTTATATTATATATTTAACATTGTTGTTTTGATTAGTTATAACAATTATGCTTATCTTTAAGAAAATTTATCTATAGACTTCTGCCGGTCTGTGAAATCTTATCCTTATTTTTGCTGGTCCGCGGAATCTTATCCTTATTTTTACCGGTCCACAGGTGTGAAAAGATTGAAGACCACTGGTCTATAATAATTATGCATTATTTCAATCCTATTGTTGCTCATTTTTCAGGAAAGATTGGATGTCTTGAAAGTCCTCCTAATAATATTATGCCATATGTTGCTCAAGAGCCTAATAATATTATGAGATATATTGCTCAAGAGCCTAATAATATTATGCCATATGTTGCTCAAGAGCCTAATAATATTATGCCATATGTTGCTCAAGAGCCTAATAATATTATATTCATATGTTGCTCAAGAGCCTAATATTATGCCATATGCTGCTCAAGAGCCTAATAATATTATGCCATATGTTGCTCAAGAGCCTAATAATATTATGCCATATGTTGCTCAAGAGCCTATATGTTGCTCAAGAGCCTAATAATATGCCATATGTTGCTCAAGATGCTGATGTATAACAGGAACAGTTTTTAATATTTGAAATGTTTACAATACTCTTGATTGGAAAAGTTATTAAAATTACATTCATGTAGTTAATTGAGCTGTGACCCTTGTGGTATCTCTTAGCAAATTAGGAAGATTTAAAAAGTTGAAAGGTTATAATCTAGGAATATAGTAATGGTTATTCAGTTGAACAAATAGTTGAAACTTTTGAGAAAAACATCTGGAAAAATATTTTTTTATAAAGTTATCGCAACTCTTACTAGTGATATTTCCAACTGTTATAGATGTCACTTTAGCTCAGAAGGAATTTAAGCAGAAAGCACATAAAGGATTAAAATAAACATGTGAAGATGTATTGTGGAGGTAGTCACAAAATTCAAAAGGTTTTTTTATTATTATTTTTACAAAAGATAGTATTTCTTTGATGAAAAAGTTTTATCCCTTGTTATTTGACCAATAGATTGGAATGCATTACTTTATAACCATTATAACTTACAGTCATGCTCCAAAAAGGAGTGCTACAACTGAGTAAAAAGCCTTTGGGCTACTGAGAAACTGATGAGCAGATGAATGAAAGATTATTCAAACCAGTATATCAGAAGCTTCTTCTAGATACTATTATGTATAAATTTAAAAAAATGCTCTATGAAAATAGATATTGTATGTGACAAAAATAAAGCACATATCTGAATTATAATCACTTGATTAAAGTAATATCCCAGATAGCTTGCACCACAAGTAAAATGACAAATTTTTTTTTGAAAAAGATTTTGTAGAGGGAAATGAACAAATTACAAATCCAACATTTACTATTTGATATATATATATATATAACTATTTGAACTGTGATATATATACTATTTGATATATATATATATATAACTATTTGAACTGTGAGTTAGTCTCTTTTCCAGTTACCTACAATAAATGTATCAGTTGGAATTCAAAACATTAGAATTCTTTCTTTAGTTTGTGCATTGATGACAAATAAAAGGAAAGAAAACTTCAGGACACTGATGATTTTTACTAAAAAAAATAAAAATAAACTGGGATGCCAAGATGCATTAATACTAACATAGAACTAATAGCAATACATGGTTCTCAAGCTGAGTTTCTAATATTTGGGAAAAAATTTCATATTGTGCAATGTGTGTGGAGGAAAATTCAAATTGCTGGACTAACTTCTCATTATGGTCCTAATGCACAATTTAACTTGTGGCTTTAAAATTTATGTACCTTGACTTTTATTTCATCTGAAAAAATATCACTGGTATTTAATACTTTGAATTTTAAGCGATGAAATTAATGATATAATTCACTGATTCGAAGATTGCAGTACACAAGAGTTGGAAAGTGCACACAAAATGGTGTAGCATTTTATCACTTCTATGGATGACATGCGATTCTATTCAATTCATGTTGCATGCACCCAAAACATCATCAAGATTTAACATAAAGCATGGGAGTACATTGTTAAACAATTACACATTGACATATGCAGAATTATTGAGATCTAAAAAGAATGGCAACAAATGGATCAATAGGCTGAGAACCTGTTCCAAAATGAAAAAAAATGGCAATGGAAAGGGAACAAAGAGTAATGAATATTGTGAATGATTCACTAAAATGAATTTATAATAGATTATTTTCATAAGTTTTGCACATAATTTGTCATCGTAAATATATTTAAATATATAAAGCGGAATGTTAAAATAAAATTTGTATTGTTTAGTCACTAATATAACTGAAAATTATAAATATATATTGTTTGCATATAGTTATTTTCTTAGTATTATTTTACCTATTAATGTGTAATATTCAATTGATGCTTTATCTTTTCCTCTCATTTCAATTTAAAAATCACCATTAGTTGTTTTTTTAAAAAAAACAACCCAAAATTATGACTAACCAAAGCTAAACAGCTAAAATAAAATAATAATAGCAATTGAATGATCTTTTGCTCAGGAATTCATAAAAAATTTGAGCAACAGAAGTGGCAGGGCTAGTTCATCATACATTGGAACACTACTCAATCACTACACCAAATCACTTGCTATCTTTGTAGCATGGTCCATTTCAACATGTAATAAATTCATTTACACTTATTAAAAAAATAAACCTATCTCAATTCATTGGTAGCTTTTCGATGAAAGAAGAATGTTATGTCTACAGATAAAATGAACTCGATCATAAACTCAGTCAAATAACAATTTAGCCAACTTAGATCAAAATTAGCCTATGAATGAATATCTAGAAATTGTTTTGTTTTAATGATAACTTAAGAATTTGTTTATTATATTTAAAGTAATATTAAACATTAATATTTCGTTTTGCTTGAGTGAAATAAATAGTGGGGTAAATTTGAGTAGAAATTTTAAATTTTGCATTCTTAAAAAGTAAAAAAAAAACAACAGGTGGTCATTTCATTAGTTTAGTGATTATCCACTTATTGGTTTCTATCCACTTTTAACAACCTTGTGAAGTGGGTAAGGACAGAAATTAAACTATAGTAATTGGATATTTATATATACTGAAGAATGATAAAGATATTTGTAAGAGATTGTGACCTGGGCCAACTGATGAATGCCGATTCAGCACGAAAGTGCATCTTGGGAAACATACATCTTTTTTACATGTCTTTGATCATATGGTTATGATTACACTCTTCCACAAGGTGTTAAAAGCTGATAGAAAGCAGTCCCTATTTTGCATGAGAGTCATGTGGTGAAAAATTACACTACATAAATATTATTCACTATGTGGTCATTTCATTTGTATTCAAATTAATTGAAATAATGGGGGGAGGGAAATTTCTTGGTTTGGATTTTTTTTTTTTTCAGGCCTTATTCACATTTGCAAGAGAAAGACCAAAGATAAAAAATTAGAAAACAAATAAAGAAAAGATTGGAGTCAGCTTTCCTATGCGTGGAATTAAGTAATAAAAATTTATTAGCACAAGCACACAACCCCACTATCCATGAAAACTATTAAGTTAGCATCTTCTATTAAAGCTCATGTTATCAATGGCTATTTTTGACTCATTGGTAAAAATAGTTGGTTTTAGAGCAAAATGCTAAAAAGATATTGTCATTTAAGTAAAATGAAGTGCAATAAGTGTAATTCTGATGAAAGTAAAGCTGTTATGCCTACTGCCCATAGGTGTTTGAAAGTCATGTGAATATGTGATCATACATTTTTTTATTTTATTTGAAACAGTTTTATCACTGGTGATTTGGCCTATTCAGAACTAGCAAATTTTTAGACTAATTCGCGAATGAGAAAAAAACTGAACCTAGTTATGCTATGTTGCCTGGCATTTGATTTAAGCAGGAAGTGCCCTTGCCAATTGGATCAAATAAATAAATTCTGTTGAATCAAAATATAGCCTTTTCTATATAATTTCAGATTTATATAGTCAAACAAGTAGATTTTTTGGTTGTAAAATCTTGGTGAATCTTCAGGAATAAAAAATAAAATTGTCAGAAACAATTCTTTATTAAATACTGTAATATATATATATAACGTATTTTTTTCTCATACTATATATTTTTTAAATTAATGTTTTTCAACTTCGAGTTTAAATTTAGCATGTCTGTAATTCTACCTAAAATAATTTCTGGAAATGTGCTTCTCACAAATTATTCCTATCAGAAGCTATTAATTTTTTAAAATTATAATAGATATTTAAGTTCACCTTTCTTGTAATTCTAACAGTATTTTAAAGAATACCTTTTTATCAAGCATGCAATTTATAAAATACAAATCTAGTTATAAACATATCTTTTCTATATAATTTACTAAAAACATACTTATTAAAACTGATAAAGTTTTAAGCTGTTATTTAACAAAAAACTACCAATTTGAACTTTGAATTTTAAAAAAAAAAAAAGATTTAAGAAAAATTACAAAAGTAGAATATAATACATTGTACAGGTTTAAACCAGTATTTATATATGCAATATATGCGGGGTTCGAACTCAGACTTTCACATGACCCACCACTGAGAGTAGTTGGTCGTGTAAAAGTAGAATATTCAAATTCGTATGTTTATAATATTAAATAAAGAAGAAAAATGTCACTGTAAATAATATATATATATATTATTCACAATTCCAAACCAAAATAGAAAATAATCATGGACTGTTTTTCAAAATGTCATCCTTGATACATTTCAAATGACTATATCATTTGTGAAGCTTTAATCCACTAATTATTTTTAGTCCCTGGGGTCAGTTTTTTGAACTACCGCTTTTAAATGTCTGAATTACTAATGAAACTTGGTATATCATTTTGCCATCTAGGAAATGTCAGGTGTTTTCTTTCAATCAGATCACTAATAATACAATCATTATCAAAAAAGCGATCTGAATATTTCTTTCTAGTGAACTTGAGAACAAACTTAACACACTCCATAGAAAAATTTTATTTTTTTGTGATAGCTTGAAAAATCCAAAAGCATTTGTTGAAATTTAGCCTTAAAAGCAATTCCTTCTAAAGAATGAACATCAGATTTTGTACCTATTTATGCAAATATCATTTTCATCTGGATGATACAAGTTTATGATCAGAGTAATGATTTGCATGTGTAAATGATGTGTTTGTTTACATTCTAGATCATGTGATAAATTCACAGTAATATAATTTGCAAGTTAATTTTTGCATCCTTTGGTAACACAGTAATTGAATTCTGCCAACACATTTTCCAATGTAACTGCTTTATCATTGTGATTGATTTGTTCTTGAATTTAATTCACATTTGTAGTAGCAAGTAGTGAATATGGAGATCATTTGCAATACTTCTGTGATATTCTTATTTATATCACTATTCTAGAATCTGTTTTAGCAAGTTCTGTTGGAATATGTACAAATTAGCTTAATCTTAGACAAAGTGCGGATTTTTTAAATGCTTTTATTTAACTTAAGACTTTTTTTTGTTTGTGTCAAATCTTGGAAGTAATTTTTTTATCAAACAGATTTTCTTCAAATTCTGTATACATTTTTTTATGTTGATGCAATGCACTCTTACAATGCATTATTTCAAGATTGTCCAGTTAAACAGTGTTGGTGACTGCAATTCAAATCATATCAGCAAGTACTTTAATTTGAGGAAGAAATTTTAGGGGTGTTTACAATTAATAATTGTGTTAATTTAATAAGAGTTATAATGATTTAAAGGAGTTGAAAATTGATAGTAAATAATGGATATCTATTCCATTTATTTCAAATGCTCAAGTGAATGTTTTTAAGGATATGTATAAGAATATGTTTAATGTCTCATTTTGTGTTACAAATAATGTTAATAAATTAGTGAATAATTTTAAAAATATGATACCTGTCAAGCATAAAAGTAATGTTATGTATCAATTTTTTTGTAAATGAATGTTATCATATATATGTGAATCGAGGTGCAATATTGAAAAAAGATTAAAGGAACATGAATTGTTATATAAGTGTGCAAAAAGTCAAAATAATAGTGATTTAATGGCTGTTTCAGTTTTTTTGGATCATGAAATGACATGTAAATATCAATTTAAGTTTGATATTGAAAGTGTTAAGATTCTTCATGAAGATAGAAAACAGAATAAAAGTAAAATTAAGGAGGCAATTTTAATAATTAGAAATAAAATGAATGTAATTAATAGACAAGCTGCTAACATTAAAATTTGGGGTTCATGGGATTTGAGTTGATGTTTGCTTCTGTTTTGCTTTTTGAATTTAACAGCAGTTGAGGCAGGTTGGATTGAAATATTGTGTACAATATTTTATTATGATTATATTTATTATTTTTATTGTTAATACAGTAGTTTTTTAATTAACAGACATTTTATTTGTATTAAATTAATAGTACATATATATTTTAAAAAAGTGATTTAAGTAAAAAAATAATTTATTTCTTGGACCACAATTTGGTTGTTATATGTAACTTTAAATAAAAACACGGTGCATCTATAAATTAATTAATTCAATAAATAATAGAGTATTTTGTTTCATCACAAATTGTACTGATTTTTAAGTTACATATAACAATCAAAATTGTGATCCAAGATTTTTTTTTTTGCTTTTAGTGTATTAATTCTCAAATTAAATAAAAAAAATTATAAAAAAATGTTATATATATATTATTGTGCATAATAGTCACATGTTCAAGAATCTTGTTCTCCAAACATTTCTTGTCCTTAAGCAGCTTTTCGCAATTACTATAGCATTTTTTTCTTCAACCATTTTATTATTTAGTCTGACTACTACCATTAGTATTAGTTGTAATATGATGGTTTCTCTTATATTTAGAAACAAATTCAGAAAGTTATTCTAATAAAAAATAAATAAAAGTAATTGCTTGGAAATTCATAAGTTTGAACCTAGGAGATGACAGAATTGAAAGTAGCTATCTATAGACTTTGACCTTCAAGGTCTTCCACTCTATTACTAACAGGTCTATTGCTCTAAGGATTGACATCTTATGGGATAACTCAATATTTCTTAAATAGAAATATGTATAGAAATAATGAAGGCTCCTAATACATTCCAAAAATATGGTGTACCAATTAAAATTGCACTAGAGGAAGCATTGACTAAATAGATTTATTTTATTGCATTTCTTTTTAAAAAGACCCTTCATTGTAAATAGATTTCAAAAACACTTAAAAGAAATGGGAATGACTGAAAAAAGTTAACTGTAAAAACTAAATTTTTTAGATATTGTTCAGAAAAATATATAAACAGTTGTTTCTTTTTTCTCTTTAAACATTGAATGATTTATTCTTTTTTGAAAATGTTTCATTAATATTTGCTTATAATTCTGTCAGAAGCATTATTTACTAGTTCGTCTATTGAAAATGTATCATTTGCATCTTTTTTTCTGTCAGTGAGAGCAATACAATTATAAAAATAAAATCCAGAGACAAGTTATTTTTCAAATTATATTGGTTTTGAAATAATTTTTCTTCTCCCAATACAGAATTAAAAATTCAATCACCATATGATTACAATAATTTGAAGATTCTAATGCCATATTACTTGAATAAATGTGTACGCATATATATACCCACATTTAATATGAAACATTTTGTTATCAAGTTCAATCAAATACATTTACTTCCAAACACTAAAAGAATGTGTTCACATAATTGTCTTTTATGAAATTACAAACCATGTTATAGTGAAAGCAGGTCTGTTTGAAATTCACATTTCTGTGATTAGATATTTTTTCTCCTGCGATCAATATGAATAGTTTTTAGATATGACGGCAAATGACCAAAAGTACAATCTGCTGTCTTGTACCATATGATATTCGTTTATTAGTAGTACAAACTTATTGTAATGAGAACGAAGTCTATTTGAAATTCATATTTCTGTATTCTTGGTAGCAGTATGAATAATTTTCAGATGTGAAGATTAATGATCAAAAGTACATCATAAAATGTTATTTCATTAACTACTGCTAATATTTTTTTTTGTCTTCTTCTTGTGCTCCTTAACTTATTGTATTCAATCTTTTAAGCTAATGGTTTCAGTCCTCATGTAACTACCAGCCATCTCCTTATGTTAATTGTGATGGGATTGTATATTTGTGTAATCTATTTTCATCATTTACCTATCCATGTAATAGTTATGACATTTTTGTATGCATTTTCACTGACTGAAAAAGCAATGATAGAGACAGGTTTAATAGACTTGGAAGTCCTTAATTGTGATATTTGCATGATGCAGTACAATCAGTGATGAGTCATTTTTGAAATGAATTTGAGACAGGCATTTCAAATTAGCAAAGATTTTACATTTAGGCAGTATTAATTAGGATTCTCCTTTCTGCATCTGAAGAATAAAGGACTAGAAAAGGTAGTGCAGAAATTACCCTTCCTACAATATATGAATAGTTTATTTATTGTTTCCAATGAATCATTCATTAAAATGGTGCAAATTGTTGTAGAATAAGTAATACTACTAAAACAAGGAGTAGATGGGAATGGTACATATAAGTATTTTTTTCTCAATATAAGGGCATAAAATATATAAACATTGCTTGATATAAATTATCCAAGGTTTTAATAAAGTTTAGTAGTTAATGCCAAAAAGCTGTCAAAATTTACAATTAATGCAATGCTTTTACTGGACGTCAATTGAACTGGTAGATGGTTGTAAGATTGGAGGGAAGTTTGGAGAGAATTATCCGATAATGAATTTGGTTTACATCGAAAAGGCAAACACCATTAGTACTTAATGCCAAAAAGCTGTCAAAATTAACAATTGATGCAATGCTTTTACTGGAGTCAATTGAACTGGTAGATGGTTGTAAGATTGGAGGGAAATTTGGAGAGAATTATCCGATAATGAATTTGGTTTTCATCGAAAAGGCAAACACCATTTATGTAATGAAGATTATCTCCAGAGAATGAAAAGAAGATCAGTATTGGTTAATTTTATTAGGAAGTTATGGCTGAGGATAAAATACAACGGAGAGATACAATTCAGCAAAGTATTGAAATTTTTCAAAAGAGTAAAGTTTGCTGTAAAAGAAATTAAAAAATAACATTGCAGGGTTATGGAATAAACTGACTCAAAAATTATCATGTCATCTATATGTATTTATGAGATTAGTTTCTGTAGTCATTACAAAACTCTTCTCTAATGTCTTACGTTTTGCCTTACTATCTTTTTTTGTTTCTTCTTTTTTGGAGTTAAAAATAATCTTTCTCCTTTAAAGATAGCTGTTTGAAGCGAGTTACAGTGCAAATTTTTTAAATTTATTCAAAATAGATTTGAAAGGATTTATTTTATATTCTGTGGAGTTAAAATTTTAAAAAAAAACCAACAATTTATACTTGAGAATTAGGGGGAGGGGTCCTTATATATATATATAATCTTGGAAAGATCTGGAAAAAATATTTTACGTCAAAGTCTATTGCTTTTTATAAAAGCTGTTGCTTGTTAATAACAATGTTACGTTTAAATCAGCAATAAATAAAAAATATAGATAAATAGAAAAAAAAGCATTCTAGTGAACTTACTTATCTGATGAAATCAAGGAGGGAATGATGAAGTTAATTTGGAGATTATTCCTACAGTTTTACAGTCGTGAAAACAGATTTACAGTCGTGAAAACAGATGTACTTCCTATAAAAAAACAACACCATAATAATAATAACAACAACAACGATATATATACGTAAATGTTTGGATATTTATTAGTTATAAAAACACATGTACGCGTTGATATTAAAAATAGGCTTTGGGAATCATTATGGAAGACGGAGAGGACTTTCCACGATCAGAACCAAATGAGTTAGATTATTGAAAGTCTTTAAAAAAGATTTTGATCTTTAGATTTAGAAAAACCTCCAAAGAAGTACATTTATTTGGTTCTGATCGTTAGAAATTTCTCTTGACATTTTACCACGAAAATCTTTCCTTGTAAATGTATTATACATATGCAAATACATATTTAATATATATTTATGCTATTTAGCATATTATAAATATTTTTTAAAAAGGTAAAATATTCTTAACTAGTTCATTGTCCTGCATAATTGCCAAATAATTCTTGCCATATTAGTACATTCTCATCGAATGAGTTAGATTTATATGCTTTATTTTCATTGTTGTTTTTATTTTATGTAACTAATAATATTTTGAAACCTATTTTCCAATTAACAATTGATATGTAAATGAATTTGAAATAATTTACCTTTCACTTAATTCAAAATCTTGACTGTGGGTGTGGCTGATTGCTTTAGCCTCTGTAAAATTATTTCACTATGTCAGTGTACTTCTATGTAATTGAAAGCAGTTCACATTCAAACAATATCAATAGCAATCAATAATCTGAGTCTATTGTCAAAACAATCTCCTTAACAACTTTTATTGGTAAAATGAGGTTGCCTTGACTACAGATTGAGATTGTTGATTGTTATTGATATTAATGTTGTTTAAGTGTTGACTGCTTTCTATAAATTTACATTTATAAATCTATCTAGCCTTGAATATTATTAGCATTATTGTGTATATTCCACACACATTTATTCATATGCTATCATTTTTTTATGTCTGTGTAAATAGATTCATTTAGTAAAGTCTCTTACTAATGAAATTTGCCTTTTTTTTTCACAGAGCATAATCTGTAGGAGTTATTTGCTGATTGGGATGTTGTGTGTGTGGGGTATTGTTCAGTCAGAATGATCTGGCTCATAGTGTTCTCTGTTATCAATATTTCTAGCAACTCAGAAATATTCCTTTGAAAGGCATAATCTTTAGGAGTTATTTGCTGATTGAGGTGTTGTGTGTGTGTGTGGGGGGGTATTCTTCAGTCAAAATGATTGAATTTAATCTGTCTCATAGTGTTCTCTATTATCAATATTTGCAGCAACTCAGAGATATTCCTTATTTAAAATAGAAATCAGCAACATTTAAGGCAAGCAGTAAATATGTTTTTTTGAAGGTTTGTGGTGATGATATTTTAGATGTGATAATATGTTGGACTATTTCCACCATCTGTCATAAAATGTTGAGAGTCTAGAACACAAAGACAACACAGATTAGTTGATTACACAATGTTTTAAGCAGTATTATTCTCTACTCACTTTCTGGCTTGCTGGTCTGGCCAGTAACCCTGCTAGCATAGGAGTCAAACTTACACATTTAGTTGCTTGAATATTGAATTTTATGGCAATAGTTTGTGCAACAGCGCCATCAGTCAAGGTTGGTCCAAATTCCCCTGATTCCTCTACTTCTTCTAAATATTTTTCCTAAGAGCAAGGTTAATTAAAGGCTTCCAGATATTATGTATTATCCACTGTGTTGACTGTTGGGATTATTTGCCATTGTCATATGAGTAGCATTGTCTATTATAAGGAAAATTTTATATCATGAACATAGACTACAAACCAGAACAAGTCTACCTATTGATAATACAATGGAGCTACTAACATTCTGCATAACAATTACTTACATTTAATAAGACTAAGCTTGTGTTTTATAGACAATTAATAAAGCTATACATAACAATTGATAAGCTAAGTGCTTTTGGGAATTCTATGTTCTCATATTCATAGCTCTTTTCACTAATAGTTAGTGAATGTCACAGTAATGTATGCAAACTTATTCAATAATACTTAAATGGCTCACTTTTTAGAGATAGTAAAGCAGGCATCTCTTCAGTTGATTGCTTTGGGATCATCTGCTATAAAAACAAGACTCCTTCACTTTGCTTTTTGTGGCATTGTGCTCTGTGCACATTATCTCAGCTGAGGCCAGTTGGAAGGTGTGGCCAGTGGCTCTTTCATGCTCTACAAATATTGAGCTACCTTTGGCTTTAGTCCGAGTTCTGTTGTATATGTATCGATGTTGTGATACTCTAATGGCAATATTTTCTTTAGTTTTTCCATAGTACATTACTTAGCACCATCATTGGGGGCAAGTCATCTTGTACATGATGTGAGGGGTTAGATTCAGAATTCTTCCAATAAAATCAAGGGATAGTCATGGGCTCATCACTATCACCCTTGCTTAACAACTTTTACATGGCAGAATTTGAAACTACAGCCATAAATATTACTCCATTTCCATCTAAAGTTTGGCTTCACTACATTGATGATACATTTGTTGTATGGCCTTATGGTGAGGCACAGTTACAGACATTCTGGATGCATATCAATAACATATCTCCTTCAATTAAATTCACAATGAAATCAGAACAAGAACAAAAATTGGCATTCTTAGATATTCTTATGATAAGACTCCTTCTTGGCAAAGTCAAAGCAACAGTTTATACAAAAACAACCCACATCCAATCACATCATAAGCACAGAACATAGGGTTATACTATCACTATGAAACAGAGCAAATGAAGTTTGTTCAGAAACAAGTGATTTGGAAAATGAAAAGATCTACCTAGACCAAATTCGCATGAAGAATTGTTGTCCATCAACTGTCTACAAGAAAATCTTTAATAATCAATAAAAACAGACACTATAAGTGAAAACAATTATTGGTACTATAGTGAGAAACAAATTAAAGAAAATCCGCAATCAATATAACATTAGAACAGCTTTTTGAAGCCATACTACCCTTCTAAGAATTCTAACATCTACAAAAACAAAAAATAATGAGTATATAAATAGAATACAACTCAATGTGAATTTAATAAGTACCACTATTTATTATCTTGATTATTCAAGCTTACAATTGATAGCAATATTTAGACAGAGTAGTAGAAATACTTAAAGGAATTATCCTTTATAAAGGTTTGGTAATTCATATTGACCTTTTATCAAATTATTTTTCTATATGAGCAATATCATTTATAATGATATGTATATTTACATAATTATGGGTGCATAAGTTGACTTTTGATTCAGAAATTTTTTGAAAAAATACTCAAATTAAAACGTGATTATATTGGTAAAATGTTTAAAAATTAAACATAATGTATTCATGTGACATAAGTGTAACTTACTAATGAATATTCCTTTAAAAGGTTAATTTAATAAAAAAAAAGTAAATATAAATTTATCACTTACATTTACTTGATTATGAAATTTTTCATTGTTAAATGACAGATTCGGATATTATATTATAATCACAGTTGCACCAGTTTTATACATCATAATATGCTAATAAGAAATGAACTGTTTGGTAGGTTTAATTTACAGTATTAGTAAATACTTGTATTACATTTAAAAAAATAATTAAGAAACTGTTATTTAAAGCCATTACCTATTAATATTTACTTGAAATTTTGTTTACTAAAAAATAAAAAATTTCCTAATAAAATTGTTATGCTTTTTGAATAAATTTTCACAAATTATTGAAACATAAAAATGACTGTTTCATGAAAATTCTTTTTCTGCTTACATATTGAGGATAACTATTTAGCATAAAAATTCGTGTTTTGATTTTATATTTTATAGAACATTAAGAGTAATTAATGAATAAACTGGTATGACTTTTTAACAATTTTAACTTTTTTATAAAGAGAAAATGTATTGTGAAAGTGTATTTCTAAATCAGATTAAAACTATGTAATATTTCACAAAGATGAAAATTGTCACTATATATATATATCCATTTTACATGTGGTCTGTTTAAAAGACCTAGAAAGTGACCACATATGAGATGGATGTATGAAAGAAGGAAGTATGCAGGAGTAATGTGGAGAGGATCGATAATAATAATAATGATGATAATATATATATATATTTGAAAAATTAATATTTATATAGAATTACAAATATTTTAATTTTGCTTGTTAATATTGTAAATACATATTTATATATTTATGAAAAAAAATAAAATTTGTCATAAAAACTAAGTTAATGTTACTATTTGACATTAGCATGATACATTAAATGGTTGGTGTAATATTGCACAGTTATTAAAATTGTAAAAACTTTAAAAAAAAAGTTTGTCACAATAATTTAAAATTTTCACATTAGAAGTTACCATTGCATTTATCTTTCCATTTGCTTTTGTATTAAACTTTTAACATAGAAAACTTTGATTTTTTGGAAATTTTATAACCATTTTTATATAGTAATTGGGTAATAATTATTGAAAATAACCATTTTTATATAGTAATTGGGTAATAATTATTGGAAATCAAAATATATATTATTACAAATTTATTTTTTTACAGAAATATTTTATTTTTAAATATAAAATAATATATTCTTTTGAATATTGTTACCATAGAGATTACAGTCACGGGAAATACAACTGTCTAGAAATGTCAACAATCTGTTTTAGTTTTCTGGACTATATAGTAAATTCAAGTAAATTTTGTAAAACTTATTAAATGATAAGTTTCTTTTTTTATATATAAAAATATTCAGATAGACAACTGATCATATGGTTTTTTTTAAATTTTTATAATGGTAGAAGAATAACAATTTGCCATTGCAAATCTGTTGTATTGAAAATTGTTTGCTTTTATTTTTCACATATATAATGCATAAGCTTTGAAAGTATACTTGGTTCAATAAAATTTATACAAACTCTGGTTTGACACTTTATATTAGTGATATACTGAATTAAATATTTTCAAGGATTGTTATTATAATAAAGAATAGACATAAGATTACACCCGGGTCTCTTTTTATGTGGACTTATTTAACACGATTTTGAAATTACGCGATTCGTGTTTCACCGGAAGTCGAACTCCGATATTGCGCTATTACTTTAAATAATAAATTTCACGCACCTACGTTATATTGAAAGTAATAGCACATTATTGGAATTCGACTTTCAACTTAGTAATTTCAATATTTTCAGTGCTTTATAATAGTAAGATTTTATGCAATAATGAAATTAAAATCATGATTTCCACATTTTATGTATACACACATTAAATTTTACAAGATTATAACGTAAATTTGTTCAAACATTGTGCGTGTTAATTTTGCATTTTAAATCACATTCTGTTTTTGCTTTTTAAAAAAGAACATTTAATCAATTATTAATCATTTAGTGACCGCAAGTTTATTTTTAAAAGGTTAGTAATAGCAGTGGGCACAATTAAATTTGACAATTAAAATCTGATTTTTAATTGTAATTAACAATTTAAAAATTACTTACGGCGACTTGAAATTTGATTTTTAAACGGAATTGAAAATTAAAGACAAAAATAAGAATTTAATTTTTAGTTGTTAGTTTCATAAACAATTAATAAAATCATCATCTCAAAGATTAATTACTAATTACGTTGTCACCAGAAAACCACTGTCACAACATGAGTGTGAAGTTGGCGCTAGTTGTTTGCAAACGAATGTGTTTTTCGGCAAATAGCTATAATAATTAAAACGTGTATAAAAAAATGTCAATTACTGTACTGTAAATTATGCATAAAAATATATTATTTTGAATAAAATTAAATATTATAGTTAAAAAAAGTTTGTCTTGTATCAATTTTTTTCAAATTTGAAATTTTTTATTAGTCATATTTTATTTCCTTATTTTTTTTTTTTTGCGTGAATTTTAAAGTAATTTTACATTGGTGCTTTGCTTTTACGTGAATTTTGAAAACTCACAGACCCCAACCCCCCTTTTTCAATGTAAGTTATGTCTATTTTTGCGCGATTTCATTTGCACGTGTTTTCTGAGGAACCTATCTATCGCATAAAACGAGACCCAGGTGTATATCCATATAAATAAAGATAAATTTAATAGACATAAGAAGATTATATCCATATAAATAGAGATAAATTTAGCTTTTGATGTTGTCAGGAAACTAACATTTCTCCATTAAGTTATAATAGTTCTTTTAGGATTTATTGAAGAAAAGCATTCAGATTTCAACTGATTTTTTTGACAATTCAATTTTTTTTTAATGTATGCACCATTAAAACTGTATTCTTCATCCCATTGCAAAACAGAATAAAGTTACTAAATTTATTATAAATATTTTTTTATTTTTTATTTAATGATATAGGGATTAAAATATATCTTATGATTAGAAAGGAAACTGGATTATCAGTTATCATTATGAGTAATTAATTTTAAATTTAATGTAAATGAAAAAAAAAAAGTCTAATAGACAAAAAAAAAGTTCATAACATGGGATTAATTAAATGATTATGATATTCTATAAATATCCAATTTTTTCTTAATATTGATTTTTATCTTGATAAATCAAAAAAGTTTTATTAACTGCTAAATTTTTCTTTCTTTCTATCTTTATTCCACATATCATTTAACTTTAAGTAATTAATCATTGTCAAAACAAGTGTTAAAAAATTAAGGAAAATATTGTTTAAAATTTGCACATTGTTGTAGACAATAATAATTATAATTGTCCATTTTGCAATTTGTGAATGTATTATATGACTTCAAGCGGATTTAAGTGCTGGAAATTTTTGCATAATCCTACATTTATTAACATTGGATATGCAGAATGAATTCCTATTATTAAACATCATCTTTGAGAGAAATCAGGTCATGAATAATTGAACTATTTAAAACAGAATTTTTAAATAACATTAAAATATTTAAAATACAAATTGCTGGTGATTTCCTCTTTCCCATTTTTTTATATTTACAATAGCTAATTCATGTAGAAGCAGTAAGATATATATATATCTTCATAGGTTTGTTTTTTTTTTCAGTGATTTTTTTAATATTCTTATTGTTTTAGAACATTCTTTCAGTAATCCAGATTTTCATTGTGGCTCTTAAGATCCCCCCCCCCCTTTTTTTTACATGTATTTAATAATGAAGAAACTACAAAGATGTATTAGATGAGATTATAAGGATCTAAGTCAATGTAAAGGGAAAAGGTAAGAATTAAATAAAGTTACAAAAGCATCTTGATTATTTATTTTCAGACAATAATTATAATAAGGAAGTATCCTCTGTGATCGTAGTCCTAAATACTAAGATTCAGTGGTAAAAGTAGTTTAGTGACGAATTTCCGGTTCAATTCTCAACTAAGAAAAAAATATAAAGAAAAAAGTCTATCTGGTTAATGTTCAAATGTCAGTTGATGTCAGAATGAACTGATCGCTATTGACTTTCCCTAACTATTTGAAGAATAGTGGTAGAGTGACATATTTAAGAGCTCAATTTTATTTCCTTTGGTGCGCAAACATCACATGACTTCCGATGTGACAAACAATAAGATTATTTTTTTAATGTAATTAAATCTACATTTGTTAAAGCAAAAAATCAAGTATGTTTAATATTTTGTTTTATATTAAAAATCTATATTAAGTTTACAAATTTGTTGTATTTCTAACATGTTTTTTTTTTTAATTAATAATATGAAAAAGAAAGAAGGAAGAAAAACTTTTTTTTTTTTTTATTAAAAAAATATTTTTTTTAAAAAAAAATGTTTGTTACCATATGAGCTTGAAGGAACGAACTAATTAACAAAACGTAATTGCTTTCTTAAAGATTTTTTTTCACTCTTTTCAAACTGTAGCTAATTTCACCACACCTGTTCTGCCGATATATTATAATTAGTATGTTGATCTTTCTCTGATGTCGATTTTTAATTGTTTCACACCTACAATCTTATTTAAATAAGTATTTGAAATTCAGTATGACTTATTATATATATATTTGTGAATATAAATATTGCAAAGTAATAATTTAATGATTATTTAATCAACAGTGTCTGTATATATACATAGTAATATAAAGTTGATTTGCATAAAGCTAGATGGTTCACCATTGTTTATCACATGATAATAGTTCAAACTTATCAACACTAGGTATTTTTAATCTGTTGTCAAGGCAACCTCTATTTCCACTTTCCATTCATAGAAGTTGCCTTGACAGTAGATTGAAGATTTTTAGTATTAATAAGTTTGGCCTATTATGTGTTTTACACAATAATATATATATTAATGGACATTAGTTAATTTTTTGATATACTATGTTATATCCTTTTTTAACTATTTACAGTGAGGATACTAAATAGGTGATAACTAACTAAGGCAACCTCAATTATATACTATTCTAAATCTAAAACAAATATATATATATAAAAATGTAAACAAATAAATAATAAAAATAATGAAATTTGCGAACTTGTTAAATTTTATGAATTAATCTTATTATGGAAGCAACCATTTTTTCCTCCTTAAATATCACTTTCTCAAAAGTGACTTTACATGATCATGTTTTCTTCATGCTTTAAATATTGTATCTATTCAATTCAGTAGCATTATTATAAACACGTATCCAATATTTTCCTAACATTTTTTTTCTTTAAAAAGTTTATTCTATGCAATATATCTTTAATAAATTACTGCATCATGAATGGTAATTAAAAAAAACATAGTAAAGTACTTTTGTTGAAGGAGAAAATGAAAATTATTGGATTTACAATTAAAGTTCTCATTCAGAAGTGGGCCATATGTGTCCAAAAAACTGAATCTTCTATTAGAGAAATAATAAAAAAGGAAAAGTAGATTCATTCTATTGCTGCTGTGCTCTTAAAACAGCCAAACTTGTAAGCAAAGTAAGGAACAATTTTTTGGTCAAAATTGATAAAGCCGTAAATTTATGACTGAGAATGATATGAATCATAGGAATGTTACTGTTGATGGTCTTGTATTGCATCAGAAAGCATCAAATCTTTTTCAAGAATCTGGAATACACAATGCTAAACAATTCACTGCAAGTAAAGGATAGCTGCATAGACTCTAAAGAATGCAATTATGAAAAATGATCCCATGATAGATCACAACGTTATTCTTACATAGAATATCACAGAAATATTACAATCATTGTGCTATGTTTATATGTGTATGTTAAAATAAATACACATATATAGCTAAAAAAAAAAAACAGTTATAAATAATTGTGTATTAAAATATATGCCTTTATATTGAAATACATACAAAATTAAAGTTAAAAAATAAGTATATTAAATTTAAGTAAAAAGTAAAATTAAAACTGATTATAACAATAAATAAAAGAATTAATATTACTAAAAGATTAGTTATAAATCCAGCAAACAATCTTAAATAAATTCCTAAAGAGCAAAAGAGATAATAGAATTATATATCTAATTAATTAGTGACAGTTAAAAAGAAATTAAAGTATAGATAAATAGCCTTAGACAATGTCAGCAATATCTAAATGGCCCAACCAACTAGAGCAGAAGTTCTAATTATTCATTAATAGTGAAAGATTGATCCAGAAAAGAAACAATAACTTGCTTGTGGAACTACAAGTGTGCAGATGCATTTGCAACAACAATGATGCCAGACATTACTGTGGGTTGTTCTTGATAATTAATATTGTGGAGAGGCTTGCCTCCGAATGTGGGGAAAGCAAGTCTTGGGACTAAACAGGTCACATCACTGACCTTTATTATTATTTGTGAGTACCTTCAGGTATGCATATATATATATATGCTTTATAAATATAGGGGACTGAACTCAGACTTTCAAGTACCCACCAACTATCCACACTATCTCATACAACCAATACACATGACCACACACATGTAGGAAAGATAAATAATCATGCTAAACCAGCACTCATCAGTTGGTCCAGATTATCATCTCCCACACACATATATAATCAGTGCTCAGTTTATATTAAGATAGTAAATCTTCACACTTTAATGGACAGGCTTCAATCCACTACAACTTCCAACTTTTCAGCTATCCATATCATTAAAAATCGGATGATGGAAAGTCAAATTCCATACTGATGCCAACATTATTTCAACTCCCCTATATTTACAATTAAAGCTCCAGGTTTGTGAAAAGTGCCTTGTTTTCAAATATTTATATATGCTTTATATAAATTGTTAATATGTATACATCTGTAATTAAAATGCTTATAAAGGTTGTATTATTAATCTATTAACTGTAATCCCAAGTTGCTATTATTATTGATACCAGATGAATTTTATATAAGCCTTTGTCCGTTTGGTAGCATAGGGATTGCTCCTAGATATAGCACATTACAAGATGAGTTTTGTGACTTAAGAAGGAAAAGAAAACAACTTCTCATTACAATATTTTTTTCAAAAATGTCAAAACAAAATGGTGCTTCATCAATTTCTTCATTCTCTTACATCAAAGGCTTCAGAAGATTAATAATCCAACATTTCTGTTGTCCACTTTACAAAAAAAATAATAAAGAAGTACATTTTATAATATTATTTTTTAATGAACTTATTGAACACACACACACATTGTTCTGTAAATATTTATGCAAATATGTTTTCTCAATTTATATTAATAACTACTTAACTACATTATTTTTTTACATATCTGTATTTTTAATTAATATATGCACACTATACACATAAAGCATCTGTTTCATATGCGAATATACTGTATTGTACACTTATGTTATAGTAAATTATATGCATTCTATTTTCATTATTACAAATGCAGCCATGAATTTTCAAATTATCAACATTCGGTTTCAGTTTAAAACTGCCAGAAATCTATGCAGTCTACGCATGCGCTTTTTACAACTTTGTTTCCATCTTTCTTTCTAGTTTCAGAAAAGTTAAGTTTCATTTTTTTTTACAATAAAAATTAAAAATTCTATGGTAATTTTTGTGATCAAGTAAATTGAATTTTTTTGCCTTTCTCTCAGTTTTTCATTTTTAATGGAATTAGAGTTACCCTGAAATTTACTTCGGAAAACATGCAAGATTTCATCGATGTGCTTAGTTGAATGAACATTATTAATAGGGAGCAGAAAGTATTTAATTTTATATATATTTTAATTATTATTTGAATTTATATTTGATAAAAAAAATATATGAAATAATTATTATTGAAACTAACATATACACTGACCAAAAAAATAGCTTGTAATTGTGTAAATTTATATAGTGAATTATCTGCAGTTTTTTGGTATGGTGCGGGCTTGGGTCCAGATATCCAGTATATGAATTAGCTGATATCTGGACTTCTGATATGAGACAAAGATAAAAATATTTTGCAAATATTATGACCAGATTTAGATTTTTTTCTATAATGTCTTGTCTGTATTTTAATAATAGTAATAAACATACACAAATGCTAAAAGTAAATATTTTGACAGTATATAAACTAGGCCGATTATTGACTACTGCAATGTAAATTTCAAAGCTGCATATCAAGTGCAAAGAGAGGTAGCCATTGATGAAGCTATTATTAAATTTATGGTCATAGTAGCATGAAGCAATATGAGCCTTCAAAACCTATAAAGATAGGATAAATAATACTACATTGCACTGACACTAAACTACTAACTTATGTACATCAAGCTTAACTCTATAATGAATTTAGTATTTCATTCACTTTTTATTTTATTATTTTATTTTGTATATGCTAACTATTTTAGTAGTAATTTTTAATAAATTACAAACTATTGAGGTTCTTTATTATAATATTCAAATTATTCTAATTATTAATCAATATTGAGTACTTATTATTAGGGATGTTATTAGAAATGACATATTCATTGCAAATGCCTGTATGAGAAAACATTTTGAAGGGCTACTAAGAAAAATGAAAAGTGCTAATATCTTTATTCTGCAAAGTGTTCAAGTGATGGATGGTAACTGTTATTATATACCAGTTTATTAGAAATTTAATAATGAATGCAACTAACCTATTAACAAAATTATAGTTTTAAAATTTATGCATGATAATTTTGAATTTATAAAATAATATGAAAATAATTATTAGAAATATTAACTTTTATTCTTTTTTTTATTACTTTGAATATCAATGACTATATTTTTTTCAGCTTAATTACATTCTTTGGTGTTTTATGTTTCAAACCATATATATTATATCATTTTTGAATTATACAAACTTAAGTTATGATCAAATTTATGGCTTAACATAATTTTTTAAATATTTAATATGGCTGCTTTGCCAGTGAAGAGATTAAGCATTCTTTATCGGCAAAATGTTAACTATTATATGCTATTTTCATTATACGTAGATACACTAATATGCACCATCCAGGAAGAGTGTTAAAAATGAGGAAAATTACTAGTATATGAATTATATATTCAGTTTTAAAAGCATTACATAAGTCATGTAGTTTGGAACAAAATATAATCCAGGTTATGTTCCCAGTGTACAGTAATTGCACCAGCCAAGAAGAATGTTGAAAACCAGGGAAATTACTAACATACAAATAATATATTCAATTTTAAAAAATTATGGAAGTTATGTAAATCAAGAAATATATTATAATTGCTATAGTTAATCAGTATTTTAAAGGGCTATCATGACAGGAAGTATTATCTGATGGAACAGTGTGTGTATATAAAGGCGTAAGGTATTTGAAGTACTGTCTAACAAGGCTCATGAAGTACTTGAACAATACTGTTATTTTGTTAATTTACATATTAGTTAATAAATATACATATTTTTTAAAATGTTATGCATACAAATAACATGTACGATACATGTTAATGTAAAACTACAGAGAAAAAAATTCACAGTTGATATTCCTAATCTTCGGAATTATTCCAATGAATTTAAATTTAGAACTTGAAAATCGTTATCAAATATTAACAGATTTTGTACATAATTCAAATTTGAATGAATTCAATAGGAAAATAAGTGATACATTTTTAAAGCTACAACAAAAATAGTCAGTAGAAAAAAGCAGCAATTGACTAATAAAATTTCTTCTAATATAAGACAATTTATGAAGAA
Source organism: Epiperipatus broadwayi (assembly GCA_028023455.1). Classification (NCBI taxonomy): domain Eukaryota; kingdom Metazoa; phylum Onychophora; class Udeonychophora; order Euonychophora; family Peripatidae; genus Epiperipatus; species Epiperipatus broadwayi. Next base: position 3,495,844 of record JAQFVV010012470.1, read on the forward strand.
AAGAAAGCGTTGTTAGCCGAGAGATCAGCGCAGCTGCCTTGCAAGCAAGCAGTTGGTTGCAGACGGTTGTTGCGGGTTCACCTTCTTGCCAATACTATGACATATGGAAAAAAAGAAAGACTATGTAAATATATAAAATGATGTATGGTGTGAAAAAGAATTGATAATGATATAAAAAAGTATAATTGTGAATTAGCAAGGAAAACTATAGAAGAGAATCTCAAGAGTGTAAAACAACATCTTGGTATTGATAGGAAACTTATTTCTGCAAAAAGGAAAAAAAGATGGAACTATTATTAAAAAGAGTGATGACATCATGAATAGTGTCAAGAATTATATAGCAATAAAGAACAAGGAAAAGTACCTCCTACAACTATATCTTCTGAATTACCTAGGATTTTAAATGAAGAAGTGAGACATGCTATTAAATTTATAAAGAACGGAAAAGCTCCAGGTAATGTTGAAATTATAATCGATATCTTAAAAGAAGCAGATGAAGAAATAGAAAAAGTTTTGGCAAAGTTATATACCAAATGTCTAAATGATAAAAATGTGCCAGATGATTGGAAGAATGTAGTATTAATATTAGTAGGTGATAAAGAAGATATTAGAAATTACAGACCTATCAGTCTTTTATTAGTTCTATACAAAATTTTTACCAAAATAATTAGAACTCGTTTACAGTGAACTTTGGATTTTAACCAATCAAAAGAACAAGTTGAATTTAAAAGTGTATTTAGTAAATGGATCACAACCAAGTATTGAGAGAAATTATAGAAAAGGTCAATGAATATGATTTGCCATTATGGTTTGAATTTATAAATTATGAAAAAGCATTTGATTCTATAAGCATTTCTTCAGTGATTAAACGATTAGATCATCAAAGTATAGACCGAAAATAGAATTAAACTTGATTGGAATGTTTTTGATAAAAATAACTTAATATTAAAAGGAACTTTGTCTATGTGTTTGAAAATGAAGTTTTTTAAATAAAGGTGTTTTATCAGTTCTCACTTATGGGTCTGAGACTTGGGCACTTAATAAAAGAGCAATACAGAAACTTCAGATTACTCAATGAAGTATAGAGATATGCACATTAGGAATAACAAGAAGAGATCAAAAACAAAATATGTAGGTGAAAGAACAAACAGGTCTTACTAACATCATTGAAAGAATTAAGAAACTGAATGGAGTTGGGCTGGACATATTTTTAGAAGAGATGATAATAGATGGGCAGTTGAAATTTTAAACTGAATTCCAAGAGACTGTAAAAGACCTAGAAAAAGACCACATGTGAGATGAATGGATGAAATAATGAAGTGTGTTGGGGTGATGTATGGAAAAGAGAGGTTAGATATTGGAGAAGATGGATTGCACTTGGAGAGACCTTCATCCTGCAGAGGAACAATAATGTTTGAAAATGATTGAACATAATAAATGTGGAATATTTTGAATTATATTATCTAAATTATATTTAAAGCTAACAGTTAAGTTGTATTTCACATATGCAGTATTTCAATTAATCATTAAATTGTTTTCATTTACAGTTTTAATAGGTTTTCATTCGAACTTTTATTTTATTTTATTGTTTTGCATTATTTATTTTAACTGGTCTCTTGAAAAATTATAGATTGAAATTTTCTATACTTATTTCTAAATTAGCTGATATAAAGTTTGCAACATTTTATGTTCCAAATAGCATCAATATATATATATTGTCAGAAAAAAATAGATCATTATAAAATATTGGAGGTTTATAAAAGGATGGAAACTGAATAAGAACTATATTATTGATTTATTATTTTGGAGGCTGGGTTTAGGATATGAGAGCTAAAGATGCATGGATTCAGCTCAACTCTATCATTTCCAATTATCTCCTGAGCAGCAATCCGTCCTCATACTTTTGCCCTGCTTAGCACTGTCTCTTTTGATACTCGAACATCATAGAAACTTTTTTATGATCCATCATTTCGTTACTTGTTATTGAGTTATTGTTAACCTGACAGAATCTATAGACAATGGTGTCATCTTTCGTGATTTAGTAAATATCAGTAGATGCCCATGCTTTTTGATAAATAACTTTTTGTTCATTTATAGTTGATGTTAGAAATTCAATTGTTGCATCTACTAATGAAATCAAGCTTTTTTTTTTTTTAAAAAAATACTTCTAAAGTACCTATTTCATTTTTTTCTCTCAGTTTATTCAGAGTTAAAATGTTTCATCACGTTGTTTATTGCAGTTAATATGAAAAAAAAAAGAATTAACTTCTAACTTTTTAAAAAATAACAGATTATTGAAAATCTCTTTTTAAGCTTTAAATAACAGTGTCTCCTGTCATTTACAGGATCTCCTAGTTTAAAAAGCCGCCTGTCTGGACTCCCAGGATAATCAATCATTTCATTAAAATGTTTATTTTCTGTAATTAAAAATAAAACAGTCATTCTAATATTAGGAAATAATTTCGAAAGAAAATACTCTATATGATTTTTTCTTTAAATTGCTTATATTTATATATTGTAAAGTTATTTTTAAAATTTTATTTAAGGGATTATGCACTGCTGTTTTTATTCTGAAAATTACATTTATGTTTTTAATTCTGACTTTTAACGTATTTAGACACGCACACATCTGTTGTTAAAAAAGGAATATTGGGATTGCGTTTAATATGCGTCGTCTCTGAATGACCCGCTGAGATTAAAACAGTTCTACGTTTATAAAATGTTTTAATAATATTTGAAGATAATGCAAATAAAAACGCGCACTTATGCTTTATGTATGCGTATATAAATGTATATACCTATTCACATATACCATTCTTTTTTTTTATTATTATTATTAATCTAAACTGCAAGACCTTAAATATAGACAGATCCTATCCCAGAAGGGCTTATTTTAAATTATCAATAAAACATATGCACCTAATATTAATTTGGCAATACTTTCCTTAATTAAAGAATTACGATCATCTATGGTTATTGGAAAAGATTCTAAATATTTTACAGATTTTCAGAAATGTTTATTTACATTAAAAATGGCACTTTAATAATTACTAATGCTCGAATTTTAAAAAAAAATAAATGTACAAAACCTTTTTTTCTATTTTTTTTTTTTTTTTTCTAAAAGTATTTAAAGAGCATTTTCTTTGAATAATCATTTCTAGTTGCAATTTGGGATTATATGTTTGAAATGTATCGTAGAACTTATATTTGAAAGACATCATGATTTAGTGATTAAACACATCTGACTACCATGTCAGCTATTCTATGAACGGTAGATAATAGTAGAATTTCAACAATATATTGCCAAGCATATAATTGAATCACCTATATCAGATAGATCACGCTGGGTAGGCAAACTTTCTTAACTGTAATTTTTAATAACCACTCTTCAAATCATGTTTAATGGGTGGCAAATATAACCGATTATCCATTATTTCATTTTTAGTTCAGATATCCCTGCAGTTCATTTGTATAACAATAGCATTCACCTTTGCTCTCTAGACTCTAGAGAAATATTTCTTAATTCTTTTAAATCTATGACATCTGATTGTTTTTTGAGTTCACACCACTGTTTTTTGAGTTCACACCACACTTACGGAATAATATTAAAGTTTGTGATAACTTTCAGTTTGTTAACATGTTGATAGTATTTAACAGATTCAAATAAGTTAATTACAAAAAATATTTCAATACTCTAATTTCTACAGAGTTATTATGTTGGCTCTTTAGTTGCAGCCATTGATATAATGTAATCTTATGGTTACTTACTTGAGAGGTCATGTAATATTCAAGCACCCAAATGGCAATTGAGCTCAAGTTCCATTCAATTGGCTAAATTGAATTTATTATCATTTTCTCAATTGAGAATCTATTTAGGAATCTTTAGCACTTGAATCTTCACCCAACCTGTGCTGAACTGTACAAGGAAATGGAACCACTAATTGTTACTTGCCATGATTTTCAATATTAAGCATTAAAAAATTATATGAGGGGATACCCAAAAATAATTGAAATTGTTTTCTGGAGGACAAGCACGTTGTAATACATGTTTCTCAGCTAAATACCTCTTGCAAAGATCCCCCTGCACTAGTCTTCCAACTTTCAATTATTGAGAAAAGTAGTGTTATGGCATAGTGAAAGTTTTTTTTTTCCATATGTCATAGCATTGGCCGGGAGGTGAACCCGCAACAACTGTCTGCAACCGATTGCTTGCTTGCAAGGCAGCTGTGAAAGTTTTTGTTAACTGTATCTCACTTATTTGTCAATTCTGTAATGGCTGAAAAGTTGAAATAATGTAAAATTTTGTTTTTTGTCAGGGAAAATTCAAATAAATGTATTTTTTTTAAAGCAAATTTAGTAATAAAATTAAATTTTAACATAACTAAAAGAACAAAACAATTGCAAAACTGATAAATTTCTTTAAGAAAATTAAAAGGAAAGCTTAATTTTGACATTAACAAGAATCACTTTTGCTTAAATCCTTCTATAAACATCATACATAATTATAAAAAATAAATATTTTATATTGATTAGATAAAAACATCTTTCAAATGATTAAAAACAACATGAAAATTAAAAAAATTACTTTGACAAACATTTCTTTTGACAAGAAAGATATGAACAAGTCAACCATTTTGTGAAAATTGAGTTCTCTAATTTAACATTTGAACTATAAAGCTTTATATTTTGCTGATAATTTCTGCCATTTATTATTAAAAACAAAAAAATGTATAATGTTTAATCAATCAGTCATTTGGAAATATTTATTACTATATTGTAGAACATTTCAATATTGAATTGAAGTAAATCATTCCTGGTGAATATAAATAGAAATACTTCTCAGTTTGACATATAGAAATTACTACTATATTAGCAATTTAAATAATTTAAATTTTTGAATTTTTTAAAAAATATTAATTACAGCAGTTTATGTAAGTAAAATGTTTTATTAGAATTATATTAGCATATACATAACACACACACACACAAATTGTGTTTGAAAAGAACATTATAAACAGTGAGGATTGCCAATTCCCCAACAAGCTTTGTGATAAATGCTTAGCCAGAGCCAGCACTTATAAATGCTTAGCCAGAGCCAGCACTTAAAATATCTCTGTCAGGAACCCCCCCTAACCCATGACCATGGTTTCGTGTTTTCAGATTTGCTATCTTTGAAGTTACAGGCATAAATGGTTCCTTTATGTTTGCTGGGTAATCTAATAAAGTGGTTGGCTCATTGATGTTAATAGTACTTGGTAGCACTCTTAAAAATTAATTGAATGGCTTTAATCTTAAGAAGTTTGAACCCTGAAAGTGCCACAATAGGAATTGATCTGAGGATCATATACACTGAAATCTGACTTTTTGCTATACACCTGGGTCTCGTTTTACGCGATAGATAGGTTCCTCAAAAAACACGCGCAAACGAAATCGTGCAAAAATAGATGTAACTTACCTTGAAAAAGGGGGGATACGGACTGTGATTTTTCAAAAATCGCGTAAAAGCAAAGCACCAACGTAAAATTACTTTAAAATTCGCGCAAAAAAAAAATAAGGAAATAAAATATGACTAATAAAAAATTTCAAATTTGAAAAAAATTGATACAAGACAAACTTTTTTTAACTATAATATTTAATTTTATTCAAAACAATATATTTTTATGCATAATTTACAGTAATTTATATTTTTTTATATACGTTTTAATTATTATCGCTATTTGCCGGTAAACAGGTTCGTTTGCAAACTGATAAAAAAATCAGATTCTTCACAAGATGAAATACAACTAGCGCCAACGTCACTCTCATGTTGTGTTAATTAATGGTTTTCTGGTGACAACGTAATTAGTAATTAATCTAACAACTAAAAATTAAATTCTTATTTTTGTCTTTAATTTTCAATTTTAATTGTGCCCACTGCTATTACTCACCTTTTAAAAATAAACTTGCGGACACTAAATGATTAATAATTGATTACGTTCTTTTTTAAAAAGCAAAAACAGAATGTGATTTAAAATGCAAAATTAACACGCACAATGTTTGAACAAATTTACATTATAATCTTGTAAAATTTAATGTGTGTATACATAAAATGTGGAAATCATGATTTTAATTTCATTATTGCATAAAATCTTACTATTATAAAGCACTGAAAATATTGAAATTACTAAGATGAAAGTCGAATTCCAATAATGTGCTATTACTTTCAATATGATGTAAGTGCACGGAATTTATTATTTAAAGTAATAGCGCATTATCGGAGTACGACTTCCGGTATAACGTGAATCGCGTAACTTCAAAATCATGTTAAATAAGTCCGCGTAAAAAGAGACCCAGGTGTATATTATTAATTCACAATATTTTTATATGAGTAAAAATTAGTCCCTTTTGAAAGATTTATATTTAATTTTATCAAAGGAGACTGTATTTACATCTAATTTTGATTTGAAGTCACCCTTGCCATTTCTATAAAAATCATAGCAACAAGTGTAGGAGATCATGTTCTGTGTAACCTGATAAAGGGGTTGACACATTAATGTTAACAGCATTCAGAAAGCAGATCATTTTCATTGCTTAGATATAGTTTGAAGCCTAGTATTTATTAATTATTACATATTCAATGCTGAGTTATTAATTCATATTTTTAAATGAGTAAAAATTAACTCTACCTTGTGGAAGTCAGTGTTTCGCCATATTCAAAAAAGCTATGTTCCATCTGAATCTGATTTGCAATTTGCTTTGATTAATACCATTTATCAGAGTCAACATCTATTGTAACAACTGGTATAACAGACATAAATGATCATCATATGTTTGTTGGGCATTCTGATGAAGAAGTTGATGCGGTGATCATCATAATAATGCTTGGAAAGTTGATCATTTCACTATATGAGATCTCGTAGTTAAGTTTTCAAATTCATCCTAGAAACAAATGATACATACTTCATTGTTAAATGTCATTAGAGTCAGCTTCAAAGTATTACCCTTAAGAAGCTAAGCACTGATATCAGCACCTACTCCATCTTTCAAAGCAGTTTTGGTACTTTTTCTGAAATGGCTATTAGAGCTGTCAGCATATTATCCTTGCCATGCGGAATATTGCAAAAATGTCTTCCCTTTATTTTTTTATGTTTGGGTAAGAAAAAATCATATTAGTGAGTAAGGAAGGTGTTCCAGTACAATTATTTGTTTGCTGGCTAAAAACTTCTGCTCTAATTCAAGTTTCGACATTCTCTTGACAGTACACAAAAACATGTAACAACATTCATGAATGCCATTCAGTGAGATACTCCTATATGTTGATATCTACACAGCTGTGAAACTGATATACCAAGATTATGGCACCTTAGCAAGTTGCTTGTTCAGTACTGCCAACATAAGTGTACAGTAGCAAGTTTGGAACTTAATTGATATAAGTTGTATGTACATTTGAATGCGCGATATGCATCAATTCATTAAGTCTTGTTCTTTTACTTATAAAATAATATAAATATATATTGTTAATCTCTAAAATGTTGTGAGAAAGAAGCTGATTTTTTTTTTTATAGAATTTTTCTTTCAATAAGTAGGGAGATAGTGTTGCTGCAAGGTTTTCATGCAGCAACAATCTAATTGAAAAGTTGAGCTTCATGTGTAGTACTTGAGAGATTATTATGTTTGGGCAATGAAAATGATAGATTGAACTGTGAATTGTTCTCACATCAATCAATCAGTGTATTTCTGCATTAAACCACAATTTTGTAGCATTAAATGACGATAAAATGCATTTGTTAATTAAAATCACATTTGAAAAATAAGAGCATGTATAGAAGAATGATCAATATGTCAGTGATTGAAAAAAAATATTGATTGGTATATCAGAATAATCCGTGCAAGAATATTCCAATATTTAATGACAGCTTCCAGACTAGCATGAAGCCATTGTGAACAAATTAACTACTCAATGGCTTTTGAAAAAAGCTAAAATTTGGTGCCACTTTTATCAGTATAAGTTCACTTAATCCAATAAACATCACATGATCACCATTTCCTTTATGACTGTTTGAACAATGGTTTCCTAAATTGTTCTAAAATGCTTGTATGCATGAAAATTATTAGTCTTCTTTAGAAAAAGCTTAATAGTAATCATAAAAAATACAAAAATTTACATAATGAGTCCCTGCTGGCTTTATCTTAAAAGAGTGTTGTAATAACATTTTACTTATAGTTATATATATATTGGAACATTTCCACCATCAGATTTGTTAAACAATTTTTTTAATGTATACTTGTTGTTGTTTTTTGGTTTTTTAAAAAGTGCACATATATAATTCAACTAGATGATATAAATAGTCTGGTATATACCAATAATTTCTTATTTAATATATTTATTCATGAGCTTTCAAAAACAGAAAGTAGAAAATCCATACATGTTTGACTTGGTTTCACAAGGTGTCAAGCGTTGGTGGCCTAGTGGTTAGCATAGCTGCCTTCCAAGCAGCTGGCCCTGGTTCACTTCCAGGTCAATGCATTTGACATATGAAAAAAATAAAAAGAGATTCTTTCCAGAAATATTAAGTTTCATATTAAGGATTTGGAAGTTTGGGAATGTATTTCCAGAAACTGGAGCTTTAACTATACTGTCCTAAAGACAATGTTAAACGTTAAAAAACCAGGGGAAATCTTTAATAAGCTCAACATAATTTTCAGCTACAAAAAAAAAAATGGAAATATGACCAAGAACTTAACTGATCAGTTTTAACACCTGAGGCAAGCCTTAAAAACTAAGTATTTTAAAACTATTGAAAAGGCTTATCTAAAATTGTCTTTTGAACAAAACCATGATGAAAATAAGAAAAATAAATATTAAATAAAAATATATGTATTACATATATAAAGTGTGCGGCTATATCCATATAGTAACTAGAGATAAATTTAGCAGTGATTGTTATTCAAAACTATCTATTACCACTGATAGATCTGAGTTTAAGTTATTTTGCATTAGAACTCAGTAATAGCTTTTTTATATTGAGTTTAATTAGAAATAAAAAGAGATCGTATATGTATATTCAAATATAATTTTAGTGCCTGTTTCAGTGTATCACCGGAGATATGTTCCTTGATAACACCTATAGGACCAACTCTGAATATGACTCCTTCATAATTATGTAGGAATTATTTTGTATAATAACTTAATTTTTTTTTTCATCTGCCACTAGTTAGTTCTAATATAATTTTTATTAATAACCTTCTTAAAAGGTGATTGTTTGGGAATATTCTGCAAATATTTTAGGACCAGTTTTTCTTTACATATATATATGCTTCTGAGTATTGTGCTCCTATTTGGAAGAAAGGTTCTCATATCAAATTTCTGGATACATTATTATGTTTAAGAAAAATATTACTTGGATATTAAACACCTTTCTTATTCTTTTATATATTCCTCCATCAAATACCAGATGACAGGTTGTCTTGCAGAAAATGTATAAAAAGCTTTTAACCAGATTAAATTTTACACTAACTTGAATCATAATTTTATTACCTATATCAGTGGTGTGTACTCTTTTAATATTTGTGACCCCCTTCCTTGAATGAATATTTACTATGATTCATTATTTGTTTTTATCATGCCTAAATTATAACTACAAATATGCAAGGATATTCATAATAGTTTTAATTAATATATAAATTTTATATTTTCTAATATTTTAGTATTAAGCATGTACTATTATTGGAAATAAAAAAATTGAAACAAATCATATATTTACAAAAAAAAAATTATGAAACATATAAAAACAATTTATTTTCATGTGCTTTTTATTTATTTTTAAAAATAAAATACTTTTAGAAGAAAAAACTTGTCCTTATCCAAAACTTAAGAGAATTTCTTAAAAATTTAATGATTTCTAACAATTTTTATATGACCTCCTAATGGATTGTAATTCATGAGTTGCACATGACTGACCTATATACTCAATTCAAAATTTCTTTCTTGATGTTCAATCAGCAAATTCTTTGAACAATTGCAGAACTGTTATGCACAAGATAGGTTTTATATAAGATCCCAAACAAATTTCCTTTTCCAGATTCAACAATAAATCCAGCTGTAATTGATTTTTCTAATGTCATTTATGGTTTCAGGATCAATTATGATTGCTACATTTATTATTATTTTTTTTTTCATATGTCATAGCACTGGCTGGGACGTGAACCCACAACTGTCTGCAACCAACTACTTGCTTGCAAGGCGGCTGCGATGACCTCTCGGCTAACAATGCTTGACAATTTATTTATTGCTTTAGAAATAAAATTCATCAATTTCTGACTTATATATTGTGGTTAAACATAGAATATAAGCAATATCAGAATAGATGGATTTAATAAAGTCAGGAGTGAATTTTCAAAAATTCTAAAAAATAAATAAATTATATATGCTTTTAATAGCTGACTCCAATGGTTTTACTTTCTTTGTTTTCTATCCTTTTATTCTTTGTCTTTCTCTCTTAGTTTCTTCTTTTTTAGTATTATAATGGTCATAATTTTTTACAAGTGGATATGCTGTTGGTGTTGGATTATCTCCAGTCATTTTAGTATATTATTTCTAAGGCAATAAAATTAAATGGGTGTGAATTGGAATTTCAGAAATTGAATTTGAGTTTTATTATATATATATACATATATATATATATATTGTAACAATTCAGAAAATAGAGGTGAATTATGAGATGGGAAACCATCATCCCCAAATAAATAAAATCTAAAATTTAAATATAAAAGGAGTGAGCACGAGAGATCAGTACATAACTAACTATAAGTTTGTAACTATAAATTCACCAGCATTACCCAAAATTAATAACCATTTATCATCAGGAATGATCAATAATAAAAATAAATCAACAGTGAATCTTGTGACTGGATTTGAAATGGATCTACTATAGACCAAGCTAATTATTTAGCCATTGCCAGCTTGGGCAGATTATTTAAACATTAATTTGAATGTACAAACCCAAGTGCTAATCCATAAGAATATACAACACTAAAAACCAATGATACTGAAATACTAAAAAACATCCTTACAATCATCAATGCTCTGGCCACTTAATACCATTAATATGCTGGCCACCCATAAACTAAATTTCTAAAAATAACTAAAATGCAATGTAGTGCATTGACTTTAAAGGATATCCCTTTTGTGCCAACTAGGATCATATCACCTAGATATCCCTAATACTAAACATAAACCCCCAATCCACATCACTAACTGTTATGCATGAATCTAGCTCAGGAAGCAAAAACTTTACACACTTTCACTATGAACAAGAAATAAATAAATAAAGCAGTTTATTATAAATCACTTCAAATAATTACATTAACCTATTATAAGTAAATAGTTTTATTGGCATCATTTAAAAAAAAAAAAAAAAATCCTAAAACACTAAACTCTCACAAAATAAGATCACACACATTGCAATTTATGAAACAAGAATTGGGTAGAATAAAGAAATTAAGACTAAAATATATTTTTTAAAACATTTAATAACTAACTAATTGTTTAACAATAAACAAAAAAATGACATGTTAGTATGAAATTTTAAGCATTCATTTCATCAAAAAATATATTTTCATAAAAATTGTATTAACCAATTAGTTGATTTCCATTCATAAATTAACTTTTAATTCATTAAGTAATTTCTTTAAAATAACTAAGAGTTGGAAAAACAATTTCAAAATTAAAGATAACATTCTTTAATTTACTTCATTAACTTTTTGTTAAATTTTTCGGAAGGGGGTGAATGATAAAAAAAAAAAAATATGTTTCCAAAAAAAAATTTAATTTTCTAAAAATTATGTCATAATTTTGAAGAGAAAAAAATTAAATTTTCTAAAAATTATGTCATAATTTTGAAGAGAAAAAAATTAAATTTTCTAAAAATTATGTCATAATTTTGAAGAGAAAATTTACTGGATTTAAAAAAAAAAGCTTTTTTCACAGTTTAAAACTATTAACTTGATGAAAATATTTAAAATTATCAATTCTTCCAAAAAATATTACTTATATATATATAAATTTCTATTCATAAAAATACAGTATGCACACAAAAAATGGCCTTAACCATAGCTTTATTTTTTATGGAGTCCTTTCCAATTGCAATTTCCAGTTGTTGTTTTTTTTTTCAATTTAGTTTTTCCTTGAAGATTTCTAGACATGTGCATGGTTAATTTGTTTTTTTCATGGTTTGCTGTAAGTCCATGTAAAAAATAGCACATCTTATTCATTGGGATTTCTTCTTAAATTTCCAGATATTAATACAGACAGAGACTCATGCTCTTGGTTTAAGACAAGTTTGCAAATTACTTTAGGGGATGCCTTCTCTACATTTTTAGTTCAGAGAAGGTAGGTTACATGGAGAAAGATGATGTCTAGCTTTTAGCTGAATTTAGCATATGGTTTTCATTGTACAAACCATTTTTATGACTAAACTGATAGAATGCTAAAAGCTTGTTTAGAATTTCTGTTATACTATGCAATAGCTTAGTTAAAACTTCTGCTTCTTTCTTCTTTAAAAGCTTAATTAAGACTTGGCTATTGTCTTCAACAACTAGATAACAAATATTTCTTCTACTAGATACTTGAGTCTTCTGATTTATTCACCCTCTCATTATTTTTTTTCTAGAACAATCATGCCTACAAATCAGTCATAATCTGTCTCCAATGTGATAGTTTTTATAACAGCTAATTCGATACATTTTGATAAATACAATTATTGAGACATTCCCTCTTTAATCATAGATATTGAAAAACAAGTCAAGAACTTGAATTAATACCATAAAATTTTTGGCATTCCTTTCTAATTAAATTTTTTTCTTGCAAAAAAAGAAAACAAGAGTAATTAGTTAATTGCACTAATTTGATTTTTTTGCATTGGAGAGAGATAAAGAGAAAAGAAAAACAACTCTAATTAAAAATAAAATTTACAAAAGTATCAAATTCTTATTTTGTTTTTCCTTTTTAAAAATATTCTTAAACATATAAAATTAATATTTATTAAATAATTTACGAAAAAGAGGAAAAAAAAATTCTGTTAGTACATTTTAATAGTTTAAATTAAAGCTACTAATTAATTATAATTACTGAAGAGAGAAAGTTAAAAAAACTTGTTTACATTCTTTAACATTTTTCTCTCCCATCTACAATCATTTATAACTCTTATTACAATATTTTCATAGTAAAATTATATTATTATTTAATAAATGTAATGTTTGAGAATTCTCATCCTATCACTTTAAGACTTAAAATATTTAGTTAAATGAAGACCACTTATAAAAATATGTATTGGGAAAATTAAATACTTTCCCCATTACTTAAATAATTCTAAACTAAACCTGAGAAACATACTGCCAACCATCTAATTATTTTTAGTGCAGCTATGTAGCCAACTGGTTACAATATATTTTTTGTATTTGTGAGTTTTCAAGTAAACCAAGATGGCAGTCCTTATTTTTCATAAATCTACACTTTTGTCCCCCAAAATGCTTACAAAATGCCTTCTAGCAAACATTATATTTAAATTTTATTTTTTATTATTGTTTTAAAAAAGAGAAATCATTGTGGAAAAATTAATTACAATATTTACAATTTCTTTTTTGGATTAACTTATTAACAGAAAAATGATAATATATATATATTTACACTTTATTCATGTTGGCAGTGTGCAATCATATCATGACTGCTAATGCATATTTTGTAGGAGGGCAAGATTTTGTACATTTGGAAGTAGTCTGACAATTTGCCAAAAATACATACTGAATTGAAACAAAGTATGACAATGTCATCACTTCCCACATTATAAGTAATAAAAAAAATGAACTAAAACTTTTTAATGAAATTTATCAGAATTTTTTTTTTATTTAAAATTTGACAATCAATTTATTAATTTTATTTTAATTTAACAACTAACATCTTCGGTAGAGTATAGGCCCTCGAAACTGCACATTTATCAAAGATACAGGCTGCCATCTTGGTTTACTTGAAAACTAACAAGTACAATTTTTTTTTAAAAAAACAACAACAAAACAATCAGATTAAGTACATAAATAAACCTATAGTATATATAAACAATTATTAGAAGCTTGAAAACTACTATACATTCCTCATACTTTAATTTTTATGGTGTAATAAAGTAATAACTGGAGTAAAATATCAATTATATATCATTGATGTTTGTTTGTTTTTGTATCTGAGGTGGGTGGAAAGGATAGTCTATATAGAATAAAAAGGTTTTTTAAAAGAAAAAACAAATTTAAAGTAGCCGAGAGGTCAGCGCAGCTGCCTTGCAAGCAAGCAGTTTCTTGCAGACAGTTGTTGTGGGTTCGCTTTCCAGCCGATGCTATGACATATGGAAGAAAAAAAAGTTCAGTTTTGTTTCATCATATTACTTTTATTGCAAAAAGAAATTAATTGATAAATGTAATGTTATATGTAGTTCCCTCCCCCTATTTATGATAAATAATAGAAAATGGATGCATATCAAAGTAGAAATCAGTAAATGCAATCACATTTATTTAAGTTTTGTTAAGACAAAATGTATGAAAATAGATTTTTAAGAAAACAATAAAAAAAACAAATTGCACTTAACAATTTTCATTGCATAATTCATGAATAGATTGCTGATATAATATAATCCAATACTTATGCCCTTGAAAATTCATTGTAACATTCTAGATTGGTACTGAAAAGCAGAAGATCCTTGAATGAAGGCTTGGTCTATCATTGTACTGCTCAGATATTATTAAACCCCCTGAGCAACTACCCATATCATCATAGACATAACAAACAAATAATATGTTCCTGTTGATACTTAAAAATTGCTGTCACAAACAAATGTGTGCATAAAGACTGATTTAGAACACATTTACAATAATCTAACAAGGAAATGAATTATTATTATTATTTTTCCATATACCAAAGCATCAGCCAGGAAGTGAACCCGCGGCAGCTATCTGCAAGCAATTGCTTACTTGCAAGGCAGCTGCGCTGACTTCTTGGCTACCAACGCTTGACATGAATTAATTTTGTAAGTGAATATTAGATAATATTCCTATGAGAAGAAAGTTATTAGTCAAAATTGTTGGTTTTGCTGCTGATTTTAGGATCAACAATGATTCCATCAGGCTCAGCATGTGTTGAAAGAGAGTAGTGTGATTCAAGTAAAAAAGTTTAGCTCACAGCAGTGGTGCTAAGAAATAACATTTCGTAAATTGACAGAATTTCATGGATAAATATATGTATGTTATTATTATTTTGGTTGGTTACCACTTGTAATGGGGAAGGTAGAAGCCTGTTCATTAAAGTTTGAAGATTTGCTATCTTAATATAAACTGAACATTGATTGTATAGATGTGTGGGAGATGATGATCTGGACCAACTGATGAGTGCAGGTTGAAATACATATATTAGAGATCAATTATCTTTTTGACTGTATTTGGTCATATATATCTATTGTATACGATACAGTGGATGCTTGGTGGGGGAGGGGGGTATTTTTTACCTTTTTTTCTTTTTTGTTGTTGTTTTATTAATTAATTAGTTTATTTCGCTTTAATAAGATTATAAATTCGTTTTTTAATATGTGCTCATACTTTTTTTTTAAAGAAAATGATATTTTATAAGAAAATCAAACATTTTTTCTTGTGGGTGTTGATTAAACATTTGATTTTTCAGTCATTATAAAATGATCATTTCCAGAAAAGTTAGCTGAAGCAGCTTTCAATTCTGAATAAATTTCATTTGCAATCAAATGAGAAAACCTACAAACAAAATTAACAAAGTATATTGATTTAAAGAAAACTATTGTAAGTTATTTTAAGATTCTCAGACTTTAAAAATGCTAATAATATATGCAAATATGTACCGTATTGAAAATTATTTTTAAATCTTGGAAATAATCACGTGATGTGTTAGAATATCAAATGTTTCGCTATGTTATTGGGTGGTTAATGATGCTTTTAAAAGGAAATAATTGGTTTTATTTTTAAAACTACAGTAATTAAGAAAACTGTGGTTTTGTGTGGAGCGTTGTAGTGATTTTTAATCGATAGTTTTCCATATTTTAAATTGAAAATCAAAACTCTGAATAGAAGTTGTCAAAGTGAATTTTAGAAAGATAGCAGTAGTGTTTACCTAGAAACATTGGCAACCAAGTGTTATTTATTTGGTCATAGTACCGTATTGATGATATCTGAACTTGCATATAGTACAAGAACTAACGTGAATGGTTTCATCTGTAGTGAAAGTTGTGTGCACAAATGGATAAAGGTTTCTATAAATAGTATAGTGAGAGGTTTCTAAATCAGTTTCAAAGGGAGGAAAGTAAAAAATCAGTTGCGTTCAGGTTGCACTACTTAATATTCAAATGTTGACCCAGTTAGCTGATTGGATAATAAATAAAATAATATGAAACTTTAAAATTCAAACATGTAAGAAGCAGAGTAGAATGGTTAGAGAAAGAATCCACAAAGATTAATTATATTTTAAATTTGTGAAGATAAGTAAGGAGATGAACATAAATTTGCAGAAATTTTTTTTTTAAGAAGGATTAAGTGGAAAAAGATTATTTATAGAAAAAAATTATAAAGTAGATCAGGAATTGGATTAAACATTTATTTACTAATGATATAGAAATTATTGTGGACATTGTCAAGATTGAAATAAAAGGTAGAAGACGAAAAAAAAAAGATAGATATCATGAAAATGGGATAGCTATTGGTATTTGATAATAGAGCAAGAGGCAGAAAGTTTTGAGAAGGTGATATGGATTGATGCATGAAACTTATCTATTGAGAGCAAATTAATATTGTTTGAGGAGATCTGGGTTGATGCACGAAAGCTTTCTGTTGGAAGCAAATTAATGTTATTTGAGACCGTGATATAGATTGATCATTGAAACCTATCTGTTGGAAGCAAATTAATGCTAATAAATTTAAAAAAAAAAATTGAAATAAGTTTAGAATCTAAACAAAAATATATCTAATATGAAGACTATTTCAAGCTTAGAATTCGTGGCTGAATTCACAAAGTGTGGTGTTTCAATGTCAGGTTCAAGTTCTAACGGTTTCTAAATCAAAGTAACCCGTCACTTCTGATGCTTAAATGTCACATGACTCATGAGCACCTAACTATTATATTATTATTTTTCATTTAATTTGCCTTTATTGATTAAACATTTTATTTTACATTTAGATTTGCTATCAAAACTAAATCAGATTTTAGTTTTCTAATTGTAGTGAAAAACATAATTCATCTTTTTAAAAATTTTAATTTTAATAAATACGTATCGTATTACCGTTTTTTCCTTATATCTTCCAGCACTATATTTATAGACAAGATATATAATTTAATTTCAGGCATACAATTTTTTTACAAATAAATTTTAACCAATTATTGTTGTTTAAAAATAATAATAAAAGTAATATTAATAAAAAAAAATATTTTCCCTATATACTGTTAACATTTAATGAAAACTTCATTTTTATTTTAAATGCCATAAATAATAATAATAATAAACAATCGGTATTCGTTGCTTTAATACCAAACTTTAAAAATTGTTATTAGTTTTTGCATCTGTAATTTTCCATTAAAAAATAAGAATGACATATAATTAAATGTGAATACATAAAATGTTGAAATGCTTCCATTATTAATGAACTCATCTTTAACTCTTCATATCCTACAGAAAAAGCTGAGAACTTTCAATCTATTTCCGATTATATTTGCCTTCTTTTAGTTGCTATGGTGTGATTTGTTTCTTTCTGATTGTATTGACTTTTCCATTAGATTGTAATCTTTTTTGATATTTGTTGGTTTCTCCGAGAAGCTTTAATATTTCAAATATTATTATAGTTTATTAAATTAATTTTCATATACCACTTGACATCGCTGTCATAAATTTGTTCCCCCATGATTTTCAAAAATAGTAATTGTTTGTCTACATAACTGTGAATGGGAGTGATTTGTACATTTGCTAAATTAAATTTATTAGTTTTTATTTCTTCAAAATGTTGCCAAAAATAACTAAAAGAAAAAAATGAAGGCAATTTTATCGACTTTATTTACACAAAAATTCTGAAATTAAATATATAAGTGAATAAACATCAGATAATTAGAATAATATCCTAATATTGTTCATGTATGTAATTATGTATCAGGTTGTTTTTTTATCAGTAGAATTTGCCTTTATAATATCACAGCTATTGTTTCATTTTGATTTACATGTATCAAAACATAACAACTATTGATAAATTTTGTATATATGACAAAGATATATATGAGGGATGGTAACCTAGACCAACTGATGAGTGCTGATTCAGCATGAAATGCATCTTGGAGATCACTTGTCTTTTATTGTATCTTTAATTATATGATTTGAAAAGTATGTGTGATGGTGTGGATGTTATTTAATACATTTATAAAAAGTATCCCAGCCATTATAATAACTCACACTTTTATATACACATATCAAATATGAAATACTATATTTTTTATCAATAGCAGGTGGAAAATAGCGGCAAATTACTAGTGATAACAAAATGTTATTTTATTCGATGGATCACAGCACTCTTTTTTTTTTTTTAATGTCATAGCATCGGCCGGGACGCGAACCCGCAACCCGGGCTGCCTGCAAGTGCAAGGCAGTAACGCTGACCTCTCGACCATCAATGCAAGACGGATCACAGCACTCTTTTCTAAAAAAATCACTTTATATGGATTTATATATATTCACATCCGTTTTTATAATATATATTTTTTATCAAATATATGATTTATGTTTGATTAGAGGTTATTATATTTATATGATAAAATAATGATATAATAGATATTAATGCAATTAATTTATCACTGATAACAAGCATTTGATTTATTTTATTTCTGAGTATACATTTATAGCTAGCAATATGAATTCAAAATAAATTATTATACATCGTTCTCTAACAATTCACCTCAAACAAGAAGTGCTACAAGATTTGAAATGGTAAATAAATTTGAATATTTGAAATACTTGAATATTATGTAATCATTATGGATTGAGTAATCTGGAAATGTGCAGAAGACTTGTGATGGGGGAAACAACAGTGACATTTTCCCTAACACATAGGAGACTAAAACATCTCAAAAGCCATCAAATTCAAATAGATTGCCTCAATTTTAAAATCACCACTTTTATGATTCAGATATAGATGCTCAAAAAGTCAGTTGGAAAAAAAAAAGATGCATCTGAAATCTGATGCTTTCAAAGAATGCTTCTAATTCCCTGAACTGCTCATGTGATTAATACTTATTTTATAGAAGAATTTAAAAGTCAACAGGAAATTTTGGGGCCGATTAAAAGTTGGAAGGGGCCACATTTTCAACACTATAGAAAAATTTGTTAAAGAAAAGATGAAAGATTGCCAACCACATGGATTTTAACTAGAATAGTGGAAAGAGTAGATTATCTATTTATCATCAATGGAATCAATTAGATATTAGTTAAGGCCCAAAATAATGAAATTTGGAGAAGAATAAGGTGGTGTTTTACATGATGCCACTACAAGCTGCAAACGTTATAGATTGAGATGATAGTGGTGGCTGCAAATTATTTTTTATTCAGTTCATAAAGCATATCTATTCATAAGGTCATTTATTAAAAGGTCAAATAGCGTTCGAGCAACTAAGTAATAATACATAATAATTCTGTTTTAGTTAATCAGATAGACTTTCTTACTAGAAAAAATAAATAAATTTTTGACTATCAATAATTAGCTTTTGTGAAGAGTTTTAATATTTTAAATGTTGAAAATTTTAATATAAAGAAATGAGTAAATTCTCATGCAAACAAGATTATATATGGAAAGTTCATGTATAGATTTTAATTGTCTATCAAATTAAAGTAATCATGGGCCCATTAACTTTAGAAAATAATTTTTCCCTCATCAGTGCTGGAATCAGAGTTTCATTTTTTATTTATATATCACATTTACTCTCATTTGGACAACTTATGTTAGTTCTCATGATCTTGAACCTTTAAATGATAATATCTAGATATCCATTTACCAACCAAACATTGAATCAGCTATGGGTCAAACTGCCTGAAAGGAAAATCTTTGAAAACTGGTGGGAAAAATTCAGTTTTCCTTTATCTGAATTTGAATCGTAATTTGTGGTTATGGAGGCAGATGCACTCAGTATTATATTCTTTGGGGTCATTTTTTTGTATTGAATTAGATGAAAAACTATTAGATGGTTTTTATTTCTTCCCAACCTGTCTGCTTTTCCTTCCTAGAAAAACATTATATATATATATATGTCAAAGCATTGACCGCGGCTGCTTGGAAGGCAGCTATGCTAACCGCTAGGCCACCAACGCTTGTTTTTCACATTTTTTTAATGAGAAAGTAAAAGAAACAAAATATGATCAGTTAATGTTTATATATAATATTAAAAAAAGGTGAGAGTGTGGAGATATCTGAAGCAATGAAATCCAGCACTCACATTATTATATTGTAATAAAAATTATTTTACCATTTAATGTTAATGGCTTAAGATAGCTATTATATTTCATGTTAAAATTCGAAATTCATTATCTAAGTTTCTAAAGTTTTTTTTTTATTATTATGTAATGCTAAAATAAATTGTGTTAAGATCTCTATGATGATTAACTGTAATCCAAATCCAGAATGGGCTACAAAATTGTTTTTTTTTAAGCAGCTAAATAATTTCCAAATAGGTTTAGTTTCTAGACAATCTAACTAGGTATCCAATCTTGGTTGGCACATGAGTATCTAGCTGTTTTTAATTAGAATACTGTGATTCTGTTTGGATCCAAAGTTATTGACATTAGAACTGTTAAAAAGTCTATGATACATAGTCTTGCATTGGTGGTCGAGAAGTCAGCGCGACTGCCTTGCACTTGCAGGCAGTTGCCCGGTTTGCGGGTTCGCGTCCCGGCCGATGCTATGACACTTAAAAAAAAAGTCTATGATACATAGGCAAAACGTAATAGATTATAGCGATAGTTCAGGTAATTATATATAAAACTATCAAAAACCATATATAAATAAAGTAGCTTTAAATATGTCTCACCGGATGAAGAATCTTCAACCTGTCATTATAGAGAAACAATAAAAGAAAAAATATTATTCGTCTAACCCTATCAGGGGCTTTTTTTGACAGACTTTTTTTTTTTTTTGATTTACACTGTAATTAAATATCATTACTGATTAGTAAACGGATAATTGGCTGGGCTGGCTATGAACTGATTAACTTTTTAAAAAAAAAAAAAATCTGTAGGTATTCTCTGATGCAAAAAAAAAAAACTTTGTCAAGCGTTGGTGGCCTAGTGATTAGCATAACTGCCTTCCAAGCAGTTGTCCCGGGTTCGCTTCCCCGCCAACGCTTTGACGTATATATAAAAAAAAAACTTCACTTTCACTCCTATTTAAATGAAATTCATTGATAAATTATAATTTTAAAATATTGTGCGTGAAAATTAAATAAATAAATATATATAATAAAATATTAGGGCTTGTAAATAATTCAGATCATCATTCCAGGTTATTTTTCCAAGTCTTTATTTCGTGATTTAAATATATGCTTGTTAAGTTCCCGAACTATAGCCAGATTGATTCACCTAGGCAACACAGCAACATTTTGATCATCACCAGCCATTATTTACCATTGTCTGCTGCTCTTTTAACGTAATTTATTCTAGAATCTCAATTGTAAAACTGCATCACAGATTTTAATGAGCCCCTTGTCCAAAAGATGCATGTTTGCTTTAAATAAGATGTAATAAGCTAATTAATATTCAGATATGAAAATTAATAGGTCTATGATTCGAAAACTATCAAAAAAATAGGAATGAAAACTTTTTTTTTCTTCATCGTAGAATATTTATCTGAAATGTTTATCGTAGTTGTTGTACTCGGACAAAATTTATTTAGCGAGGGTATTATATACAGGTAAAATTGTAAGAGTAAATTGAACAATTTATGCCTATATTATTTAGTAATAGCCACTTTTAAATGAATATACCCCACTTATCTCATATAAAGAAAAATAACAAAGATAAATACAAAGTTAGTTTTCTGACAATTAAAGAAATCTTTGAAACAAAAACACACCTACATGCATATCTTTTAGTTTTAATTAGTATCGTCTTTTGATCTCATCTCCAGCAAACTTTTTTTTTGGAAATTTAAACGCTTTCTTAATTGCAGATCACCTTAGTCATATTTTTCCAAATTAAAGGAATTGATATTACACATCTTTAGAGTATCTTTGAGATAATCTTTAAAATATAACTGAATTTTATCTTTTCTCTAATATAACCATGTTATCCTATTTTTAGAGTATTATGGACCACCCTCTAAAATAATAATAATAAGACATTTATTTTTATATAGCGCGATGTTTTTTTGTAAATTGTAATACCAATAAGCTAATGCAAATGCGCTTTGTAGATGTCACTATATAAATGAATACTCCCACTTTTTCAAACACAAGATAAAGTCTTTGGGAAAAGAGAGAATGAATCCATCTATCTTTTCGACCCAAACGTATATGTATGGGCAAATCTTAAGTGTTTGAAAATAATAATAATAATAATAATAATGATGATGATGATGATGATGATGTCATTATCATTATATGTTGGTAGGAAGTCTATGGCATGGACGCTTTCTTCATTATCCTCATTAATTTCTTAAATTTTTCGGTTGATCTAGTTAATTTCAATTTTGTCTTTTAACAGTAAATATATAAATTTCCAACTTTAGTAAAACCCATGAAGCCTCTGAAAAAACGTAAAATCGGTGATGAATTTTGTGTGTTTAATGAATAATGGACAAACAAATATTTATTTGGTAAAACAGGGAAGAAATGATTGAATTGCTGGACAAAACTTATGAAAGCTATTTAGAAATTCCTGCCATTAACCCCTGCAATAATGGCAGAAACTGAATGAATATTATTGTCTAATGCTTAACACAAGAAGGAATAGAATGTTATAATGAAAAAAATTTGATTGTAAATAGTTTTTAAAATTATATATCTGTTTGGTGAGTGCTTGAACTCATCATTGACATGTGTATAATATGTATGTCCGTTTGAGATAACCTTTTAATATATTGGCCTGCAAATAGGTATCAAGCTATATTTAGCTAGAGAATGAATCAAGAATGGAAAAATGTCTAATCTGACCTGGCTACTATTTATCCTAACCCAGATAACTATCTGGTATATTGTCAATTAATAGATATCTATCTATATTCAAGTAGAGAGTAAAACAAGATTAGGCAAATGTTTAACGTTATCAGTTGGCTATTGTTAAGCCTGGTGAATGATGCCTTTTTTTCACTGTTGCTTTAATAAATAAATAATCGAATGATTTATTGCTTGAGAATTCATAAGAAGTTTAGTTTGAACACCAGAAGTAATAGAATCGGAGCTGCGATCCATGGGTTTTGAACTCCAGATTCTCCATTAAATCGTGTAACATACTTCATAGGAAACAATAAACTATTCGATTATTAAATTTATTTCTCTAACGACAAGTGAAGAAGACATTATTATGGGAGTAATAAAGAGAGGCCTTTGCCTCACAATGGTTTATTTAAAAGCTGTTTTCTTTTAACATAAAGCTTACATTGGCTATATATATACCCACACACATAAACATATATTTACTTATACAGACCCTCATTTACGCGTCCACGTTAACACACTTAATGTAAGCAATATATATATTTTATTCCTACTTAATAATTATATTTAAGATTTTAAATGGAATCACTTTCGAGAAATTCTATTGATTTTCATTTTTCTTCTACTGCTTAATGAACCAATTACTGTAATTTACAAACACAATGCTCAACTCTAATGTCAGCATGGAAATTGTTCTTCGTAATTATTTACCACTAATTTTATTGATGTTGAATTAATTAAATTTGAAAGGAATATTTGTTTATAGTTTCATCTCTTATTGAATATGATTAAATCGTCTTTGGTTTGTAATTATTTCTAGTGTAGTTCTACATCTTCCTCGCAGACGATTTACTACTTTTTTAAAAGTTTTAGCTAATTTAAAATTATAAAATCACCCCACCCCCTCTTTTTTTTAATTCTTACGGCAGATCTGACGCTTTTTATAATAAACACGTGGATTTTTTTTTATATGAATTAGAAAGAAAATTCTTTGGCATTTAATTTGAGTAATTTATTAATGAATAGAAAATGTTTTGAATTATAAACATTTTTAGTAGACATTTGTTTTAAAACAAACAAATTAAATGCTTCCTTAGTTTGTAATTTGAGAGATCTAGGGAATGTTTCAAAATTATCTATTTTTGTGTCTAAGGCAGTTTTATTAGAAATTATTTGCGTTACAATTTGTGAATCAAAAGTGCATTTTTGAAATTTGATAAGCCTAGCTGAAAACGTTATCAGCATATTTTTTAAAAAATAAGCTTCTCGGAAGGTCATGTGATGAAGATCATGTGATGGTTAAGAATTCAAATGTCAATTGAGCATAAGATGTTGTTCAATACCCTAAATTGAGTTTTTCTTTTTTTTAGCTGAAAATCAATCCAGAAATCTTTACTTATTGAATTCATTTTCTTTACAAATCATAACTATGCAAATCTTTTTATCAGCATATTTTTTAAAAAATAAGCTTCTCGGAAGGTCATGTGATGAAGATCATGTGATGGTTAAGAATTCAAATGTCAATTGAGCATAAGATGTTGTTCAATACCCTAAATTGAGTTTTTCTTTTTTTTAGCTGAAAATCAATCCAGAAATCTTTACTTATTGAATTCATTTTCTTTACAAGTCATAACTATGCAAATCTTTTTATCAGCATATTTTTTAAAAAATAAGCTTCTCGGAAGGTCATGTGATGAAGATCATGTGATGGTTAAGAATTCAAATGTCAATTGAGCATAAGATGTTGTTCAATACCCTAAATTGAGTTTTTCTTTTTTTTAGCTGAAAATCAATCCAGAAATCTTTAATACTTATTGAATTCATTTTCTTTACAAGTCATAACTATGCAAATCTTTTTATCAGCATATTTTTTAAAAAATAAGCTTCTCGGAAGGTCATGTGATGGTTAAGAATTCAAATGTCAATTGAGCATAAGATGTTGTTCAATACCCTAAATTGAGTTTTTCTATTTTTTAGCTGAAAATCAATCCAGAAATCTTTACTTATTGAATTCATTTTCTTTACAAGTCATAACTATGCAAATCTTCATAGTGATACTCTTTTAGGAAATGTTAACTTAATGTCTTTCTACAAATTGCTATAGAAAATAACTTGTTAAATGCCTTGTTTGACATATTTAGGAGAACAGTGTTTCTGTATTTCCTGTCATCATCTTTGATTTGTAAATGATCACCAATTTACCATCAGATTGTTATAAGATCTCACAATTTTCCTATCATACACAGAGAATAGCAAGCATTTCACTGTGCTCAAGAATTTCCAGAACATCTGCATCAGTTGCTGTCCTTATTGAGGCGTGTCAGAAAATTCTTCCTTAATGAGCTTATTATATAATTCAGTCATTCCAGAA
This sequence comes from Epiperipatus broadwayi, assembly GCA_028023455.1. Classification (NCBI taxonomy): domain Eukaryota; kingdom Metazoa; phylum Onychophora; class Udeonychophora; order Euonychophora; family Peripatidae; genus Epiperipatus; species Epiperipatus broadwayi. The sequence goes on from JAQFVV010012470.1 coordinate 3,521,430, forward strand.
TAACTATTATCTGATCTAAATCACAATTTTTTTTCTTATTCTGTTGTCAATAATCTTTGGCACCTACCTGATGAGCTGTTTCAATTTATCGGTAATATGGCTTACCTGGCACAAATTTGTGGAAGTCACTTTAATAATACTTAGCTCAAAAAGGAAGGCCACATTGTTGTTTGTACAGTTTTTTTTAATTCTCACTGCTTCAAAGATTTCACGTGTAAGAGGCAATCATTGACATAGAATGTTGCAAAGGATTTTATCTGTAATTCATTATTTTTTGTTGTTGTTAATTTCAGTGTGTGACAAAATGCTGTTGCATTTCCTTATACAATATTTGCTTTCAAAATATTTCAAGCTTTATTTACTGTGCTTTCCCATGGATCAAGATGTTTTTATTTCACAAAAAGTTTAAATCTTGGGTATTCTAAGTTTGAGGGGATTGGGGGAAATTATTTTTTAGTTATATTTATAAGCTGAGCATGGTTTGCACTCACATTTTGAACTGTAGTAGACATATCTGATTTTGACTGCTTTTGGTTGTTGTCTTGAGTTGAAATTTTAGATGCTGCTAATCATCTGATCAGAGGTGCCTTCAAGATAAAGTATGGCTAATTTTTAACATCAAAGATAGATACATATTTATCTGTGAGCAGAATCTAAAAGTTTCTGACCTTTTTTTTTTTTTTTATCTTTATCATAATGAATTATATGTATTGTCCATTGCTGGTGATCAAATTAATAAATGAATAATCATATGGTTAATGATTGGGAGGTCATGTGACATTCAAGCACACAATTGGCAGATTGAACAATAACACTTCCACTCATTTAACCAAAGTGGAATTTATTTCTTTATTTTATTTTAAATTGGGAATTCATTCAGGAATCTTTAATTTCCAGGCTCATCATTCTTACTATGCAAAATCTAAAATGAAAGGTGATTGAACTGAAAGTGTGCATGTTCCAAAGAAATTTCAAACAATGTTGTAACATAGTATAGAATTCTCCTATATCTTTTAAAATTGTTATCTTAGTTAACTTACATTTGCTACTAATGTTAATGTATAAAACTATGTATCTGTTTTATTAAAAAGGCAAAACTCTCCATAAGTATTGGCACTGATTTCTTTATTTTATTTTAAATTGGGAATTCATTCAGGAATCTTTAATTTCCAGGCTCATCATTCTTTACTATGCAAAATCTAAAATGAAAGGTGATTGAACTGAAAGTGTGCATGTTCCAAAGAAATTTCAAACAATGTTGTAACATAGTATAGAATTCTCCTATATCTTTTAAAATTGTTATCTTAGTTAACTTACATTTGCTACTAATGTTAATGTATAAAACTATGTATCTGTTTTATTAAAACAGGCAAAACTCTCCATAAGTATTGCCACTCAGTGCAAACCAGAGTAATTAATGGATGCCAGAAGGCTTGTGCATAAAATCCCCATCTAGGGCCTACTCATTCATTATCCTCAGACTAGTTTCTGGCTGATAGTGATCACTTGATGTTTATCTGTTTTATTGTGCTATAGTCTTAATTAAATCTTTTTAATATTTCCAAGGGAATTTGGAGTTATTTGATAATTGGATATCCAGTTTCTACTTCTGGTTCTAGATAATAGTGTATCTTTTTTTCTTTCTATACATATATATATATATATAGAGAGATATATATATATATATATATATAGAGAGAGAGAGAGAGAGAGAGAGAGAGAGAGAGAGAGAAAGAGAGGGAGAGAGAGCATCCTTGCATTGTAAAATTAACAGGGAACAGAAAAAGGCCATTGATAATGGTTTTAGTTAAAGCAAGAATTTAGCTCGTGTAAAAATCAGATTAAATAATATTTATTAGAATCACAGCAAAATAGAAGAATCTAACATCTTTTTATAACATATATATATATATATATATGACTACATTTTTTCGTATAGAAATATTTCATCTCCCTTATACTGATCCGTTATATCTGATTAAACTGCAGATAATTTTTACAACTGTTATCAAAAAAATAATAATTTAATAATAATGCTTTTTTTGCTTAGTGCAGTGGGAGATAGTTGAACTCAGGAATTAAAAGTTTCTGACTCAAACTCAAGGTATCATTTCTGATTCTCAAACTTCATGTGATCTCTTTTAATATTTTTTGTAATTAATGGTGGGGGAAAAAATATTATAGGTCTTAGAAGAAATTGCATAATTTCATAGTGTCAGAGACAATGGCATACTACCATTGACAATAATCATATCTTTAGTATTAGTATTCTATTACTTAATTATCCCAATCTATTTTCAAACTGACAACTTATACTTTATAACACAGGCATGGATATCCAGGGTTTAATGCTATTATTTCTCAAATACATTTATAGTAAAGAATGTAGCCTGGAATTTTTGCAGTGATGGATAGTTGAGATATAATGAAGTCTGAGATGAATATGCACTGATAAAAATTGAAAATTCATAAGTAGCATTTTGCAAATATTTTTTTAAAAATATATTGTTACATAAAGCATTATTCAGCCTTGGTAATAATTTCAGTAATTTTTCCGTAATTGTGGGTAAATGCTTTAACTTTTAAAATGTTAAAATGTAGTAATTTCTTTCTTTTAAATATTGTTTTCTCTTTCTCCATGGACACCGGTAAATCCTGTAACCTTGCAGTTAGGTTGAGTTTATTTTTTAAATCTTTACTACTTAAGTAACTGTAATATCCTTCAAAACGCACGTTTTGCTTCCATTACATTATAATTTCATCATATTTCTTACATTTCCGATAAATACATTCTAGAAGTTTTTTATTTTTTTTTTATTTTTATTTTTTTATTACTGAATATATTCATAATAATAAAATAATTATTCTTTAAAAGCGTATTCAGTTTTATCTATAACTTCAATTTATAAATTGATTTGCGATTGTCCCTCTATTTGACTTGTAAATTTTATTTTGATAACTTGATTTTAAATTTAATCACACGATTCTATACCAGTAATTTTCTACTTATATTTCTTGAAATCATTGATTTAGTTTTTTTTTTTCTCATGTGTCATAGCATCAGCCGGGAAGCGAACCCGCTAACCCGGGACAACTGCTTGTAAAGCAGCTGTCGCTGACCTCTCGACCACCAATGCTTGACAAATCATTGATTTAGTTGTTTAAACTTTTCTCTGTTCAGAAACACCTGTAATACATTCACAACTGGCTTATCAGTTTACGTGTATACTTTTTTTTTTTTAAAAAGTACCTAATAACTTCTTATATATATAGTCATTATAGAGGATAAGATTTTCAAGCACCCTTCGACTATCCATACTATCTCATACAACTGAAACACATGACCACACACATATAGAAAAGATTAACAATCACCAATATACGTATTTCATGCTAAACCAGCACTCATCAGTTGGTCCAGATTATCATCTCCCACACATATATATATAATCAATGCTCAGTTTGTATTAAGATAGCAAATCTTCATTCTTTAATGGACAGGCTTCAATTCACTGCAACCTCCAACTTTTCAGCAATCCATATCATTGAAAAATCTGTTGATGAAAACTCAAATCCCATGCTGATGCTAATATTATTGCCATGTCCATGTTGACCTGAAGTCACTCTGACCCCTCATGTATAGGACAGTATCCATTAAATACATATGAGGGATGGATGGGATACAAGCTTGATATGTAAATATTTGAAAATCAGGCACTCTTCACAAACCTGAGAGCTTAATTGTAAGTATAGAGGATTTGAACTCAAATTTTCAAGCACCCTTCAACTATCCACACTATCTCATACAATTGAAACACATGACCACACACATATAGAAAAGATTAACAATCACCAATATACGTATTTCATGCTAAACCAGCACTCATCAGTTGGTCCAGATTATCACCTCCCACAAATATATATAATCAATGCTCAGTTTATATTAAGATAGCAAATCTTCATTAGCATCAGCATGGGATTTGAGTTTTCATCATCAGATTTTCAATGATATGGATTGCTGAAAAGTTGGAGGTTGCAGTGAATTGAAGCCTGTCCATTAAAGAATGAAGATTTGCTATCTTAATATAAACTGAGCATTGATTATATATATGTGTGGGAGATGATAATCTGGACCAACTGATGAGTGCTGGTTTAGCATGAAATACATATATTGGTGATTAGTAATCTTTTCTACATGTGTGTGGTCATGTGTATCAGTTGTATGAGATAGAGTGGATAGTTGAAGGGTGCTTGAAAATCTGAGTTCAAATCCTCTATACTTACAATTAAGCTCCCAGGTTTGTGAAGAGTGCCTGGTTTTCAAATATTTATATACAGTCATTACAATCACGTATGTAATGTGTACAAATGTGTTCATTTTTCTTCTAAATATTTGATTATCTTTTTTTTTTTCAACCATTGTCGATCCACTGCAGGATGGTCTCTCCAAATTTAATCCAGTTTCTCTGATCTCTACTGTTATTTCATCCATCTGTCTCATCTATGTCTCTTTCTACATCTTTTACAATCTTCTTGGAATCCAGTTCAAGATTTCAACTGTCTATCCACTTTAGCATTATGTGCAGCCCAACTTTACTTCAGTTTCAATGACGTCACTAATAGCTGATTGATCTCTCTCACCCATGTATTTCGTTTTCGATCTTTTTATATTACTCCTAACATGCATATCTCCATAGTTCATTGAGTGATCTAATACTTTAATATTATTAGGAAAATTGATAACGGAAAAATTAATCACTTATCAGAAATTTGTTTTTGTTGTTGTTGTATTAAATCAAGAAAAATGACTAGGTAAGCTCAAGCTATTTTTTATATTTAAATATATACATACCGCTAGCATGCTCAGTAGTTCATAAAAAATTTGAGCACATGTGAATCTTGAGCTTCGGAGTCTGTGACTCTTCCTCAGAATCAAAACAGGATGTTTTATAACCCCATGAATTTATTGTATATATATATAATAATGTGTACATTTTTAAAAATTCAGATATCTTGAAGCTTCCACACAGGATGTGAATATCTAAATTAAGAACTATTTTCTATACCTTTCTTTCAGTTATATTTTTATTTATATTTTTTTTTAACTCTTATTATGTATCTTTCAGGATGTAAATATGAGAGATTCTTTGAGACATTTGTTTGAGTGCCATGAATATTTTTATACAAATCTCTTTGAACTTGTAATTTCTTAATTTTAATTATTTTTAGTATAATTTTTTATTTATTACATTCTCATCATCTTTTTTAAAGCAGTATCTATACACTGTATGATGATGTTTAATCCAGTTTTTTTGATCTTCTCTGTTTCTTATCATACCAATAAATTTTCTATTTCATCCAATCATCTTGCATGTATTATCTTTACAGGTCATATATCTTGCATGTATTATCTTTACAGGTCATATATAATTTTTTGAAATTCAATTCAAGATTTCAACTGTCCACCTACCATCATCTCTTCTAGAAATTGACTCTTTCAATAATATCAGTGATACTTGTTTGTTTTTTTTACCTATATTTTTTTATCCATTCTTGTTACAACATAACCTCTCTATGCTTTGTTTACTAGCCATAATTCATGGTTATCTTTCTGTTTTCTCCTGAGAACATCCATTAAACATTAGCCTTTTTGGAATTTGTCTTTAGTTCAATATTCTTATCTTTTTTCTGATTACTCTTGCAATATTTTCTGAACTCTGACACATTATTTTCAAGAACAACTACATCATCTGCAGCATCTAGGTGATTTAAATAATCTCTGTGGGTATTTTTATTTCCTTAGCTTTAGCATTTTAATTCATAAAGTGCATCTTGTAAAACTGCTGTAAAAAGTTTTGGAAATATAGAATCACCTGTCAGACATCCTTATTCATCTTCTCATATCTTGGATCTATATCTTGATGGTATAAAATTTTAATTACCATGGATCCAAAGTATAATGGCAACTTAAATTCATTAGTCTTTTTAAATAACTTCTCTCATGCCCACACAATTTTTAACTCCTATATTTTCTTTAGATTGGTTTGAATCCAAAATTCACCATAGATGAGTTGTAATTCTCTTAATAAAAATCTTGTACAGAAACAATAGATCTGTAATTTTTTTCACCTTTCACAAACATCAATATAACTATTGTATTGTTCCAATTATCTGATTCATCTTTATCACTTTGGCATTTGGAATATATCTTTGCCAACATTTTTTCATCTAATTCATCTTTATCATTTTGACATTTGGAATATAGTTTTGCCAATATTTTTTCTATTTCTTTCTTCATTTTTTAAGATATAAATAATAAGTGCATCATTTTCTGAAGCTTCTTCTTCTTCATAGATTGAATCATCTGCCTCTTCATTTTTGCTAATTCGCAATTCAGAAGATATAGGAATTAAACAAGGCAAAACTCTACATACAGTAGTGCCACCCTGTGCCAACCAGAGTAATCAATGGATGCCAGAAGGTTTGTGCATAAAATCCCTATCTAGTGCCTACTCATCCAATACCACCAGACTAGTTTCTGGCTTGTGGCCTTTGTCAGTAATGAGCTTTGGATCTGAGAGCCCTGCATTTGATCTTAGGATCTAATGCAACCCTCCAGCAGCCACCTTTTATCTCTACTTAACTACAAAATTATGAGAATGAAATTGAAAACACAATAATATTTTCAATCTAAACTCAATAGCTTATATAGTCATATGGATCTGAACTCAGTTCACCACCCATACATTTTGGCATCTTTAGCTCTTTAACAACCATAGCCACCACTATCCTATTAGGCAGGATTGGTGTTAAACCACTAAACATCCCATGATCACTATCTCTTATACTAGCACATAATTGTTATTAAACAAGGCAAAACTCTCCATACAGTATTGCCACCCTGTGCTAACCAGAATAATCAATGAATGCCAGAAGGCTTGTGCATAAAATCCCTATCTAATACCTACTCTTTCAATATCCGCAGACCTGTTTCTGGCTTATGACCATCATCAGTAAGGAGCTTTGGATCTGAGAGCACTGCATGCAACTCTCCAGCAGCCACCTTTTATCTCCACTTAACTACAAAATTATGAGAATGAAATTGAAAACACAACAATATTTTCAATCTAAACTCAATAGCTTATATAGTTATATGGGTCTGAACTCAGTTCAGCACCTATACATTTTGGTGTCTTTAGCTCTTTAACAATCATAGCCACCACTATCCTATTAGGCAGGATTGGTGTTAAATCACTAAACATCCCATGATCACCATCTCTTATACTAGCACATAATTGTTATTAAACAAGGCAAAACTCTCCACACAGTGGTGCCAACCAGAGTTTTGCCTTGTTTAATAACAATTATGTGCTAGTATAAGATGGTGATCATGTGATGTTTAGTGGTTTAACACCAATTCTGCCTAATAGGAGAGTGGTGGCTATGGTTGTTAAAAAGCCAAAGACACCAAAATGTATGGGTGCTGAACTGAGTTCAGACCCATATGACTATATAAGCTATTGAGCTTAGATTGAAAATATTATTGTGTGTTCAATTTCATTCTCATAGTTTTGTAGTTAAGTAGAGGTAAAAGGTGGCTGCTGGAGGGTTGCAATAGATCCTAAGATCTAGGTGCAGTGCTCTCAGATCCAAGGCTCCTCACTGACGGAAGACCATAAGCCAGAAACTAGTCTGGGGATATTGGAAGAGTAGTAGCTAGGGATTTTATGCACAAGCCTTCTGGTATCCATTGATTACTCTGGTTAGTACAGAGTGGCACTACTGTATGGAGAGTTTTCCCTTGTTTAATAACAATTATGGCTAGTATAAGAAATAGTAATCATGTGATGTTTAGTGATTTAAGATGTAGGAATTATAGAAGATATTTTGTTTTCTTGTTTTTTATTACTATATAATTTTTTATAGAATTTTTCTTCATATTTCTGAAGTAACTTTCCCCCCTCCTTCAATTTGCAGTTATATTTTTATGTAACTAACTATCTTGTACTATTTTAGATAATTGTCAAGATTCACTTCTTTTTACTTGATCATTTTAAAATAGTTTCATATTTCTTCTTTATATATATAATAGAGTGTTTTAATATATATATAATATTCAAGATTAATATTCCTATCACTGTACAATAAATATTTTAAAATACTCTCTAACCTAGTATAAGACGATAATTAATAAAAATAGAGCAGCTGTCTATTTTTGTGCCTCAGTTTGTCTAAAACACTTGTTAGAAAAGTTGAATATTTAAATCAATCGTACAATATATCTAAATATGTTTTAAATTGATTTCTTTCAATATTTGACAAGCCTGAGAGTTTTTTCAATGTAAAAGTTGTCAACAATTACTCAGACAAATGAAAATATGTAATAGAATTCTTCCAGTGTTTTAATATATATATAATATTCAAGATTAAAATTCATATCACTGTATACAATAAATATTTTAACAATAATCTCTAACTTAGCATAAGACAATAATTAATAAGAATAATATGTTTCCCTGAAAATAAGACTTAACCAAAAAATAAATCTTAGCATGATTTTTTATGATACTTATAATATAAGCCTTAGTTAAGATCGGCAGTCCGATAGACGGCTTTTGTTGGCCCATTAAAACATATAGTGGACGTAGTGAATATATAAATAAACAATATTATTGACGTTAATGCTTTAAATAAATGGTAATCTAAATTATATAGTTCTTTTATATAACAAAAAACACTTATTTATAATTGTTTAATAGAGAAGAAGATATAAATTAATATAAAAGTTTATCGGCTTAACGTTTTCGAGGATCCATGCCTCATATTCATAGCCTTTATAAAATGTATGGTAAAATATATGCAAATATTCAAATAAGCTAGTATTACGTAGCCTATTTCTTCGAGATTTCGAAGCAAGTGTCTTTCCTATTAATACCATGGATGTGCCATTAATGTAAAATGCCTCCTTTATTTTTCTTTTGTGATCGTTTGCTTCTGAGCACAATATTATGGGATTGGCAGGTGTGAAATTGTGTCCAGATTGTTTAGCATGCTCCAAAAATACAGAGGTTGTGTTGCTGTTCTATTTTCCTTATTAATTCTATTTATATAGAGAAATGATTTATCTACCATAAGTCAGTATATCAAACAATTTATCATTTTATTTAAATATTTTTAGGTACTTATTTTATTTATATTTAATACTTAGATATTTATATTTAATACTTAGATATAGTTTTAGAGTTTCAGTTTGATGGCTTTTAAATATTCAAAATAAAAGAAAAATTAGTTTGATTTCTTAAACATTTTTTTCTCCTGAAAGATAATGAAAGTGATTTTAATAATCAAAGTTTAGATTATGTTAAATCTCTTATATTCACAATTATGCTCCAGGTTTGTGAAGAGTGCTTGGGTTTCAAATATTTATATATAAAGCTTGTATTCTGTCCATCTCTCTTCTACGTATTAAAAATGGATAAGGTCCTGTACATGAAGGGTCAGAGTGACTTCAGGTCAACATGAGTGTGGCAATAATGTTAGCATCAGCATGGATTTGGGCTTTCCATCATCAGATTTTCAATGACATGGATGGCTGAAAAGCTGTCTGTTGGAGTAGATTGAAGCCTATCCATTAAAGTATGAAGATTTGTTATCTTAATATAAACTCAGCACTGATTATATATACGTGTGGAAGATGATAGTCTGGACCAACTGATGAATGCTGGTTTAGCATGAAATACGTGTATTGGTGATTATTTATCTTTTCTACATGTGTGTGGTCAAATATATCAGTTGTATGAGATAGAGTGTATAGTTGGTGGGTGCTTGAAAGTCTGAGTTCAAATCCCCTATGTTCTTAAAACTATTTATAACTAGTATTATAATAAGTATTTTTGGGGGGGATGTTCATTCAAGAATCTACAATCAAAGAATTTTGCCATAAAAATGAAATTCGTATGAGCGTCCAAACAAATTTATTTTTCCCCTGGTTTGAAACTTTGCCGATTCTTGTATAATATTTTGTTAACATTAAGTTAAACCATCTTTAAAAAAATAAATCATACGCTAAATAAATAAATAAGGTCATTTAAAAATACTAAAAGAAATCAAAGTTAAAATAGAAGTTAAATTCTTTTTTTTTTTTTATTTGTTTGAAAAGCTTTCTAATACAAGGACAGTCTATTGACAAAAATATTAGCTAATTTTTTTTTTTATATCTATTTCCTTTATTATACATTCATCTTTCACTATTTTTAAAAAAATTATATTTAATGACTTTTATGGATCGCTTATTATTATTATTTAGAAAATAAAAGGTGTGTACGCAATGTAATGGAATGCTTTATCTATATAGATAGTGGTAGTTATATTATTATTAGTCATCTCTTTAACCTAGGTTATTGTTATATGCTATATTTTAAAAACTTCGTCATAAACTTTAATAATAATATATTTTCACAAGATGCAAATATTTTATAAAATCTAATTTAGTTTTTAAAAATTAAAGGAAGACTTATTTTAAGTAATTACTTTTTTAATCATAGTAAATTGAAATGGCACAAACCTTGAAGCATTTCAATTATTGGAAAATTTCAACTAATGGAAGGAGGGGGGGGGGATAAATTGATAGGGGAGGAAAGTTATTTACCGATGATTTTTTTTAACGGAAATTTCTATTTAAAAAAAAAAAAATCTATATACTTTATAGGATTTCCTGTATAGAATTGGATATAGAAACTTTTTTTTTGTTAGTATCTAAATATTTCAGTGAAATTATTTGGAATACAATCTGTGAAATAAATTAATTATTCCTAAAATCAGCTTCTTTTTTTTAAAAAAAAATTAGTGATTTTATTTCAGTTTGGCCTATAATCTGTTTGTCCGAGTTAAAAAAAAAATTGGTGACATCTAGTGGCCAAAGTTAAATTATTATTTTTTTGTTCGTGAGGTTTTTTTTTTTTTTATATAAACATCAAGATTATGCTGTTGTTTATATTAATTAAGAAAAGAGGGGGAAATAATTATGAATACTTTTTTTAAAAATTGGAAAATGTAATTTCTAATTTTTAATCTTTATTTTAAAATATATGTAGCAATTGTTTATAAATTATCAATGGGAATAAAAAATAAATGTGATGTTTTTGATCTAAAGTGAGAGGCCGAACGTTTGAGTCATCGTTCACTCTATCACTGGCTAAATAATGCAGGACAGTAATGAAAACGAAAGAAATTAATATGTGGATCATATATTGTAATCCAGATTTAAAGCAATATTTTAAAATCTTGAGAGCATTTAAGGTTTTCTTCAAACTTATTTATAAGGATTAAAATTACTGATGTTGTTCTGTGTGGCTAATTCAGTGTTGTGAGTGACAAATTCATGGACAAAATGTTTCTGGATAGTTTTCTAGATGTTGAAAAAAATTCTGGTCCAATTAGAGAATTACTATGCTACGCCTGTCCATTGACCTTCTTAATTAATAAAAAAAAGATTAGAATTTATTATTTTGTACTGTGAAGTTAATGTATCTCTTTTGCACTGTGATAGCAGTTCTAGAAAAATAAATTATTGCAAAAAATCATATAACAATTAGGCTAACATTGACATCAATTATATTATTCTTTTTAAAAAATCCTTTATATAATATAATAAATCATACGTGCCATTATCTAACTAGTTATCATATGTCAATTAACCACTAAACATCACATGATCAATATTTTTTATGCTAACACATTACTGTTATTAAAACAGGCAAAACTCTCCATACAGTAGTGCCATTCAGTACCAACCATCCAATATCCCCAAACTAGTTTCTGGTTTGTGGCCTTCGATTGAAAATATTATTGGGTTTTCAATTTTATTCTCATAGTTTTGTAGTTAAGTAGAGATAAAAGATGGCTGGTGGAGGATTGCATTAGATCCTAAGATCTAGGTGCAGTGCTCTCAGATCCAAAGCTCCTCACTGACGAAGGCCACAAGCCAGAAACTAGTCTGGGGTATTGGATGAGTAGGCACTAGATAGGGATTTTATGCACAAGCCTTCTGACATCCATTGATTACTCTGGTTGGCACTGAGTGGCACTACTCTATGGAGAGTTTTGCCTGTTTTAACATATGTGAATTATATATCTCATCTTTAAATAAAATAATATGTTAACTGTTGTCAAGGCAACATTACAATTAGATAATTAATGGAATAAATGGTTTTCATTTACTATCTAAGTTAACTGCGATATGTAATTTGCTTAATATTTATATAAATTGCAGCATCTCTGGATGTTTAAGAGCTAAAGTTGTCATTGGTGGAATAAATGTTTTTGACTGCCTGACAGAAAAAAAACAACTTTAAAAAATATATTGGAAAGTAATTTAAGCATGCACAAATATTTTATGTATATAAATTTAAACAAAGGGGCACATATTTTAATGATTAGTCTATCACTTGTGATATCACGGGCTTGAATTGAGTAAAATTGGAAATTGGTTTAGAAAATTAAGTATTTTCAAGCAAGCTTGGATTTTTCCCCCTCAGATAACCAATTTATAGATAACTCATCTAGATACCCATATATTGGTCTATAAATGGGTCATGGGAATACAACTATCATTAATTGGTGTGTATAAGAAGGAAGAGAAAATAACAAAGTCCCCTCACCTTATGACTTTGTTTGTATTTTTTTCTTTGAGAAAGGATCTACCAAAGTTTTTGTTGTACATTGAATTATTTATGATTGCTTTACATTCTATAGCTGTATATAATTTTAAAATATTTAATGTAACCAAAGTTTATAAACAAAAATAACAATGTAAATTTAATTATTTACTGGTGAGCAAAAAAAAAAAAAAACTTCACCTTAGCCGTTAATAAATAACAGTGGTGATGTATGAATAAGTGTGGTCTTTTAAATAAGTATGCTATCACTTTTATTCCCAAATGGTAATTGAAAAGAGACGTTTAATACTTATTAAAGCACTAGCACAGTTTAAAAAAACTAATTTTTAACATTAATAAATAAATTTTAAAAGTGATTGAATGGCTTTATTACTCGAAAGTTCATAAGAAATCTGAGTACTGGAAATTCCAGAATTAAAATTAATCAGAAAACCATTCCAGAATCCAACATTCTACTATTGCGTAATGCACATGATAGGCATTTTAATAAATAATAAAAATTTAATGAAGATACAGTTGTTTCTAAATAGCTCATTTGTCATTTGAATTATAGAAGTGAAACATCAAGCTTTGGTCTAGGAACTTTTAGCAATTGATCCAAAACTGCAGAATTATTCTAATAAATAATGTTAATTGTTAAACTTTAAAATAGACCAGCCATCAGCAACTGGTAGTCCACAGACCACTTGTCCATGACATAATTATCATGGTCCACAAAGAAATTCAGATATTTAAATTCGCTAAGCTCATTTAATAAAATTTTTAAATAAAAAATAAATTTTGCTTAAACAGTATTAAGCTAATAAACATCACATGACCACCACTTCTTATGCTTGTGTATAACTGTTGTTAAAACAGGCAAAACTCACTATACATATTGCCACACACAGCAAGCTACAATAATCAATGGATACCAGAAGGCTTGTGCAAAAAATCCCCATCTAATGCCTACTCATCCAATATCCCCAGACTAGTTTCTGGCTTGTGGCCTTTGTCAGTGAGGAGCCTTGAATCTGAGAGCACTGCACCTAGATCTTAGGCTCTCAGATCCAAGGTTCATCACTGACGAAGTCCACAAGCCAGAAACTAGTCTGGGGATATTGGATGAGTAGGCATTAGATGGGGATTTTATGCACAAGCCTTCTGGTATCCATTGATTACTCTAGCTTGCTGTGTGTGGCAATACATATAGTGAGTTTTGCCTGTTTAAACAGTATTGTTTTATGTAAAATAGAACATTAAACTTCTAATTGGCTTGTTATAAAATCACTACTGTGACATGCAAAACATCTATCCCAAAGGCGTTTAATTAACCCCTACTTGGTCAGCAGCATAGAAAAACTAACAAAATAAGAATACCAAAATATACACAATTGACTAGGCATCAAATTTGACTATGGCACACTCTTGGCAATTGGGTGAAGTAAAACTCAGAAAATTTATTAAGAATTTTGGAGGAAAATACATTTATAAAAATTATTAAAGAATAGAATACTATTCATTATATTATTCTTTAAATAATTTTTGTTGATACAAATTAGAAAATTACACATATAAAACTTAACAAATACGTATTTATACATTCATTTATTTTTATGAAATAAAATGAACTTCATATTAACAAAAAACAAAATAAAACATAATTCTTTAACAAATTATAAAACATATAAATACAAATTTAGTTTTACTTTCATGTAATTCAAAATGAAAACAAATAATTACAAAAAAACTTACATTAAAATTATATTAATATAATATTCTAATTTACTTTGTACTTTAAGTTCAATATTATAATCATTTAAGTATTTCTTTATATTTATATCTAATAAATCTGACTCCATTCACAATGACCTACTTGTGTGAAAAAATGTTCTCAACTGTAAAACAAGTATCACTCTTGGCTTGAAATAGAAGCTTCATTGGAGCCAAGGATTAGTAAAATAATTTTAAAGCAAGCAGCAAATGGCGCAATAATTTTTAATATATTGGACCATTTACATATACATGGTACAAGCATATTAGCATTGAGTAAGAGTTAAAAGAACTAAAATTTAAAAACCATCAATGAACTTAATTTAGTTGTTGTTTTTTTTTACTTAGTGTAATTTTTTTGTATGTGCATACAATGAAAGTTATTTGTGTTTAAAATTTATTTAATCAAAGTAATGTTAATATCAGAAAGTGCATACAGATTAATTAATCCAGATAAACAAAAAGAAATTCCAAACGTAAAAGATTGCAGTCAGAAAAATCTTTCTAACGTTAATTAAAGATGGCAGAAGTAATTCATAAAAAAATAAACTTTGTAGCTGAAAATAAGAAATAATGTAGAAGGTTATAGAATCATAAAACAAAAGATAAAGAAAATATGCATAAGTCCTCTCAAAAATGATAGTGAGTATAAAAGGAACAGACAAGTTTAAAATGGGTTTTTCACCTGTGTGTTTTGGGAAGTTTCTCAGGTGTAGAATTTTTGAAGTAAAAATAAAATGGTACCACTTAGAACTAAACTGAATCTATTCCCCATGTGCGAATAGAATCAGATCGTTCACCAGTACCTTCTCTCGGAAAAGTCACTTAAACCTTCATCTAGCCTTACCTAAATATGGATCAGAGATATGGAAGTAATAACAGAATGAAACCATAAAGCAGTATTGTGGACTACTCATCAAAAGGTAATGCACTATTATGATAAACATCTACATAAAGACCAGAAGCCTACAGGTAAGTCAAATGGCCATATATAAAATTAACGAACAGCAAAAATACACAAATTATTGCAAAACACGAAACAGAAATGAAAGAGGACATAGAGTGCTTAGTAAGGAAGTTATTAAGAGAAGTAATGACAGATTTTTAAAAGGAAATGGAAAAGGAGTTAAGTGAGGTGAAAGAACTAGGAAAGAAGTGAAAAGAAAAAAAGAAATGGGGGGGAAATAAAGCTATAAAGCAATCCTGGAAAGGAGGGTTAATAATCTTAGTTGTCAGGGATGGGAAACCATTAATTTCATGCCATGAGGATGCCAGAAGATGAATATACCAATGAATGGGATTATGCATATGTTGTGGGATTCCAGTAGCCAGATATTGGTAATGTCAGAAGCATTATATAAACAGATAGTCAAACAACGCATGGAAATTCAAACCCTACCAATAAAAAATATCCAAATAATCCTGGTGAACAATTAGAGGGCACAATTAGGGTCAAAGCAAATCTAAGTACAGATTGGAATAGGGAATAAAATTATCAGTCACATATTGCTGGTTTTAAAGAGGTTGGTGCATGAAGCTAAACTGGAGTCCGACTTTATACACAAAAACGGATGCTTGATTTTCGATTATAAGAATAAAAATGTCTGTGAAGGTGAATTTGGGATGGAAACAAGTAAGGAAATAAAGCAAGGGGTATATGTAATATAAAGGGGTATATGTAATATAAGATGTCAGACAACAATGCTGGCAATAGAGAAGATTCAGGAATGAACAGATCAGATTGAAGGGGAATGGTATAAATCAAATTTTTCTGACATACCCAGTGTAATCAAAGGCTATGAACAGCAAATTAAAGTTATGTATGAAGCACTATACCACCATGCACAATGCACAATCATACCTGGTATCTCATCAGAATAGGTGATGACTGAGGTACAGAAACAACCCAAACGTAAGACTGGAGGATAATAACAAAGTATTCATCGCTTTACAATAGTTCATTAGTAAATTGCCAAAAAGAGAAATGGGTTAATAAGGCTGTGTCTGGATGCCTGACAGTCAAATAAGGTTACATGGCCAGGCTAGAATGTTCCTCCACCAATCAATGAATTAGTGAATAGATTCAGAGGAAAGACAAATTTTTTTCCACTCTTGATATTACTGCCAGTTATTGACAGATCAGATTAAATCCCGCTGACCATAAATACACAATTTAAGTATAATGGGATCTCATACTAGTTCAACAAAATGCCTTTCAGACTAAAGAATAGTGGTGTGGGCCTGTTAAAATGCCTGGATCATATATTGTTGCAGGGAATGAACAACAGTCACCATATACATGGATAATGTGATTATCACATCTATAAACCTCAATGAGCATTTACAACATCTTGATCATGTTCTTCCAAGAAAGTGAAAAGAAGAGTATCCACATCAACATTTAGAAAACTCGACATAGCAGCCAAAGAGGTGAATTTCTTGGGACACTTGAGCAATGCAAAGGGGATCAAGCCTCATCCAGACAAAATTCAAGCAATTAGAGATTACCCAACCCCTCATAAGCTGAAACAGGTTAGGTCTTTCCTGGGGTTATATATAATTTTTATAATAAATTTTCCAAAACTTTGCAACAGACATGGAACCATTATTCAAATTACTATGAAAAGAAGCACCATGGAAATTGACTGAGGACCAGGAAACTGGCTTCTGAGTTATTAAGGAAAAGTTTCTCAGTCATATGATGCTAGTTCACCCTGATTTAAAGAAATCCTTTTTAGTCCAGATGGATAGCAGTGGTTATGGATTAGGGGCAGCTTAGATGCAGGTCCAAGAGAATTAGAATCTTGGTGCAATTTACTTTGTAAGCAGACCATTAAGAAATGCAGAATATAATTATGCTGTAACAGAAAAGGAGGCTGTGGTGTGGGCATTTTCAGAAGTTTAGACAGTTTTTGATGGGGATCAGAAGTGATCATTAGGATGGACTGTAAAACCTTGGTTGTTCCTCAACTCCAGCTATTTAACAAATAGTACACTAATCTGGAGGTCTTTTTCTGCAGGACTTCAATTATTCCATGCAATACTGTAAGGGAAGTGAGAATGTGGTTGCTGATGCACTGAGTTGCAACTTGGGGCCGGGAGTGCAGAGCCATCTACAAATAGAGAATGTATGTTCAACCACAATTGAATTAGAAGAAACATCAGTGGAGGAAGAACTGAAACACCTTGGAAGGACACAAAGGCAAGACCCTACACATCAAAGGATTATTGATAGTCTAGGGATTGATGATGTTCTGGAAAGTGGAAATGAGGTCTCAACAAATGGTAAAAGAAACCGTTACCGATTAAAAGGGGGATTTTACATTATTTGATTTATTTGATGGACATGCATAGAAACAACTGACACCCATAAATCACACACGTATGAAAAAGATAGATGATCTTCAATATAAAAATTTTGTATAGAACCAGCACTCATCAGTTGGACCAGATCATAATCTCCCACACATATGATCTCCCACACATATTTATAAATAGTATGTAGCCTATATTAAGATAGCAATTCCTTAAACTTTAAAGGTCAAGCTTCAGTCTTCTTACTCTCCCAACTATTCAACCATCCATTTTGTTGAAAAACCAACAAATTAAATGGTTAAAGCCCTTGGTGGATTTGCTATTGTAGTCAACCCATGTAGACTTACGTTAATCTAATCCTTCATATTATCAGACCATTAACTAGAAAGATTATGGATTGAACTTTCAAGGCAATATATTATTAGCCTATTCATTCAGTGTACTGAATGCTTATATAAGTAAATAGAGGGTTTTGAACTTAAAAGTTCATCCCATCCTTCTACTATTAATATATGGACACACAATGGTTTGATAATATGAGGAGTTAGCTTGATGTAATGTCAACATGGGTTGAGTACAATATAAAATCCACCAAGGGCTTTGAGCATTCCATCATTGATTTTTCAATGAAATTGGTGGCTGAATAGTTGGAAGGGTCAGAAGATTGAAGCCTGTCCATTAAAGTCTAAGGAATTATTATCTTAATATAGGCCAAGCACTGATTGTATATAAGTATGGGAGATTATGATTTGACCCAACTGATGAGTGCTGGTTCTGCATAAAATACATATATTGGGGATCATCTATGTTTTTTGCATGTATGTGTTGATGTATGTTAATTGTTTTGAGAGAGAATGGAAGACGAATACAGACTGAAAAATCTTCAAATCCCTCTATTTACATATATAAGAAACATTCACTACACTGAATAAATAAACTAATTCTTCATTTAAATTTATGAAATATCTTCAAATGTTAATGATTTTTTTTTCTCTTCAATCTGTAAACAATTTCTGAATATTTATAAATGTCTTTAAAATAAATAATATTAAAACACTGATTAATGTTTTGATTTTTTTTTTTTTTTTGGTGCTCTAATATCCAACTAACCCATCAGATAGAGTCATATAGCGTATATACCAATAGCCAAAGAAAAAAATAAGTGTATTAAAATAAGTGTATTAAATTAATACCTGAAAATAATGTATTTAGAAGCAAAGCGGTATAAATGTTAGGTCGTTTCATATTTTATAAGAAATAAAATGTTTGCAATTATTCATGAATTTATAACAGTAAGTGTACTACATAAATGCATAAAAAATAGTAATTATTATCATATAGAGTCATTATATTTTTTAAATTAAATAATCTTATTTAATCATTTATTTAATATATATATGAAAAGCGCCACCTAACGGCTGGAACAGGCATTTCTGCTTTTTGGCCCCTACTCTGGATATTTCTGTGTGTTTACACAGAAACAGCACCTCTAACGGCTGGGGTGCAGCTAACCATAAACTACCATTTATATATATATATAGGAATATATTCTATCAGAGTATATAAACAATTGTCAAAATATAATAGATCTTAATAATATTTGTTATTTTGCTGAGCCAGACAAAACATATGGTGTATTGAAAGCCTGACTCAGCAAAATAACAAATATTGTTAAGATTTATTGCCATAGTAGTTTTGATAATTGTTTGCATATTCTGATATAATACATTCTTACATATAATCTACAGAATATATATTATAGTTTAACACTTGAATACAAGTTTGCTTTATATACTTGGAGTTTAGATATAATTATAGGGGATTTGATTCCAAACTTTCAAGCCCCCTTCAACTATCCACTCTATCTCACACAGCTCAAGCAGTTTGTAATTAAAATAAAAGACTGAAAATATATTCACAAGGTATTGTTGCTGAAAAAGCATAACATTTAGGGAACGAGTGATTTAACATTTCATATATATATTAACAATATCTCTTCAGTTATCTCAGAAAATGTTAAGACTTTTAATAGAAGTTTATACACAAAACAAAAATCACTTTTTGTGCTTATAATAAAATGACTAAAGATTGAATTGAGATGTGAAATTAGCTTTTCTAAAATGAAAAAAGGAAAAGAAATGGTAATTGTGCCTCTGAATTGTAAGAATTAAAGAGGGAAGATATAATTGTTATTATTTCATTAAATAATTTAATACAATTATTCCCATAAATTCAAAATAAATGTCTACACTTTGATTCTTATCAATGCAAAATATGAATCAGACTAATTCATTTAGTATTTCTTCCATTGTTGAAAATATTGTTACATTATTAGTTAATTAATACACTGTACAGGCTTACACAAACCTGCACATATATAATGTAATATATAAGGGATTCAAACTCAGACTTTCACATGATCCTCAACTCTCCATGCCATCTCATATTGCTGACCCACCTATCATACACATGATTGCTGGTTTAGCATGAAATATGTATATTGGTGATTATTTATCTTTTCAGCATGTGTATGATTAGGAGGATCAGCAATATGAGATGGCATGGAGAGTTGAAAGTCGTGTGAAAGTCTGAGTTCGAATCCCTTATATATTATTGTTAAATAAACTACTTTAATTGTCCAATATATTATTTTTATATATTTATTTAATAAAGTTATTGCTATAAATTTAGTAATAAATATTTAGGTTTTATTTCTTATTGACTAGTTTCTGTTACTTTTACCTTTGGTATATATAATGTGATTCCAGACCGTACATTTTAGTAGAACCATATGTGTGTGTGTGTGTTTTTAATTCAAATTTTTTAAAAGATATTGACACTAATATTTGGTAAGTACTCTGACTGAAGGCTGATAGAGAACAACTGGTCAAAGGATTAAGGAACTAAGTAGCTTCAATCAATCATCATCCAAATAGTAGTTTGACATTGTTTGTAATTCTGTAAACACAGTTTATTCTAATATTTCAGTTTTGAAATTACAGTATAAATATCCATCTTAAGATGTGTATCCCATGTAAATATAAAGAGAATCATTGTTCAATGAGAATAATAATTGTAATTGCTTAGTAGTTTGATTAATATCATTTATATGTATTGTAACTTAGTTTTAACAAACTATCTCTATCCAATTATACTGCTTAGTCTTAGGATTGATATTAACACAAGTAATCAATGGGTAAGAGAACAAACAGGTGTTACTGACCTCATTGAAAAGATTGAAGTAGAGTTAGGCTGGACATATTGCTAGAAGAGATGATAATAGATGGACAATCGAAATCTTAAACTGGATTCCAAGAGATTGTAAAAGACCCAGAAAGAGATCACATGTGAGATGGATGGATGAAATAAGAAAGTATGCAGGGGTGATATGGAGAAGAGAAGCTAAAGATCGGAGAAGATGGATTGAACTTGGAGAGATCTTCATCCTGCAGTGGATTGATAATGGTTGATGATGATGATGAATCATAGTTTTAATCAATTTCCTTTTCAACTTAGAATTAAAACATCTAATGGTATTCTCAACTAATGACAGTAAATGTCATTTTCAGGATGTGACGTGTATTTTAAAATTAAATATGAGCAACAAACTTACAATATTATTGCTATTCTTGTGATCTGAGCTTGAATCCAGTTTTTGTATAAACTGATTTTTTTTTTAATTTCTTACGATTGTAGCTGGGCCAGCCAATATTGATCAGTAAATGTTTATCTAGCTATTTTTAATTAGAGAATAAATTATAATAGAAATAGCTAAAAAAAATTTTTACAGATTGATAAATCCAATGAGTAATGTCTTCTCCTTTATGGTTCTCAACAGGTAACTTTGCTTTAGGTTATTTAAAAGCTACCCACCCGCCCATTTATCTAGACTGGGAGAGATTATAATTTATTATGAAATTTTCTAATTTCTTTATGCTATATATAAATGAATTTCGAAATATTAATATTTGTTGTTTTTTTATGTGGATTACAAATTTAGCATTATTAATGCGCGCGCGCGTGTGTGTGCAAATTGATATTTTTTTCTATCAATATTTTTGACTCTGATGTAAAAATTATAAATATTGGATATATTTTAAATCTTGTTCTAAAACAGAGACTGGTTATTTTTATATTACCACATTAACGACCAAATCTGAGATAAATTAGAGGTTCTGTATTGATTAGCAGATATCTAACAGTAAACGTGTATATAATTTTAAATTAAGCCACACTACTTATATATAACAAAATGTACTGGATAGTGGATATCAAAAATAATTAAAATTCATTTAGGGTATCTAAAACATTTGTTTGTTTTTACTTTAAAAGATGATTTTATGTTACCTATGTGAGTTTTAATGTTATCTTTATAAATGACATCTTGGTAGTTTAACGGAGCGGAAGTATGAATTTTAACTCTCCAGAGGTTTCAACCGTGCATAATAAAGAAGTGCCTCACATCAATTTTACTTTTTTTGAAAAATTGTTATTTGATTCTAAATATTTTTTAAAACAGTGTAATTGTATCCAAATTTTTAAGTAGCAAAACTGAATTATTTAACTTCTGTTAGCAAAATGAACTTGAGTGAAAATTGAGCAATTGGATCAATAAAGCGATATTAGTATGCTAGACTTACTCTTGGCTTTCTAATTTTCCTGATTCAATTAAGATAATGGCTATTTTTTGATCGTACCAACTCCATTTAACATGACCAAGGGATGATTTCAATTAAAGTTTGTTTTGTTTACAAATGAAGTAAATTTGACGGAGGGAGGGAAAGGGGATATCATCTAAATGGTGGTTAATTTTATTATACAATAATAAAAATTATTCGGATTTTATTATTAAGCCGGGAAGTATTTTTATAAATAGTTAAAAAGACACAGCTTTATCAAATGTAATAGATTTAACACCTCTCTTATTTAGATAATTAATTTATAAACTTAGTATTTTCTAAAATAAATTACCGTAAAGTTACTCATTTTTATTCAGTTATTAAAATAAAAAGAATAGCGGTCATATCTTGTCAAATTTTTTACTTTTAGTTACAACTAATTTTCGGAACGTTTCTTAATTTTTGTACCTCTTTTTATTTTTTATTTTTAATTATATATGTTTTCTCTGTCTGAAAATAGGCTAGGGTAAAACCATAATTTACTTTATTATCTCAAATGTAGAACTCGTTATAAAATATTGAAATCTCTGATGTCATCGATTTTACTTTCATTCGGCGAAGTTTTTTAAAAACTTTTTTTTTTTCAAAATAATCTTTATTTGCACAAAAAGTAAAATATACATTGTAATATAGAGTTCATGTTTACAATCATGTCTGACACATTAGACTAATTAGTCTAATTAACTTTTTTTTTTTTTATCTTTAATTTTTTTTTTTTAATCATAAATAATTTTTCAGTTTTAAAATTGATATACTGGATATGATAAAACTGTTTTATATTTTTATGTTTAAGAATTATCCCGCCAAAAACAAACAGACTAACATGGAATTCATAAGTTTTTAAAACTTGCTAAGAAAATAATACATACATATATAAATAAACCCCGCACATATTAGAGCACGATGGAGGCATAGATTCAATAGTTTTAGAATTCCTGAATCAAGTCCCAGTTGATAAAAGTAAGAAAAAAAAGTCAGTTTATAAGTTTGACGTGTTATCTTGTTATTCGGTTGATTATTATATTTTATTATGTGAACATTAATTATTAATAAACAAGGCAAAACTCTCCATACAGTACTGCCACACGTGTGCACAGGGTGGCACTACTGTATGGAGAGTTTTGCATTGTTTATTAACAATTATGTGTTAGTATAAGAGATAGTGATCATGTGATGTTTAGTGGTTTAACATTAATTATTAAGGCAATTACAAATAAATTTTATTCGAAATGATAAATTGTCATAGTAACCTATTGGATTTCTTCTTTGTTCCACCTTTCTGTTTGTTTCTGATCTTTTTTTTAAAAAAAAAAGATGGTTTCCATCTTTCTGAAATTCTTTGCTCCTTTTTTGAGTTTTTTTTTTCCGCATCAAAATCAACCCATTTAATTTTAAAGCTAATTTTATTAAATATGCAAAAAGACAAAATTTAAATACATGTATATTGTCTATTCTAAATTTAATGTAATTAGACAGGACGAATTTAGACTTTCAAGCTTCCTATAGCTATCCACTCCATCTTATACAACCTATACACATAATCACATATATGTGAAAAAGATAAATGATCTTGAATATACATATTTCGTGCTGAACCAGCACTCATCAGTTGGTCCAGATCACCATCTCCCATACATATATACAATCAGTTCTCAGTTCATATTAAGATATTCAACCTTCAAACTTTAATGGACAAGCTTGAATCTTTTCCACCCTCCAACTCTTCAGGCATCCATATCATTGAAAATCCGAGAATGGAACGCTCAAAGCTCTTGTTGATGCCAATATTATTGTTATACCCGTGTTGATTTTTTTAAGTCACTCTGACCCTTCACATATAGGACCTTAATATAATCATTTAAATATACAGAAGAGGGATAGATAAAGCACAGGCTGAATATGTAATATTTAAATACATATATTTTGTCTAAACAAATTTAATGTAATTAGACTGGACTTGAACTCAGATTACAGCTATCCACTCCATTTTATACAACTGATACATATGATCACATACATAGGAAAAAGATAAATGATCTCCAATATATTATTTTGTGCTGAATCAGCATTGTCAATGATATAGATGAATGAAGAATTGGAGGGTGGAGAAGATTGAAGCTTGTCCATTAAAGTTTGAAAATTTGATATCTTGATATGAAATGAGCATTGATTGTATATATGTGTGGGAGATGGTGATCTGGACTAAGTGATGAGTGCTGGTCGAACATGAAATACATATATTGGAAATTAGTACCTTTTTTACAACTATGTGGCCATGTGTATCCTGTATATAAGATGGAGTGGATAGCTGTAGAGAGCTTGAAAGTCTGAGTTCAAGCCCTGTCCAATTATATTAAAAGCCAATTTTACATAAGTCATTGAGTCTATTTAAAATGCAAAAAAAAATTAAAGTGTTTTTTTTTTCAAATGAATTAATTATACTTAAAATAAATTCCATTATATTATTTAAATTTTTTTATTAATTTCAAAAGTGATAGATTAGTTTACTAGAATTTAATTTGCAAGCACTAGCTTTTCAACAAATGTTGAAGGTATTCACAATATATCCCAGTGAAAGAAACTGATTCATTCTCCAAGAGCTGGCAGTCATCTTTAAATTATTATGTGTTTCATAGCAACATAATTCGTCACAAAAATTTTAAGGCACTATCATATCTGGACCACAAGTTATAACATAAAATATGACAGAGTGTTTTGAATTTTTGTAGAAAATCCACAATAGAACAGTTCACCAACATGGAGTTTTGTCTTAAATTGGATAAAACTGTCATTTAAGTGTTTGAAATGATTCAGACCATATATGAAAGTGAAGCCATGAGTTACAATAATGTTTCAAATGATTTGTGAGATTTTGTGTGCCAAGGGAGAACATTAAATATGACCTATGGTCAAGTATATCAAATAATTAGAAAAAAAACTGCCATAAGTTGCTGAAATTGATTTCTGATGCCAGTCTTATTGACAAACTCGCTGGTATTCTCAAAATCACTTTATATCACATTTTAATGGAAGATTTGAAAGAATAGAAGATATGCACACACATTATGCATCAATTGTTTCCAGTTAAACAAAAAGACACCACAATGGTACACTGACAGGATATGCAAGAAATACAACTATGGATTCAGAATTTTTGTCAAAAATTCTAATAGGTGATAAGATACAGTGTTTCCAATATGAGTCATCAACTAAGAACCAGATTTCAAAAGAAGGGAAATCTTCACAAAATAAAAGATACCAAAATTGAGCATTGCTGGTATATGCAAGAAATGCAACCCTTGGTCCAGAATTGTTGCCAGACATCCTAATGAATAATAAGACCCAGTGTTTTCAATATGAGCTATCAACCAAGAAACAGAATCCAGAATGGAGATTTTAAAAGAATGAAAACCCAAAAAAAATTTCAAATTTGAAATACTGAATCAAACATTATTCTTTTTTTTATTATTTATTTATTCTAAAGGTATCTCACCCACCATCCATTTCTGAAGATCAAATAGTAAATGCCAACTACTATTTGACTGTTGTGAATCATTTGTGGCCCAAATTTTTTAACAATAATATCCTCCTTGGAAAGTTGGAGTTATGATGCAAACTCTTTATAGTCATCTTCCTGAGGGCTAGAATATTCAGCTGGTGAATATTGTGCATTTGTTTGTAGAGAAAATACCCACACTAAACTTCTGAATATTCAGTTAAATATTATCATGAGAAATATTACTGAACATTCAAGTCTTTTCCTTAGAATTGGCTTCCTATTTTGTGTGTGTTCCTTCCACCAATAGATAATAGAATAAGATAAGTTGCCTCACAGAAAATATATAAAAAACTCTTAAGTATCAGACTTGCCAATAACTCAGAATATAGATTTGCTGGATGTTCAATGAAAAATCTATAATGCAATATAATTATGAGATAAAAATGGGTATCATAAGAATTCAATTCCTCTACCCCTCTACACTCAACAGTGAAGTCTATTGGAGTCTCATTAAAAAGATTCAGGACAAACTATTGTTGGAATGCTAACCTGCTTCATAAATAGAATTAAATAGCTATCAACTTAAAGGTGAATGAATGCAGCCCATGGACCCAGTTAACGATTGTCTACAATAACAGAATTGAAGAACTTACTAAACCATTACTGCGTCTATCTCTTGGTTAGAATCTCTACATGTTCCTTTATGATATATTGCTAATAACTAAACTTGCTAAAAAAAATCTATACATTAACTAACTAAATAAGCAGTTATGATTTACACTGTATTTACACGAGTGGTTTATATATATACTTTTAATGCATGCAGACTACCAGTAATTTTTTTTACTAAAAACAAACAAACAACAAACTTCTATGAATAAAACTCTGATTAGGACGATTAATTGCTTATTAAGTTATGTTGTATTTCAGATTGAATATTTAACAGTTCCATTAAATTAGTCTGAACTGAGTTTATTATTATTATTTTGCTTTTATAACATTATAAGGAAATTAGATGGTAATATTTTAAATATATTTGAAATTGTTTATTTAATTCCTCCGGTATATAATCTTTATAATTTTGTCCGTAAATAATAAAAAGACAAGTCTAGCCCTGATTTAAAAAGCTCTAGCTCTAGTCTATCATTCGGCCACAGTTCTAAACTGCGTAGGATATTTTGGTTTACCAGTTGGGCAGATTCATTGAGAACCGCAGACCACACATTCACAATGAGTGTGGATATTATGAAGTTAAATAATTGTATTCAAAATCAGAAAATGCAGATTTAAAATATACTTTGTGCTTCAGAAAACAGAATTCATTAATGGTCAAATTAGCATTTGAACATCTCAGTTCTGAAGTGAATTCTATAAGATAGCATATGCATTGTTGGAAGTTTGTATTCAAATGAATTACCACCATATTTGTTCTAACTACGTTATTGTAGATTAACGCACTAATCTCACTGATGAAAAATTTTTAAAGTTCATATATGTATCTTTTTAAAAATGCATCGAAAGTCTAAAATTACTTTTCATTGAGAAATAACCAGTAAGTAAATAAAGTGATAATAAATACTGCTAATCTAAATTAAACTTTGTGGCTGAATACTTACAATTTGGGTTTGAATCCAGGCCATATAAAAAAATTAGATTCTAATCAGACAGAATTTTCCACTAAGTATTTCAGCCTATCTATACTCAACCAATTAGATTATATAATAATAGGCAAAACTCTCTCCATACAGTAGTGCCACTCAAAGCAAGACAGAGTAATCAATGGATGCCAGAAGGCTTGTGCATAAAATCCCTATCTAGGGTCTACTCATCCAATATCCCCAAACTAGTTTTTGGCTTATAGCCTTCGTCAGTGAGGAGCCTTGGATCTGAGAGCACTGTATCTAGATCTTAGGATCTAATGCAACCCTCCTAAGATCTAGGTGCAGTGCTCTCAGATCCAAGGCTCCTCACTGACGAAGGCCATAAGCCAGAAACTAGTTTGGGGATATTGGATGAGTAGGTAGTAGATAGGGATTTTATGCACAAGCTTTCTGGCATCCATTGATTACTCTGTCTTGCTTAGAGTGGCACTACTGTATGAAGAGAGTTTTGCCTACTATAACAACAGTTATGAGCAAGCATGGAAGATAGTGATCATGTGATGTTTTAGATTATATAATATTGGATAAAAAATATTATCTAGCTGTTTTTATCTAAGGGATAAAAGAAAGGGCAAAAATGGCCAATTTTTCAATATTTTACAATTAACAAAGTTATTAACTAAGATATTCCTTTACTATTTCTATATAGGAGAAACCTTTTCCTAAAATAGACTATTTAAGAACTATTTTACTATAACTTATTTGTTTCTGTCCGATAGGCTGACAGATTAAAATGTGTTATTAATGCTTAATGCAGTTATTTTTTAAATGAATTTGCCCGGACTTTTATATGCAAATGTTTATTTTAAATCTCAAATTGTATTAATTCTTTCTATAGTCTGAAAGCAATTTTGTTCTCCATTAAAATAGCATATGTTTTTTCTCACATTTGATATTAGGCTGGGATTTTACTTTAAAAAAAAAAAAAAAAATTATGAATTATTTATTCCCTGCGTTGTTATCTGAAGAAATTAAAATTAATGATAAGTCATTTTACATCAATTTTTCACTTTCTCTATATATTTAAACGCTTTTTTTTTCTGCTGTTGAGAATGATGGCGTCTTGGGAGAGTAACAGTTGTGCTTGGCCTCCATGGTGTGCTATAAAGCAGTCTGTAAGACAGGATTGTTTCTGTAAGGAAAGATGAGCTGCCTTTAAAGATTCTTATTAAAGCGAAAGAGAATTGTTCAAATATTTTTTGTTCGAGTTTTTCTTTTAGTTTTTAATCAAAACTACTGCTTTTATTGACTGTTAATGTTTGAATAAAAGGTATTTTTTTAATTGTTAAATTGTAATGTAGTAGTTTTTTTTTTTTTTAAAAAAAAAAAAAAGGATTTACAATTAAAAAATTGTTTTTATTTGTGGAGAGAAACGGCAGGGGTAACAAATTGTCATCTTTTAAAAAAAAACATTAGATTTAAAAGAACAAATACGATAAGGGCGGACTTGGTTTGTATTTGGTTCACCCCCCTCTTTTTATCACTTAGCAAATTATAAATGAGCATTACGAACTCTGTGAACTATAAGAACTCTTCTATAACTTTCGACAATTGCTTCTTTTCTGTTTGCTTATCTTGAGACTATGCAAACACGCGTTTGTGATGGCTGACAATTCATTTAAATTAAGGCTCATCGATCATCGACAGGAAGTGATAATCATGCAATGATGCCACAAGGACTCTATTTATTTTATGATGATGATCCTCTTCTTTTTAGGCGTTGACTTTTTTCGGAATATATATATTTTCTCATGTACCAAAGCATCAGCCGGGGAGCGAACTCGCTAACCCGGGACAACTACTTTTAAAGCAGCTGTTGCTGACCTCTCGACCACCAATGCTTGGCAAATATAATTGTCTTATAATACGTCCAGAATATGTAAATTGAATTTTAGCCATTAAGGTTTTGCTTTAAGCAGTGTAATTTAATCAAGAAGTGACTCCTTTACTTTTTTTTTTTAGCAATTATGGTGTTTTGGAAAATTATTTTTCTAAGCCCCCCCCCCCAAAAAAAAAAAACAAAAAACAATTTTTAGGTGTTCTTTGCAAGTCTTCTGGTTTACTCTGATTCTTTTTGATTGTTCTCCAATATTCTGGCCCTTCTATCTGCCTAGTCTTGTGTAATTTTCTTTTTATTAAAAGAAAGTACATAGAACTCCACTATAAATTAATTTAATTAGACAACCGGAAGTGATGCATGGAATATCAATCTAGGGACATTCAGCTTTTGAGTTTATCGTGCTACCGTTATGCTAGAACATGTAGGGCAGATAGATTATTCACGATTGTTGTCACACCTTTGACCTCAAATATTTTACTATTGATTTTCAGCAACCTCCTGGAAATATCCAAATTTTCCTTCACCAGGAACAATATTGCCTACTTTGAGGAATACGTTTGTAAATGAATGAGTTACGGACACTCAACTGACCACAACTTTAATATTATCACTACTAATTTTAAATCAGGTGCTATTCCTAAATGAATTACAACTTGTCTTTCTAATATCTATCTATAATCTTAACTGCAGTTGTAGTGACTTCATCATGTTGAAGGTCCACAATTATTTGTTGTTGTTTTTTATTCTGACACTCTCCTTTAAGTAAAAATTGCATAATATGAGCAACTTGAAATCTCTTTTGCTATGAGTCTTAATTACAATTTTTAGACACTTCTTCATAAAAACATGAAATAATCTGACATGATTTCATAATTTAATATTGTTAAATGAAATAGTCAGTAAAACACATGCTGATTTTTTTCTGGTATTTTTTTTAAAAAGATATCTAATGTGCATTGGTTTTGTATTCTATTTCCTGAATCCAGTTTATGTAATTAGCAGTATACTTTTTATATATTGTTATCATCTATGTCTTTAAAATAATCTTAGTCATTGTGTAATAATTTATCTTACTATCATATCTTCTTTTTGTACTTTTAGTTTGAAGACTATTAACTAATTACAAATTGTCAAGCGTTGTTAGCAGAGAGATCATCGCACCCGCCTTGCAAGCAAGTAGTTGGTTGCAGACGGGTGCGGGTTCGCGTCCCGGCCGATGCTATGACATATGAAAAAAAAAAAAAAACGAATTGCAAATTATGTAGCATATTTTGTTTAGCTCTTGATTTTTTATTAGTTGCTCAGTTGTTGATTTTTTATACCGTTGTTGCTGGTAAAGATCATAAATTTATCTGACTTTATTTCTATTATCAACATTTCTTATTTAGCCATTTTTACCACAATATTTTAATAAAATTATAACTAAAGTCTTTCAATTATATTCTTAAATTACTATATTATATACTAACAAGTTTCAATTATATTCTTTTCCCTGTATTATTAGAAACATTTCAATTGTTCTAAGAAACCATCTTTGATCTGTTATTACAACTTCCTAATCATGCTTGTGGAAGAAAGCAGTATTCCTCTCATTGATCTAGTATATATTTTCATTTCTTTTAGATTATTACCAAAAATCACGTTTTCCTTTATTTTTGCTATAATAATATCATATATAAATCCAATTTATCCAAATCACTTCGAACACTTTTTAGCAAAAACCTTTTACTGTATATATATATACATACACCTATATTTCAACTGTCCTGCAGGTTTCTTCAGAGCCAGTTTATTTTAATCTTTTAAAAATGAAAATTTTCTGGCTCTGAAGAAGACAGCAGGACAGCCAAAATGTAGGTATATGTGTACAATAAAAGTGTTGGAAGTGATTTGGATAAATTCTTTTAAATTAGTTATATTGTTTGTAATTTCTTTATTTATTTCTTTATTGACTTTAAATAGTTTCTTTTTAACTTTCTTGTTTTTCTTTTTTTTGTGTGTGTGTGTTTTGCTCTTTATTATCTTTGGAAATTGTTGTAAAATTATTATTATTTTATCTTTTTTGTCGACATACTTACAATTTGTGTGTGTATTTTTTTTTTTTTTTTAACAAAAAAGTTTGTCTTCCTTCATTTATGTCTTCGATTTCAAGAAATCATCCAAAAAATTCCATGATCTCAAAAATTCTTCAGTAATTCCTCAAAGTTTATGACCTATGGATTGCACACCAATGGTCTAAATATTGATTCATCATTTCCCTTTTAACTTATGCAGAACAACTTTCAGTTTGCAAATCATCTTTAAAACATTTCTATATGTGAATTGAAAGATAAAAAAAAAAGCATTTATATCAAAAAATATAACTGTTAACTTCCTTTTGTTTGTTATCTGTATATTATTTTCTCTAATGTTGGTAGAGATTATTGTACATGTATGTTCATTGCCATATTGAGTTTTGTTTTTTGTTTTTAATATTATAATATTTTTACCATGGTGGATTGAAATGAGAATAGTAGCTAGACATCTAACTTTAAAACCCTTAATTATAGATATCAGTTACTAAGACTGAATGTCAATGTCCAGGCTCAGATTAAAGTGAAAAGAGCTTAGAGAACATACGTTTACATTCTTGCTTAATGATGGATAAAGTATTTTGGCAAAATGATACTATAATCATAGCAGTATTTTATTTCAGTATTTGTTTTTCAGCAATATTTATTAAGTCTTTTAAGTATCATATTAAATAGGCATACTGAAGCAGTTTTTTTATTCTCCTTTCTATTTCCCCTTTACAACTTAGCTTCATCAGAATTAGTAAATGATGAATGGCACTAAGGTATTGAAAATGGCAGGTGAAGGAATGTAGCTGAAAGTCTAGTTTAGTTTATTATAACCATTCCACATTGTTGCAGCAATAGGTGTTAGAGACTTATGTGGTGTTAGCCAGTAGAATATCACCAACATGGTAGCGACACTCAGTGGTAGCCAGAGTAATCAATGGATGCTACTGTATGGAGAATTTTGCCTCTGTGTAAATTGCTTGTGTAAGCATAAATAATGAAGATCATGTGATGTTTAGAATATCACCAACAAATAAGAACTAAGTACTGCTAAATAAATAAACAATCCTAAATAGGCTAATATTTTCTCTCTCTTTTCTTACAATCTATAGAAAACATTTAGATTAGTGGCAGTTGCAAAATATCTTGAATATATTTGTTTCTGCTTACAAACATAGCTGGAGAATTTTGCCTCTGTGTAAATTGCTTGTGTAAGCATAAATAATGAAGATCATGTGATGTTTAGAATATCACCAACAAATAAGAATTAAGTACTGCTAAATAAATAAACAATCCTAAATAGGCTAATATTTTCTCTCTCTTTTCTTACAATCTATAGAAAACATTTAGATTAGTGGCAGTTGCAAAATATATTGAATATATTTGTTTCTGCTTACAAACATAGCTCCAATAAAAACAAGATAAAACATGCACAAATGCAATCTACAAAATATATTCTGATTTGATAGGATTCCACATCAAGATCAAATACAATAAGCTAACTTCATCAGTCATTATAATTGTTAGGATTTAAAAAAAGATCTCCATGCTATGAAACAAGATTTTTAAAGTAAAAGGGAGACAAATTGTCAAGAAGTTTCAAACTATGTCCTTGCCATCATCTACTTATAAATAAATCTGATCATTCTAACTCTAAAAGAAAAATAGATGAATAGAAATTTAAAGATTAGTTTGTGAGTTTTTATAATACTATTTTTACTTTTTGAAAGACTTCACCATCTTGCAACCCACAGGGATTGGGAGATCGTACACTCAAGAACTAAAAGTTTCTGGAAATAATTTTTAATATGAGCCACTTTGATGCCTCAAAAATCACACAATATGAAAATATTAAAAGAACTCTCAGCTGAATGTTAAGAATCTAAAAGAAGAAACAGCTATTTTTTTAATAAAGGAAGTCTGTCCTCTTGCAGTTATAGTTATCTCTGTAGTTTGTTAATCTTCTTAATTATATATTAAAAGATATTAATTATATGGCCATATATGTTAGAATAGTGTAACTCTGATGAGGACTGCTAGTTGGTCGAAATTATAAGGAAATATCTAGGAATGAATAAAATTCACTTCATTGTAAAAAGTGAATAAAGAAAAGTGTATTAATTGCTATTATATGAATCATCTCAGTTTACATTAGATGGAGTTTTAATTTATTCTCATTGGCGTATTATTGTTGACCCTCGTCATAATGAGTTTTTTTTTTTAAAAAACAACAACTATGAATATAGAATAAATATTTTTCTGATGTATATGTAATTACTTTGTACTATCTTTAAATTTTGATCGTAAATGTTAATTTTAAATAAAGCAAATTAAATATTGATTACTTCCTATTTGTTTACAGTTCTGAGAAAAAGTTAGGAAATAATCAGAATAAAATATTAATGGGAAACTAACTTTCTTAATCAAAAATTTATAGTGCTGAGATAAAAATATTAATTTTTAATCAAATGTTTTCCTTTTTTATATAGATAAATAAAAATAAAACAATTCTTTAAAAGAACTATCAGTCTTTGGAATCCATTTAGTTTTTAGTTTTTTTACTTCAGTCTGCAATCGTTAAACATTTTGCTTTTTTTCATATGTCATAGCATCTGCCGGGACGCGAACCCACACCCGTCTGCAACCAACTACTTGCTTGCATGGCGGCTGCGATACCTCTCGGCTAACAACGCAAGACAAACATTTTGCTTTTGGTGGAGTGTAATAAAGAAAGGTCTTTTAAAAAACAATGTTTTATCGGTGATTTGCTAATGTTAATACCGCTCCTTTTTTAAAACAATATGTTATTTAAATGTAGTTATTTTAACCCTCTCTCTCTCACGTCTTCACACGATTCTATCACAACTTCAGCTTTCTCATTGCTGTTTCAACAGCATAATTTTTTCTTTACGCCTCTAATGACATCTGTTATAAGCTTTAGTAATATGATAGCCCTTAATAAATTCCTATCCAGCGCTGTACTATCCACTATCATCACATTAGTTTCAAGTTTGTGGTTTTCATCTGTGAGAAGTTTTGGATCTTGGAGCAATACATTTGGATTTTAGGATCTAATGCACCTTTCTTCCATCAGCTATTTGTTTAATTCTCTTTTTAACCATTAAGCTATTAATCCTAATTGAAAAACATAAATGTTTTCAATCTGCGCATAGATCTGAAACCAGTTCAGTATCTAGATATTATGGCATTCTTGATATTTTTAACAAAATATAAGCACCTAATGCATGGGTTCCAAGATCTATAGACCCTTACTAATGAAAGACATAGGTTTGAAAATAGTTGATGATGTTAGACAGGACAGCAATGGATGGGGATTTTATTAAGTGCTATGATCTGACATCTATTAGTTACTAAAACATATAGTATGTGGTGTAGAGACTCATATCTTTCATATTCAGACTATGATGATTATCACAGATAAAAATGCACTACAACAAGTTTCTCAAGAATATTCTATGGGGAATAATGAAAGAGGTGACAATACATCCAAGGTATCATGACATCTTAATTTCAGCAACAGCATTTGGAGTAGTAATTCGTTCTATTTATTATTCTCCAGCAATTGATTTACTGTAAGCTTGAATAATCACTGGATCATAGTTAGTAGCATTAAATCTACTGATTAGTTTATGGATATTAATTTTCTTAAATTAGGAGCATTGAATTTTCACACACACAGTGGTCACTTTTTTTACAAAAAAAAAAAAACAACTATTGGCCTGAGATTCAAATGCACCTGAAGGTTTTGAAATCAAGATCTTGATTGTATGATTAGTATTTAAATCTGACAAGCCTATAACAGATCATTTTGGAAATAAAATTACTGCTTCTATGTAGATTCTTGAAATTTAGCACAGATAATCATGGGGTCTCTAGTTGCATGCGACTCTTTAGATGATCAAGTGCGACTCTCACAAAATTTTTGAAATAAAATTATGATGTTATTTACATTAGCATGAAGTATTTATATTTTATTTTGAAATCTATAATACATGCTTTATGATTTTGCAGTGACATTTTAATAATGATTGTTTTTTTACGTCAACTTCCATGATTTTACTGTTTAAACTTGTCTGTTCGTTGATGTTGTTATTCTTTGTACAGTTTGAATCCAGTGTCTTCAACTGTATTTAGCTATTTTGACTTTCAAACATTCTCATTTAAAAGAAGCTTCTTATGCTCATTTTTGGGACATCTTATTGTTGTGCAAAAATGAAATTTTTTAAAAATCAAAACATCAAGAATAACTGACGATTGAACATATTACAGAACTGTTGCATGCTTTAACTAATTTTAAGACAAATTTTAATGTTTTTGCTAATCAGATACAATCATATGTGATTATTTCTTATTGATTTTGTTTTATTGATTTTTTTGTACAATTAATAAATCTTAATTTTTAAAAAAAAGTAAATTAAGTATTTGCTTTTGTTGACTATTTTAAAATTTTAGTTGTGGCTCTTGAATATATCGCAATTTTAACATGTGAGGATTGCAGATGTGAAGTTTGACCACCCCTAGTATTTACCATTCTTATCCAAAAGTTAAAGATAATAAAAATTGGAGTAATTAAATATATATATGTATGTATGTGCAATTGCTATGTAATATTAGACGTTGGCTTGAATTCACTACATGGGATATTATCTTTCAATAAAAAAAAGTAAAATGTATCTTTTGGTTGTATGAATGCAAAATCTGAAGCTGGTCTGAAAAAGATTACCATTTAGAAAATAGTTTGGAATTCAGATGCAAAATTATTATAAACTATGAACTGATATACTCAATTTTACAATAGATGGCCCTGGAGTGGAATGAGTAAAATAGATTAGTACTCATAATGTTAATTGCCAGTAGTGAGAATCATTACATTTTTATTATTAATTTATCTGCTAATTAGTAATATCTTGATATCTTTTTACAGACCAATAATACTTTCATCTAACATGTTTCACTGGCCTGCAGTTTTTATGAGAGAAAATAAAAATAATTGTGTCACATACATTATTCTAATACCCTATATGGTTTCATGCAGTGGTGAATATTTGTCCTTTAAGTATAAAATCTTTGGAATCAATCCCAATTCTAGACTTAATGCTCAAACTTTTTATGAACTCTCAAATAATAAAGTCATTTGATTATTTATTTATTACCCTAGTAATCTTATTACTACCAAATATATACTTTATATTTACATGCATATATACTCATCTCTTATACTCAAACAATTGAATTTACAATATAATAATGTATAATAAGATATGATTATAGAGAAACATAAATGCATAATTATAATTAATATATATATATATATTAAAGTAATGTTTGTAATATAATTATTTTTTAGTTTATCTGATGAAGTCTTCAAGTTAGTCGAAACCGAAAGTTAAAATAAAAAATATTAGAAAAAATAATGTATTAAGATAATGAAATAATTTAAAAATCAAGAATTATTGTATACTTTTTACATTTAAAAAATAAATGTATGGGAAAATAAAAATTAAAAAACTGAATTTTCAACAATAAGATTAATGATGCTAAAATTCAAACTTATTGGGGAAAAAAATAATGTAGTAAAATTTAATTATATTTTAATAATATAAAATTTAATGAAAATAATTTAATTCTAAATAAACACTACTGTTGCTAAGTTTGTTTTGCACTTTTTTTTTACTTGAGTGAATTTACGAATTTTTGTCAAAATATTATAAGTAATATAAAATACGAACCTTTTGTTGTTGGAGTTAATTTTGAATGTATGTTCTTTATCTGAAGGAAATTGAAGTATGTATATACAAGAAAATTAGCAAGTACTATATAGCAAGTGATGAAAATGTTTATCTTAACTGATTCAAACATCTTATTAACTGTTATTGTAACAAGTTTCATGTTTAAGTATTCAATCTAAATAATACATTTTCTTTTTTTTTTTCATTATGTAGGAGGAAGGGAGTAGGTAGAGGACTATTTGCATCTTTAATTTATAGAAGGTCAAGATATTAGGCATTAATAAATATAGCCATATTGTGGTAGTTATTTTCCTATCTTACTAACATGTTTTAAGCCATTCTAATATCTTAATGTCATAAACTTTCAAAGGTTCTTTACATCAAAGTGCATAATTCATGCAGAATTATTTTATTATAAGTATTGTTTATTTATATTATTCAGTATATTATTCTCTTGTATAAATAAAATTGCATACATTTTAACCTGAATTAAAGTTTATAATTTCATGGTTACATTCATACTCAAGTCTTTATACATATTCCAAAGAATGAAGTTTTGTCCAAGCTTAATCAAATTTCTCTGATTAGTAATTTCTCTGCATAAATCCAGTAATCTTTCTTATCCAAATCCAGTAAACTTTCTTATCCTTTCATCTCATATGATGCTTTTTTCTGGATCTTTTATAATTTTCTAGATCTAATTTAAAAGTTCAATAGTTAATAAATTTGTTTTTTTTTTTTTTTTATGAAATTACCATAATTTTATTTTGCAACCATATACTTTTTTTGTAATTAAAAAAGTCGCTAATTACATAATTTGAAAAATCTGTACATTATTCTCAAATTAACTATCTTCATTATTTGAAACAAAATGGTTTTCAAATTCACTGAGAGAACCAGATAAAATGGGAGGAAAAGTCCCACAGCTGCCATTTTCAGTATTCTCCAGTAGTACAATAATTACAGTTTATTAGTAGCCTAAAAAACACAGTTAAAAGTGGTCAGTTTTTTTAAATATAAATATTTATACTGATTAGAAATACTATGTGTTTTTTGGTTGACCTGTATCCATAGGAATATTTGCTTCTTCCTGTGGAGAATTTTCATTATAAGGATCTCCACAAGCACTGTCTGATTTCTGCACTTCCGAAGTATCTGTGCAGGTCATTTTTTCCAATTGGAAAGGTAATTCTGATGTGGACACACTAGCATTTTCACCTAAGATATGAGACATAGCATTGCGATGACCTGTTCGGCCAGACTGGATAAAAACTTCCAGTGTTTGTGCACAGGCAATCTCTGTCATGGTGTCTTGGGCATCAATGTCCTCTTCCTCGGCAGATTCTGATGTCATTAGTAAAATAAATTAATAAAAAAAAGTCAAGTTTTCTTTATAACATTTTATCCATTTTCTGAGAGCTGTCTGAGAGGCTGGGCTTGCTCCCTGAGATTAAGCCACATGGGTCTCTGTCAGAGAAAATAGTAAACTTAAAAAAAGTGAGCAAAAACAAATGATGTGAGCAGCAGTGAAAATAAGATTAGGAAGTAATTTATCAATATCCATTTATGATTACCCAACTATGAGTCTGCAGCTTTGCATATTCTGTCCATCTTATTATCATTTTTCACAACATATTCAAATCTATTCTGTTTCAGGCTCTTAATTCATTCAGTGTTGACATAATATCAATTTATTCTCTTACTCTTGATTTTTGCTTTTTGTATCTTCTAGGTTACACTCTGTTTTTGTTTTGTAGTCTGAACTTTTTGCATTGCATGTCTACTAAAAGTCCATGTCTCAAATGTATAAGCAAGCATTGGTAAAAAAATTTATTTAAAATATTGATTTCCAACCAGATATTTTCTTTTAAATTATTTTTACTAATAAATGTATATATTTGCACAGGGACATATATCTCAAGTGATCTGTTGAAACATATATTTTATGATCTTGGAATGTCTTTTTAATAGGCAGTATGATCAAAAAAATAAGAACACCCGATCACTAATTTACAAGATTATTACAAACTTCTTATAAGATTCAATATGAAGGAGTAATTCTATATATGATTTTGATGCGTTTAAGAGATTCTAGTTATTACTATTTTTTTACTCTCCTTGGGCTCTTCTGTATTATAATGCTCCTCTCTCAATGCTTCTGTAGTAGAATATTTAACTCATTCACCAAATAATATTGGCTAACTAAATAGGCTGACTATAATTTAGTTATATGAAAAATTCCTGATCTTACTTGGTTTCAGCAAACCAATAAGCAAATCCCATGACATGAATCTCTCAGTACACTTTTATATATTCAGTCTTACATATAATTTGTATATTAAGTCGTGGGAAAAAAAATTCAATATTAATCTTGTTATTTTAAGGTGTGTCTAATGTAATTTAGCTGAAATGTAATTAATTATTGAATCTAATGCGCAGTACTTGGAAAATTAATTAGTCAATTAAATAATAAGACTCATATTTAAAAAGCCACTTGTAATACAGAATTATTAAGATCATTATTACTCTTTTGAAAATACTGACTAATAATTATAGTGTCTCTCTTGAATATTTCAAAGTAAGAATGCAGAAAGAATATTTCACTTTAATTTTAATTTTTCAGTCAAACAATAATATTATATTTTGCAATCTATATTTGTATATTTAACTTGATATTTTTTTCTTGATAATTAACGATATAATTATTTCACTATTGTAATAATATATATGAACTCATAAAGAGATCTTGTAGTGCGATAGTAACCCGACTTCCTGCAGTATCTGATTAATATATATATAAATAAAACCAAGCCAGTTAACC
This sequence comes from Epiperipatus broadwayi, assembly GCA_028023455.1. Classification (NCBI taxonomy): domain Eukaryota; kingdom Metazoa; phylum Onychophora; class Udeonychophora; order Euonychophora; family Peripatidae; genus Epiperipatus; species Epiperipatus broadwayi. Next base: position 3,561,484 of record JAQFVV010012470.1, read on the forward strand.
ATCCAATTTTGGTCAGCAAATGGGTATTCAGCTTATCTTAGTGAAATAATGAAACTAAGGACAAAAAAAATACCGCTTAAACTCTTATCATCTGGCAATTGGCATGAGAAGCTATTGGAATAACTTTTATCCAGTAGTGAACTATTTTAATGTTGTTTTCTCTTTTTACACATTCAGAAGCAATTTCTATTTATTCTGTTTCATTTCTGTCATCTATTATTATAAACTTGAGTAATCAATAAATATTAGATGTTGCTGTTTATTAAATTCATATCCACTGCTATCCTATCCACATCTCCAGATAGTTTCTGGCTTATGGTTTTCATTAGGGAGATTTAATATGTCTTGCTATTTTAGTATCTATTGATTACTCATTCTTACAATAGATGTCAGTGCTGAAGATAGAGTAAACAGAATGTGTTTTTATATTTATAACACTTGGTAAGAGACACTAAATTACTTTTTTGATTAGATTCCCCTTTGCTAAATAATCATTATGTAGATTAAATTACTCACAAAAATAGTACTAATAGTAAAAGAAATTTTAGAAGTTTATTGAAACCAAATAAAAATTACAAATATGTTAGGAATATGAACAGTAAAGACAATTTTAAAGGAAATGTCTTTATGTGAAAGTGCACTAAATGCATTACCATAGGGCAATTGCTTCTCCATAATCTCATCACAAGTCTATACTAGTCACCTGATATTTTGCAAAAGATATTTTGTTTAAAAAACTATACTTTCTAGTTAAGAACTGACAAATACCTATATTATATGCTGTATTATTTATTATTTATTTTTGTAAAAATATCTTGAGTATACTAATTAATTTTTTAGCTAATTGAAAAATTTTGAATTGGTTCATGATTTGAACCCTAGGGTTTACATGCTGACCCCTAGAGTAAAAATTTGGTAAGAAGAATTTGTAACTTGGATTCGGTTAACTTGAGAATTCTCGTTCAGTAATATAGGTTGTCGCACAATTAGATTACTTACGGCTTAGATTTTATGTTTATACATATTTTTTTCTGATGCTAAGCTTGTTCAATGTGTTTAAGAACTAATTTAGCCTGTGATTTGGTGCAGTGGTAGAATCATAAACTTGGGAATTAAAAGTGGATCCATCGATCATAGCTTAAGTCTGTCACTTCCAATAGTCAAAAATCTTATAACCTCTTACAGTGACAAAACCATTCACCAAATCACTTCATTTTATTAGAGTTAATCTGGGATTTAAAATGAGGGAGAGGGGAAATTAACTAATCATTTTCAACCGTTTTATGTGTGTATATGTATATATAATTTAATAAACCCAACAGTTTATCAAGGCAAAAGGTATGCCATCAACGGATTATAAATATTCAATATCAGTGAATACAAAACAATTTCAAATTAAATGTAAGACAATAGAAATGATTTTCTCTTTTCCTATGTGTTGTTAGTATTTTTATACTACTTCCTCTTAGAATTTTATTCTTACAATCTGTGATCTTAAAGATATTGGCATTCTGATAAGTAAAACAAATTCAGAATCAAATTTTTTGGCCATATTTTTTAAATGAAGTTTTATTTAATCTGATGTGAGTTTAAATTTGATTTTGAATTAAATCACTTTTCAGAAAGCTCATCTATTTGAGATCTGACTTTGCAAGAATGAATGAATGGTAGTTTTATTCTTGCAGGCATTCTAACTAAGGGGAGATGATATTGGCAGTATTTGGAAAAGAAAATTATTTCCATTGTTTAGCCACAAATCATGTATATTCTTGTTCGAATTATATTAACATATTTTATTTTTATTATTATATTAACATATTTTAAATTTATTCTGAAATATTTATTTATATGACATAGAGGAAATTATTGTAATAATTGAAACAGTTTTAATACCTATTAGAGCTCAAAATTAACTTATATCAGGTAATGATATAACTAGGGTGTTCATATTTCTACAGAGTCTAACCAGGATACACGACCAAAAAAAAAAAAAAATCTTCATTAGATTTCGAAATTTAAAAAAATCTTAAAATGTATAATCACATTTACATTACTGTCTACTCATTTCGTAATTAACTAAAGCAAAAGATAATTGTTTATATACTTATATTAATCTATCAAAACAAAATCACAAATTGCAATCACTCCACTTCAATTTTGGGGAAATTACTGATTAACCAATCAAAAAATTAATTATAAAATATTAAATAAATACATATTATTTTAAAATAGATATAAAAAATAAATATAAAGTTAAAATTAAAAAATAAAAGTAAAAATCAAAATGAATCGTTAAGACGAAAGAATTTGTCGGGACACCGGGGCAAGAGAGATAAAATCGCGACAAATCCTGGAAAAGCGGGACTTATAGCCATCCTAGATATAACTTGACCATATAGTCTTTCTTTGTTTCTTTTTTTATCTTTCATAATATTCTGACTTAAGTACTTTTTATAAAATCTTATCCTTCATGAATCAAAAACTAAACATTCCTGGATTGATTTTCAGTTGACAAAAATAACCTTAAAAAAATCCAAATTTAGTTATTCGAATATTACTGTGCTGCTCAAGCTGAACACTTGGGTTGTACAATGTCATGTGATTTCTTCAGCCAGTAAGGATACTATAATTTTTTTTATAGTATTAATTTACACTTTGTAAAAAATCATTTTTTAAAATAAAGATAAAATATTATTTGCTCATTAAAATAAATATTTATATAACAAGGGTTAAAAAAAAAGTTCATATGTTAATTTTCCTGGATCACAGTCGATGAACATGGGCGTTTAAACAATCTAGAAGTATTAAATGAATTTGTTCTGAACATGATGATCAACAAAGGGAAGATAAAAAAAATCACATTATATTCTCTCTAACCATGAAAATATCATCATCAGAAGTCGGAATAGAATCTCATTAAGTATTCATTAAAAGTTTTCAAATTTAAATACTAATTAAACACCCTCCATAAAGATCTGAGACTGACATCAATTAAGTAAAGTCATAAAAATAATCAACCAGTTTATTACTTAGAAGTTCAAGTACTGAAAGTGACAGAAATAGACTATACTCCATGATCTTTGAGCTCAAGAGTCTGACACTTTGCCATTGCATTAGACATGCATGGCTCTAAGGGTCTCATGATTATGGTGTATTGCATTAAAAATGTTTTTGACTTGAAAGGAATAAAATAATGCCTACAACTTTACTGCAGAGCACTTTTTACTAAGTGTAAGGCAATAAACATTTTTGCAAATGTGTAACCATATTAAATTATAGGCATTCTGAATAGAAAAGTTATTCAGCTTTAATAAATATAAATGTCTTTTGCAGCTTGATGCAATATCAGTTTAACGTGCTGAAGAACTAGTGGTGCCTGGTGCAATTTATTAGCTATGGAAAGTAAAAACCCAGTTTAGACATTTCATTGGATCTATTATGCCCAATCTGCCATTTGATTACTAATACTACATGATCAGCACTGTTTAAAACAAGAATAAATTATCTATTGCTCTCTGTGTTTTTTGTGCAGTTGTAGTGAAGAATTCAAATGCTAAAGGTTCTTGATTTTGAACTTCAGTGTGTTAGCATGAGACTAATATCTCACATGATCCCCTTCAGTAATTAAGTATTTGATTACTTTTCAACCTTTTCTGTTTTGCTCAATAATAGAAGGATAAGTCTCAAGAATTAAAGTCACTTCTGGTGCTCAAATATCCTGTGATCTCTTGAGTCATTGGTCAATCAGGTTTTTTTTTACTATTTTATACAAAAAAAATTAAATTATTAGAACCTGAGTAAATTTCCAAATTTTATGTGGCCTGGAATTGAAATTAAATTGTAGGCATAACAGGCCAGTGTTTGTCTGTTGAACCATAAGTCTCTTAACAATTAAAGTATCATTTATTGTCATTGTCAACGATTATCAATCCACTGCTGGATGAAGATCTCTTCCAAGTTCAATCCATCTTCTCTGATTTCTAGCCTCTCTTCTTCATATCAACCCCTATACACTTTCGCATTTCAACTATCTATCTCATATGTGGTCTTATTTTGGATCTTTTACAATCTCGTGGAATCCTGTTTATGATTTCAATTGTCCATCTATTATCATCACTTTTAGCAATATGTCCAGCTCAACTCCACTCTAGTCTTTTAATTCTTTCAAATGATGTCAATAACACCGGCTTGTTCTCTTACCCATATATTGCATTTTCAACCTCTTTTTCTAACTTCTAACATGCATCTCTCCATACTTCTTTGAGTGGTCTGGAGTCTTTATATTCCTCTTCTATTAAGTATCCAAGTCTCAGATCCATAAGTAAGAACTAGTAAAACACATAGGCATATTTCCCTTTAATATTAAATAATTTTTACAAAAAGCACTCCAAACAATTTATGATTATTTTCATTCATTATGTTTCCATCTATAGTAATAATATGATCAAGGTATTTGTAGTTGTTAACTTCTAAATCATCATTATCAACCTTTATTTTCATCTTTTGAGAAAATCCATTCAAATTACTTTAGTCTTTTTAACAGTTATCTTTAGTCCTACTTTCTTACTTTCATATGCAAAATCTAAATGACAAATAATCTTCATTTACTTTTACTCCTTTAGCTTCCCATTTTAATCCACAAAATACTTTTTGCAGTACTGCTGTAAAACGTTTTGGAGATATGGAGTCACCCTGTCTTACAACCATCTCAATGTTAACCTTCCTAGTATCATTATGTAATTTAATTGTTGCTGCTGCATTTTTAAAATATTCTTCAGAATATGACTATATCCTGGATCACTGAAGAAATGCTTATAGAGTCAAATGCCTTTTCATAATCTACAAATCCAAAGCATAATGGCAACTCATATTCAGTGGTTCTTTCTATAACTTCTTTCAATACTTCGATATGATCTACTGTACTAAAACCACTTTTAAATCCAGCTTGTTCTTTTGGTTGGATGAAATCCATAATTCTCTGTAGACGAGTTGTAATTATTTTGCAAAAATTTTGTACAAAACTGATAAAAGGCTGATAAGTCTGTAATTTTAAGATATAAATTGATATATTTTTCCCATCTTCAAGAAAACTCAGCTGATTATAAGGCAACTGAGAAGAAAGAAGATGGTATTTCTTGGACTTAAACGCAAAACTAAAAAGCCAGTAAAATCACCATGGTGAGTGATGTATGTTACCAAATAATCCATCCACGTTTGATTATTATATGAAATATCACATAATAACAGCTGCAATGGCAAGACTATGAAAAGGCTATTAGAAATTTGACCTGCTCAATTCCTTTAAAACTTCATTTAATAGCAAACTTCTTTCTGCAGTTTTTTTTTTTTTTGTAGATCTGAGATTTGGGCATTTAGCAGAAGACCAATACAGAGACTTCAAACCACCAACGAATGTATTGAGAATAACAAGAAGAGATCAAAAATGGAATACATGAGTGAGAGATCAAACAAATATCATTGGAATCATTAAAAGACTAAAATTAAAATCAGTGTGGACGTTTTGCTAGAAGAGGTAGATAGTGGTGACAGTTGAAATCTTAAATTGGTTTCTAAAAAGATCAGAAAAGACCCGAAAAGAGGCCAGTTGTGAAATGGATGGATAAAATAAGGAATTTTATTGATATGATGTGGAGAAGAGAGGCTACCGATCAGACTTGGAGATATCAGTGAGTGATGTTCGAAAGTGATATTGATGATGATAATGATGTTGATATGTTTTGAATGTTCTGATTTTAAATGTAAATGAGCCTATTTTAAAACATATATATATATCTGTTCTTACAGATTATTATTTATTTATGCAAAGCATTTCCAACAAAGTTTTTTTCTAAATCAATTATTCTTACTCCCTTCTTATCAAAAATCCGTTTTTTTAATGTAGTAGTTTTTTTTTTATAAAAAAAATAATGGTTGAAATTCAGTTTTTATTTTTCCCAATGAGGTTTTAAATTTCCTATAATATAATCTGTTTTAACCGTTTCATTTTGCTGCAATTCTATTAAGAGTTTTAATACGCTGTGTAATAGGTTTATGTGCAAATGAAAATAGGATTAAATGTCTGTGTTACATAGGTTTAATTAGCGGGTAATTCGTTTAACTACTTATATAATCTATGATTATATTAGAAGTAACTCCTTTTAGCAATTATCGTCCACACATGTCGATGATAATCGATAGGCCAATTTTAAAAGAAAAAAAGAATCATTTATGTTTCTTTTTTCGATTTGTTTAAATACAAATGTTTGGCCCGCTCTCATCATCGGACTCTTTGTAAATATTTTAGAATTATAATAGAGCATTTGAGAGATTATTATTTTAAATGAAAAGAAGTTTGAATTATTAATAATTATATAAACGCATATATTTAGTTGAAAGTTGAAAAAAATAAAATAGAAAAATGATTAGTAGTTACTTAGGTGGTTTAATTTTATCACGGGAACTGATCAGTTGGACTGTAATCCTAGTCATCATCAAGTCAGTCATTTTAGTATTGGGCTAAGCTGCACAGGGCATTTAGAAGCTCAAAAATTAATATTAAATATTTGATCTACAATTGTAGTATAAGGCAGAATTAATAACTGCAACATGTTATTGTTTCATTAAAACAACATTAAGTACCACGTAGTCATTATTTAGACGTCATCAATAGGGTAGATCCCAAACTAGGTGATCCGGAAGCATCAGATAAGCTGACATCCGTTTAAAAAGGATCCATTAGGTATTGATGTTAATGTTTCAAGATTAACAGTCTTAAAAGAGATGACTAGTTAAATGCTGATGGGAGTGGATGAAATTTTTGGTACCAGTTGTGAGCAAAGTCACTGGACCTACAAATGATGTGAAGTATTATAGCAAAAACATACATCACATGATCATCATTTCCACTGATTACTCTAGCTTGCTCTGAGTGGCATTACTGTATGGAGAGGTTTGCCAAAAACACAGATTAAATTATTATAGCATTAACACACATCTGTATACCCAATTGTCTCCAGATCAGTCATTTAGAAGCTTCCTTTACAATATTTCTATCAGTAAATATTATTTCAAAGCCTGATAAGAACATTGCAAAGAAGTGATAGTGGCATTAGCATAAGAAGTGAACAGAAGTTAACTGAAAGAGGTCATACATCAATCTAAATATTGCACATTGTATCCAACTATTTAAAGATGTTTAGACATGATCATCATCAAAAGAAAACATCAACTAGATTACATTCTATGAATGTCACAATGTAACTTTTGTGATTTAGGTAACCATATTAGGGTTTCTTTGGATAAAGCCATGAATCTTCTTGACTGCACTAAGAGTTTATATTATTCAAACAGATTGAGAAATTACATTTATTTCTCAATGCAAATATTAATTTGAAGATGTTACACATCTTCCATAGAGACTTGATTTTAAATACTGATGAACTCTTGTCATCTATTCTTCAAGTGAGAAATCAACATCTTTTGAAGAACTTAAAAATGTTTTCCTTATGGAGAATGTTTTAGGATTTCTCTACACACTCTTTTAATATAAAATTTCATTCTATATAAAATATAATCCGTTTATGGTGTAGATAATGATTCTACAATTTATTAATAATGATGGTATAAAGGTGATTCCATTATATTATCAATATATATATATCCACTACATGTATGTATTATAACGATTGGAAAGAAAGTGAAGATCGAATCTAACCGCAAACTATGATATCTGCTCTACAGGGCACCATCTAGGCATTTGAACCTAGAAAAATTTATAAAGTAGGCAGATACGCGCTGTTAAGATTCCACTTTATTTAAATATTCAGATCGTTAGCCCAAGTCACTAGCTTAGGGAGTAGCAGAGATGATAAAATATAACTTTAATTTATATCTTAAATACAAATAAATAAAAGCCACTGCCAGAAATTAACACATAAAACTATTTATTTATGCACATATAAAATCATTCTAAATTTGAGGAATAAGTTTAACATTTTAGATTTTTATATTAATCTTTAATTTTACATTTAAATAAATTTCAATGAGTTTAATATTTTATTTAGATGGTCGAGTATGAATAGACTACATAGATCTGCATTTGAAAAGAAAATATTCTATCCCTTATTTAACCTTAGGCCAAAAAGTTCGCAGTCAAACTGGCGTCAATCCATCTGATACATTTATGTATTCAATGTAGCATGAAAATACGACAACACAAAATACTATACTGTCAGGAATGTACGTCTGAACAGTAAGTAGAGTTAGAGAAGACATTGTCTCTCCACCAACAGGAATGCTGCATCTGTTGGCGAGTAGAACAATAAACATAAAACTCCATAGGAATGGATTGTGGTCCTTTGCCATCTCACAAACCCATCCATAGGAAAACAGAAAGTGTGTGGCGTATATATGCAATCCTGCCCATAGCGGATCTCATACTACATCTACTAATTACACAAATATATCCAATCCATTGAGCCAATTCAACTACGAAACGAATAACCTAAGATTACCCTCCCTTAATATAACTTTACAAAACTATATAGCCATTCACGCCCGACTTAAATTTAACATTTAAATACATTCGCACAGATGAATTTTATATAATTTGTTTTATAATGTTGAGTATAGATCGGCTGCACAGATTCCACGGTTAAAAACATTTCAAAATAAACACAACCGATCAAAATACAAAATCATCGATAATGTCAATTGCATAGGGAATACACAAAACCCAATAGCATTCATCGTAAGATGCTTGCAGTGACATCGTTGACTTATATATTCTAATCGAATGTGAAAACCCCAACATTATCAACCACTAACGAATCTATGCAATGTCTATACTCAACCTTAAATTCCCTCATTTAAAATTTAAACAAAAAGTATTAATACAAATAAAAAATAATAAAATGGAAATGATTTTTTTTCAAAGCAAAACATATAAAATTTTAAACATTATCAATTGATTTTAAACTTAAAAGTCAGATAGAAGTTCATAAGCTTGAACGAAAGTTCTTAATTAGTTTTAAATTTTAGAGTTCATGTCAATAGCTTACAGTAGAAGAATCACTGCTCTTGATGTAAATTCCCACGGAGTCTTTATTTGAAAACCCAGTCAGATGTTCCGGAGGTAGCATTAGCTGGTTCATTTCGGTATCACAGTCAGTTCATTTTTTAAATAGAGAGAGAGTGTGTGATATGTGCGTCCTATCATGACCCTCAAAAACAAGCCAGAAAAACTGACTGGAACTCAATATTTTTCTTTTTATAGTCCTCCTATGGATTCCATGAACAAAAATGTCACTGTTCCATTTTTTTCATTTTGGTCCGGGCCTTTATTTGCTTCCATTGGTCAAGCTAAAATCTCTTTCTTCTCTTATCTATTTTTCATCTGACTTTTTAATTACACAGCTTTTGGATAATTAATAAACAATCATTTCCATTTACAGATTACAGGAATTAATTAATACCTGTTTTTATTTTTACTTATGTTATTTCTTTTTTAAACTATTTTTATATTTAAATCTTTTTTTATAAAAAAAAAGTACGTTCAAATACCTTTTTTTATTTATAAAAAAAAATATTTTTAAAGTTTAGCATCTGTGCGAATATATACGTTTAACAAACATTTTAATTTTAGCGTTTAGTTTTTTTTTCTTTTTAATACACTTATTTTTATTTGCGAACTTTAAGATTTTGTTTTAAATTAATGTAACGATATTTATATATATCGTTACATATCAGTAAACTTCCTCAAAAAAATAAAAACATTAAAAAAAAAAAAAGAATTTACTTAGTGTTAGTAATTACGTTACACAAATTTGTTATATATGAAATTTCAAAAAGACAAAACTTTTTTCTTTTTTTAAAAGACAAAACAGTAATTACACACAAATATAATGATTAAAAAATGTTCACTGTTGATTCCTTACTACCAGCTAAATTTCTGCCCCCTCCCTTCCAAGTTTCTTTTCTTCTACTTTTGAGTATAATTTAGGCAAGTTAAATGATTAGATTTTAAACAAGACTTTTTAAAAAAAAAATTATGATTTATATTAATTAATTACGTTTTATTTATTACTTTTTTATTCCTCATATTTGTATTTATCTTTACATATGCGCAATTTTTCTTACTGGCAGTACCTTTAAGACAAAATTCCAAGTATAACCTTACGTTAATACAACAAATATATTTATACTAATTTCAGAAAAATACTACGGGCATGATTCACTTTTAAAATTCTCAGGGCACTCGTGTTTATTAAAGATCGGCCCAAGTTGGGTAGCCAGTTATAACGATCGGAAAGAAAATGAAGATCGAATCTAACCACAAACTACGATATCTGCTCTACAGGGCATCATCTAGGCATTTGAACCTAGAAAAATAAGTAGGCAGATACACGCTGTTAAGATTCCACTTTATTTAAATATTCAGATCGTTAGCCCAAGTCACTAGCTTAGGGAGTAGCAGAGATGATAAAATATAACTTTAATTTATATCTTAAATATGAATAAATAAAAGCCACTGCCAGAAATTAACACATAAAACTATTTATTTACGCACATATAAAATCATTCTAAATTTGAGGAATAAGTTTAACATTTTAGATTTTTATATTAATCTTTAATTTTACATTTAAATAAATTTCAATGAGTTTAATATTTTATTTAGATGGTCGAGTATGAATAGACTACATAGATCTGCATTTGAAAAGAAAATATTCTATCCCTTATTTAACCTTAGGCCAAAAAGTTCACAGTCAAACTGGCATCAATCCATCTGATACATTTATGTATTCAATGTAGCATGAAAATACGACAACACAAAATACTATACTGTCAGGAATGTACGTCTGAACAGTAAGTAGAGTTAGAGAAGACATTGTCTCTCCACCAATAGGAATGCTGCATCTGTTGGCGAGTAGAACAATAAACATAAAACTCCATAGGAATGGATTGTGGTCCTTTGCCATCTTACAAACCCATCCATAGGCAAACAGAAGGTGTGTGGCGTATATATGCAATCCTGCCCGTAGCGGATCTCATACTACATCTACTAATTACACAAATATATCCAATCCATTGAGCCAATTCAACTACGAAACGAATAACCTAAGATTACCCTCCCTTAATATAACTTTACAAAACTATATAGCCATTCACGCCCGACTTAAATTTAACATTTAAATACGTTCGCACAGATGAATTTTATATAATTTGTTTTATAATGTCGAGTATAGATCGGCTGCACAGATTCCACGGTTAAAAACATTTCAAAATAAACACAACCGATCAAAATACAAAATCATCGATAATGTCAATTGCATAGGGAATACACAAAACCCAATAGCATTCATCGTAAGATGTGTGCAGTGACATGTTGACTTATATATTCTAATCGAATGTGAAAACCCCAACATTATCAACCGCTAACGAATCTATGCAACGTCTATACCCAACCTTAAATTCCCCCATTTGAAATTTAAACAAAAAGTATTAATACAAATAAAAAATAATAAAATGGAAATGATTTTTTTTCAAAGCAAAACATATAAAATTTTAAACATTATAAATTGATTTTAAATTTAAAAGTCAGATAGAAGTTCATAAGCTTGAACGAAAGTTCTTAATTAGTTTTAAATTTTAGAGTTCATGTCAATAGCTTACAGTAGAAAAATCACTGCTCTTGATGTAAATTCCCACTGAGTCTTTATTTGAAAACCCGGTCAGATGTTCCGGAGGTAGCATTAGCTGGTTCATTTCAGTATCACAGTCAGTTCATTTTTTAAATAGAGAGAGTGTGTGATATGTGCGTCCTATTACGACCCTCAAAAACAAGCCGGAAAAACTGACTGGAACTCAATATTTTTCTTTTTATAGTCCTCCTATGGATTCCATGAACAAAAACGTCACTGTTCCATTTTTTTCGTTATGGTCCGGGCCTTTATTTGCTTCCATTGGTCAAGCTAAAATCTCTTTCTTCTCTTATCTATTTTTCATCTGACTTTTTAATTACACAGCTTTTGGATAATTAATAAACAATCAATTCCATTTACAGATTACAGGAATTAATTAATACCTGTTTTTATTTTTACTTACGTTATTTCTTTTTTAAACTATTTTTATATTTAAATCTTTTTTTATTAAAAAAAAGTACGTTCAAATACCTTTTTTTATTTATAAAAAAAAATATTTTTAAAGTTTAGCATCTGTGCGAATATATACGTTTAACAAACATTTTAATTTTAGCGTTTATTTTTTTTTCTTTTTAATACACTTATTTTCATTTGCGAACTTTAAGATTTTGTTTTAAATTAATGTAACGATATTTATATATATATCGTTACAGTAAAGAATAATAATAAAAATAGTTAATGGCATTCCAATGAAGGCAAAATCAAAACATTATGAAAAGAAATTCATATTTTGCTTAGATTTGAGAAATATTTATTTAAATAATAAATGATTTTAAGTAAAAAAATATAGGATCATAAAAGCTCATGGAAATTTAATCAAATCAGATACAGTTAAAAGTTTGGAGATGAATAAGGTCATTATTGATAATTATACTCTTCATAGATCTGTATACCAAGTTATGTTGTACTAAAAAAGTTGAGAGTTGGTCTAGTTACCAGTGCATTCCTAGAAAGATAGCTATCTATTACCCACTATTATCGTCAACATTAAGGTTTTTGCAGAAAGTTAATCGGCCTATACCAGAATGAGATCTTGAATTTATCAAATTTATGCTGACATGTAATTAAGAAAAAAAAAGAAAGATATTAAACCTTTAAAAAATGTACAATGGAAGATGGAATTTTATTTAGATAAATTTGTTTTAATAATATTTAATAATTTCAAGTTTATTTAAATCTTCCAGTTCAAATATTTAAAGCAGTTTAACTTCCATAATGATGTTACAGGTTTAATTTTTTGTTGTTGCAAATCATTGTATGTAGAATATTTGCATGCAGTTACACGCATGTAAGTTCAATCCAGTTCAATAATTTGTTTCTAAGAAGATAAATTGATTAACTGTAATTTTAACATTTATGTCTCATATATATGTAAATTAAATATAAGCACGTAGTTATCACAAATTGAAAAATATTTTAAAAGAAATTTAAAACACCTTTTTATCCAGTTAAACAAAGAAAAGAAGCATAAAAGGGGGGAACGAATATTATAATTGATCTTGTCTTATGTATTCTGAATTATTTAGTTAATTTGCTTACTAATAGCATTATTTAAGTACAGTAATTATATTTTTATGAACTATTAATTATATCTCTAATTATCATCTGTGCTGCTATTAATTAGTTTTGAATGATTTCAATTTTACTGCTAATTTATTAAACTATATCTTAAAGTGTTTGACTTTTATGTTTCATCCACATTAGTTTCAATTATACATTAACAAGGGATAAACAGCATTTAGAGGTCTGACTTCCATAGTTTGAATAAAAAGTTTCATGTATTATTTTTATCCCTCTGACTTATGGCAGGATGTCCTTATAATATGACTTAAGCAACCAAGTACCACATATATAAATATTTGCCATTTACGCATGATAATTTAGCTAGATAGGTAACACATTTTTCTCTTTGATTTCATTCCAATTATTGAAATCTTTGTTATATATACTTTTTATGTTTTTGCTTTAGAATGGCATTATCATTCCCACTGCCACCACAAATGCCTGTTAAGCTCAGTTAAATATCTATTATCCTGTCATCACCATTCTGTTACTTGTAAAATATTAATTGGTTTATTTAATTATAAGTGATAATCATTTCCAATATCCTTCATCCATTGCATATTGGTACATCAGTGTGTAATCGAATCTAAATTAACACCAGATGAAGAAATTAGTCATTTTTCTTTTGCTTGTCAAAGATTAAAATGGACTGAACCAAGCAAGATATTATAACGATAAGAACAAATATTTAAACAAATAAAAATATTACAATGAGAGACGTGATTAACTTTCTAATTTAATTCACAAGATGACATTAACTTCTGATGCTTTAGATAACCTTTATTACTTGTACAGATTACAAATCAAATCAATGCTGATTTTATTCTCAACAAAAAAAATTGCAATTGAAATATTCTCAGCTTATTTAAATATTTATTCCTATTGTCATATTGTCTTAGCTATTGTCTATTTATAATCTAAGGCAAGAAAAAGGAAAGTGGTAATTTTTTTTGTCTTCTAGTAATTTAGATTATATAACACTAGGTGGCGCTGCAGGTAATTATGTATATTAGGTTGGTAGTTAACATTATACATTAATTAATTTATTATATATATTAAGATTATTAAAATTATTAGAAATTAATGTTACCTTATAAATAGAAATTAGAAAGTCAATTGAGTGTATGATTATATTATTTTTAATTTATTTAAATATTCACTCCTACCATACAGTGTCATAGTTACAGTATATTTGTAAGATTAGATTAGCAGAAGTGTTGCGTTTTTTCATCTGCTAGTAATTTTTAATATTAGCTAAGTTATATTGTCACAATATTTTTATTGATATATATTGATGAAGACAAAAACATTGTTCAGATTTTTCTTCTATGGGAATACTTGATAGATTTACTTTTCAGTTGTTAATAACAAACTTTAGAGGAAATGTTGTGTATTGCCATAAATCAAGAATGAACTAAAAATTCCATCTGATCAAATTAGTTTATTGTCAACTTGAAAGGAACAAATATATATATTAAAACTGTATTTTACTATATTTTTTTAACTTCCTGTCCACATACTACTCTATGCTTATTTAATTCTTCCATTTACATAAGTAAAAACGTAAATCAGTCTTTTTTTTTCCTCATGTGTCATAGCATCAGCCGGGAAGCGAACCCGCTAACCCAGGACAACTGCTTGTAAAGCAGCCATCGCTGACCTCTAGACCACCAATGCTTGACATAAATCAGTCTTTAGAGACAAAAACCTCTTCAACAGTTTTCTGCTTAATGAAGAACAGTGAAAAGGTATTTTCTTATCATTTTCGACCATTATTGGTTCATTGTGAAAGTCTTTCAAATTTAATCCAGGTTCTCTGATCCATCCCACCCAACAATTTTTTTGTATTTCATCCATCTATCTTATATATGGTCTCTTTCTATTAAAATCTTTTGGAATCTATTTTGAAGCTTCAATTATCCATCTATTATCTCTTTTAGTAATATGTCCATACCAGCTCTATTTCATTCGCCAATGATATCAGTTTGTTCTCTTATACCAATAGTTCTTAACAAGCTTTTCAGAACATCCCTATCCTCAGATTGGTTTCTAGCTCATCATATAACATTTGCAATACAATCTTATTAAATTAAGTCACATGATATATGACTTGATTTCCTCACAATATATATATATATGGCAATATTGGTTGGTAAATAAGTATTTAGCTATTCATAATTAAATAATAAAACGTGAATAGAAAAACATCCGACTTCCACCGTCTTTAAAGTGGTCAGCTTGATTCTTTTTCAATTGTTCCTTTATGGAAGGAGAAAATTGGTGAATATACTTTTTTATCTTGAAGTAAACTTATTTGAAGTATGTTGTTTAGCTTTTATCTGTATAGATGGAAGAATTAAACAAATAGTGTGACAATTGGACTGGAAGTTAAAAAAGATAAGGACCTTTTAAGAATTTGGAAATTGATCAGATATTGATAGATATAGTAAGAAAGATTTTGGGGGGTTAGAACTTCATGGACAACACAGACTTACAGAAAATATTTATGTAGAGAGTAGTTTTTTATAGGGACGTTTGAAGAAAAGGAGGAGGCTTAGGGTATGGCTATGGAAAGAGTAAATGAAAAGAATTTGCTACTGAGGAAATTATGAAGCTGAAGATGAATTAGATTGAATATATAATATACTCAGAGGTAATCATAAATATGATAAATAAATAGAAAAGTGTCTGGATCAATAAGTGGACGTCACTTTTGGAGGCAAATAACTGACGATGATGAAAGGTGTTTCACGTATATGCGCAAAAGGTTATATTGTGCAATTAATGAAAAAGTTTTAATCTGGCTTATAATTTAGTTGGTTATTTGTAATCACTACAAAGTAATGCTTCAAAGTTCGCAGTTGCATCCGTTAAACTCTTCTGTTCCAGTCTCTGCTCTAATGATTCTCAGAATATTGGAACAGGTGCGTTTTAATTAACAATCCAGAAGGATAATTTAAATTTTTAAATTTAACTGGTAAAACAGCTTAAAATTATAGCTGCATTCGAAGATCGTGGAATTACTTTGTATTTATTTCAGAGAAGTGCCATTAATGAGACGGCGGCTTCACTCATTTATTTTAGAAAAGTGGTATTAACGAGATGGCAGACTCATTAATTACTCTTTCTCACTTACCCACAATTTTTTATTATTATTATTTTAAGTTTCTATTCTTCGTAGTTCTTTAAAATTTTTTATATTTTTGATTAAAAATAAAGAGATGAAATAAAAAAGTTTATAAAATTCATCAATTTCAGAATGAAGTATTGGATACATGGATCCGTAGCTTTAATAAACTTACTTTTCTCCGTCTTTTAATAAATGCTATTTTTAATAATGGTAACAATAAAAAGACTGCATATCTGGAGTTTAATGTTCTCTTCATCAGAAACCATTTATTTTTATAGCTTTTTCACCAGAATTTTGGTAGCTGTAATGATTTTACTTGATAAATTTTATAATTACTTTATATATATATATATCTTCGATTAGACTTGTTCTACAAATTTAAGTTTTAAGTAATATTATTTGTATATATATATTTTAAGTGTTCGCTTTCACCATGCACAGCAATATATAAACATCGGGGAAATGGCAAACGTTTCTTTAGGCTTTGGCTAAACCCCCATTCTTCATTTGGTCCAGCACACATGCAAATAGTAAACGATTTCCAAAATGAATTTCTGACTATATCAACACTCTTCATTTGGCCCAAGTTACTACCTCTCACATGTAAATAACAAATAACCTCCAAGATGCATTTCTGACTACATCAGCACTCTTCATTTGACTCAGGTCACAATTTCTCACGTTCTAAGAAATTTGGTTCTGTATTTAATCTATAGCAAAGTATCACGATTGAATCATCAAGTATCAAATTTATTTCACTCACTTTTATTGCCTTTAAATTAAATATGTAATTATTTATAAAGCTAGAAATTATTATATCATATGTTTGTTGTATAATTTTCTTTGTTGTTCTTTTATAGTTAGATGACAGTACTCATTTGTGAGTGATTTTCAGTGATAATGATATTGTAAAATAATGTAATATTTCTTTTCTATGGTATATTTTATTAAATTATAAAGCTACTTTTAATATATTAAAAATGCACAGTAATTTTTTTCTGAGGAAGGGTAGGCATGTGATTAAAATAGAAAACTAAACTATTAGTTTTATTACATTTTGATTTATTTATTTTAATTTTTCATTATATACAGAAAAATGTTAAACAATAACTCATTTTTATATGATTAATTTATATTCCTTTTTATTACAATCACACTTTGTTAATTACACCTGGGTCTCGAAAAAATAAGAAAAGAAAATATGACTAAAAAAAAATTTCAAATTTCAAAAAAATTGATACAAGACAAACTTTTTTTACTTTTTTTATTAACTATAGTATTTAATTTTATTCAAAACAATATATTTTTATGCGTAATTTACATTTTTTTTTTTATACATGTACGGTATTTTAATCATTATTGCTATTTGAGACATCAGATTCATCGTGATGTGAGGTACTGCAGCTTCTCCCTAAACGAAGTCAAGAGGAAATACAACTAAAATATTTTCCAATCGCTGTTGATCTTTCCCATTTTGCTAAGCGATCTAAAATTGAAATTTTTGTTTCCAAAGAAATTCATTTTCTTGGGTGTTTTTTTTTCTCTCCGCTAGAATAAACTTAAAATTTAAAATAAAAGTAAGAACTTAGACTTACGATAATAAAAAGACACTGATTCACCACTGTTGGGCAAAACTTAATTAAAACTAACAATTAAAAATTAAATTCTTATTTTTGTCTTTAGTTTTTTAATTTTCAATTCCGTTTAAAAATCAAATTTCATCGTTTCACATCACCTTAATTTCAGATCACATTACGTAATTTTTAAATTGTTAATTACAATTAAAAATCAAATTTTAATTGTCAAATTTAATTGTGCCCACCGCTGTTACTCACCTTTTAAAAATAAACTTGCAGATTACGTACTCTTTTTATAAAAAGCAAAAATAGAATGTGATTTAAAATGCAAAAACTACAACATACATAGTATTTTTCATCTATAACATTTGAACAGATTTACATTATAGTCTTGTAGAATTTAATGTGTGTATATAAAATGGGGAAATTCTGATTTTAAATGAATTATGAACTTCTTTATTGCATAAAATCTATTACAGTACTATTATAAAGTGCTGAAAATATTGAAATTATTAGATGAAAGTTGAACTCCAATAATGCGCTATTACCTTAAATATGATGTGAGTGCGCAAAATGTATAATATTTAAAGTAATAGCGCATTATCGTAGCTCGACTTCTGATCTAATAATTGTTATTGCATAAAAGAAAATCGCATACAAAGATATTAAGAAGAAACATGAATCACATAACTTCAAAATCGCTTTAAATAAATCAGCATAAAACGAGATCCAGGTGTACATTGATTTCTCTTATTTAACCCAGCTAATAATAACTAGATATCCATTTACTGACCAGCATCGAAATGGTTGGCTACCTTGGTTATGAATCAGTCAAGTGAAAAAATTCTAAACTTGTAATAGGAACTTTCAGTTATCTGAAAAAATGGATATGATATGTTATTAAGAAAACTACTACACATCGTGAGAGATCATTATTCATACTAACAATGTAATTGTTGTAAAAATAAACATATAATATTACACTATTTCAAGTCATGATTTAGTGGGTATAAACTATTCATTCCATTCCTATAAAAGTGTTATCTTTTAATTATATATTTTTATTACATTTGAAATACTTTTTTTTTTAAATGTCATAGCATCAGCCGGGATGCGAACCCGCAACCCGGGCAACTGCCTGCAAGTGCAAGGCAGTCACGCTGACCTCTCGACCACCAGTCTTTTTAAAATATGATAATTATTTAAAATATTAAAATATGATAATTATTTAAAATATTCAAGATTTTATAATACTATAAAAAGTTTGCGATTATAATAAAATATATATATTTAATATGTTTATGGAAGGGGATATGAAACAGTGTTGACAATAATATGCCATGAATCTTAATTTATTCGAGAATGCAATGCTTGTTAACCTTTATTATTAATCTACTGGTAATCCAGTGGAAGACCACTCACTTCATGTTGCTGTGGCAGAAATGGCTAATGTGGCTGTTTATAAAATAAAATAAAAAGATTATTTCTATATTTTTTACAGCTTAGTCATAATTGCTTTATCTCAAAACTAATGATTTTTAATCAGTCATTTCGGAAGCCTGATTTAGTAGGACTCTATCACCGAGTTAATGCAATTTGTAAGATAATACAGCTTTAGAATGGAGGACACAGTATCATCATCATTTTCCACATTATTATCGACCCTTATTCATAACTTCATCACTCCAGAAAACTTTTTATAGGAGTATCTTGTGTATAGTCTTTAAATCATTTTAAGGATCTAATGTAAAACTTTAGATTATTGTACTATTATATATTTAAACTAAATTAAAACAACTATAATCACACTTATAGGTAATAGTATAATTCAATATTATTTCTTTTTGCAGTCACCTCCTCTTTACACTTTTCACAATGCTTTTATTCAATTACTTGATATTTGTGTTTCACAGCGGTGAAGGGGTTGCTAGTACTCAAAAAATTTTCAGATCATTAAATAAAAACTTTGTGAAAAGTGTACAAAAAAGGGTGATTTTTAATGATTTATATAATAGTATATTTAATTGAATGTTAAATTAGTGTGACATTGGAAAAATAATGTAATTTTAGTCATCGTTAAAATTTTAACTGGATGCAATAGATATCACAGAACAATCAAAGAGTCTATTGGAATTTTAAAAAAATCCAATGGTATTAAAAAATCTGATGAAACAGCAAAATTTTGCCCATATAAACAAATTTTATAAAATAGCTCAACCAAGAATTAAAAAAATATCAAATTAATCATTCACTACCTTTCCCTCATAATCTTTTTGACTATAATATAATCTTTTCTATATTTTGAATTTGATGAATTAGAACATGAAACATGTGAACTGTAATATCATTTCTGACAATTCCAAGAATTAACTATTAAGCCACCATATTATCCATGTAGTGATAGTTAAGGTCCATTCAAAAAACTGCTTTTATAATAATGATAATAACAGTAACTAAACACACCCTAAATAGCTGGAAAGTTGCATATATATATGTGTGTGTGTGAGTATGTGCATGTGCATCTAAATCTAAATACAATATGCATAATAAAACCAATTAATTAATATATAATAAAGGGAAGGGAAATAAAACCATCGATCATGCACTCTTTCACAATTTTATACACACTCGCCAATGAGGTCAGTTTAAAAAAAATAGGTGGTCCACTTATGTTTACAGTTTATTATTATATAAGCCAACATTTTGCTCCCAATGCTAAATCAGGGTTTTAACTTATTGTGTGCCTGAATTATAAATTAACAAAGGAAATGCATAAACTTATTCATTCTATAGCAGGAGAGAGATAGACTTTTGTCTTTAACCACCTGCGATTAGAAATATTAAATTTTGAATTTTACTGTAATATAGCACTGACTACTTATGTAATAAAGAGAATGAAATAAAACATTCAGTCATTATATGCAGACACCCTTGAGATCATTTTAAAAAACATAAGTGATCCACTTGTGTACAATAAAGATTTTGGGAGTAGAATTTTTGTCATAGTTTTTCCTGTTTTAATTTCTTGATATAGTTTGGATAGAGTACTTTATATAGTATACATGTAATGTAAAGACAATCTATGGAATCAGATCTCATAAATGCATGACACTTAGTGGGGTAAGTTGCATCATATTACAGTCGTGACTAATGTAACTTTCTTCTGACCAAACCTGTTATCATGAGCTCTTTATTCTCCTAACTGTAAATAGTGAGATATATATTTATGACTGTTCTTGATTAATTGATTTGTCTATGGACTGGCTACTCATAAAAAAATTTGTATTGTTTGAGAAATCTTCACTTACTTGGAAATATCTTCATTTTGAATCCCATGTCATAAGAATTACAAGATAGTGTGTTAAGATTACTTCTTAGAGAATATACCTAATCTAGCAACAATATTCATCTTAGTTTAAGGCTGTGAAAAACTGGTGAATATTGAAACCAGGAATAAGACATTCGTTTAAAATTGACTGCATTAATGAATAATAATCTTCTCATATCACATATGTGAAACTAATGTCTCCATTTGAAAATTAGAGTTATCTTATGATGAACCTGTTTAGTTACGCACCAAGTGTGATGTCACTTTATAAACTATAAATATTATCACTAGTGATTTTATATGGGATATGTATGCCAGGGCTTCAGAGCTGGTTTTATGATTACATGGTGTTGGAAATCATAAAACACTTCATGAACAGATATATCTTTTGCAGAGTGAATTTCTTTTCAATTAGTAAATGTAATAAAATTACTTCAATTTAAACTTTAAGGTATATCTAAATCAAAAGAGGCGATTCTCTATGGCATGATTATATTGACCCAAAGTTGATACATTTTTAAAATCCTTTGTTTCACATTAGTTTTTGCCCAAAATCATGCTAATATAATTCATATTTTGCTTCTTTATTTCATTATGCATTGATTAATTTTTATACGACAATTAAATAAATAATCATTTCTTTAAACACTTTTTACAAAGCAATAATTTATTTTTAACTTGACAAAACCTTATTATAGTTTTGACTGACTTGCACTCTTCTTCAGGGCTATAATATATAAATATATGTGTTATATTGTTAAATATAATATAGTTATATTTTTCTTAGGCCATCTAGCAAAGAAAATTTGGACTATTTTTTTTTACTGAGGATAGCTTATTTTTTTTAGAATTCACAATTTAAATATATAATCTTTATATATGCAATGGTTACAAAACTCCCTATAGATAATATCATAATCCTTTTCTATCTGTTATAAGATGGTATGTTTCTTCTCTTGGAGATTTGCTCTCTTCTCATAGGAAATTTCAGTTCTCGTATTGAGGATATATATTAAACTGGATGCTTTATCTGCTTCAAAAGTACCATCATGAAATTAAAACTAGCATTTATATTTATAAAGTTTTTAAAAGAAAACTATTTAAAAGTTTTATGAGTATGTGCAATAACACACATACTCATTTATATTTTTAAAATTGTGTGATTTTACATTTTCAATAGATTTTAGTTTAACATAATTTTCTTTAGACGCTTGCTTTTTTTCATTGCAGTAATTAAAAGCAAGCAAAGTTGTAATCTATTTATAAAAGTATTTTACTTTTAAAAAGTTTTGATTGCAATCAAGTTTCTTCTTATTTTTGATTGTAATTAATTTTAAAAGTTGAGTCTTTTTTATATAATTAATTTTGAAATAGATAAGAGCCTTGGTCAGATGGTTTTTTAGATTAAGATTAAGTGGGAGATAGAGATTTACCCTGATCAGAATCTTTCAATCAAAGATTAAGCAGGAGATAACAGTTCACATAAATAGCTTTGGTTTCTTATTTATCATTATTCTGCTTGTTATAATTATTCTGCTTGCTATGATTATTCTACTTTTCATTACTATTCGGCTTCTTATTGTATTTTTTATTTGGACTGATTCTAATTTTCATATTTGCTAATTGTTCAACATGGATCACCGAAGTTGGATTTCTGCAGACTGTTAAGAATACTACTATTTGCCATGATAATAGTGACCATCCAGTTACCATGCCAAAAATATATGCCACAAGAAATCTTAACAATATGCAGTGCTAAATCACCCAAAGACAAACCCCAGAATTTCATGATTGTGCCTTCAAGAACATGACCTAATCGCCTTCTCCAAAGATTGCCTCCAGACTCCTAAAGATATAAATGTAAATCAAAACTTTCATAAGGAACTGTATATAAACCTGAACTTTGCATTCCCTGCTGGAAGAAATCAGCCAGACATAACATTATGCCTCGAGGTAAATGAATATTTTCATATTATAACCAGGGCTTAAATCTTTTATTTAAATCTTTTTTTAAAATTTCAGCTTAATCTTAAAAGAAACCTGTCTTTATAATAAGTTTCTTTATTTTGCATATTCATTTAAATATCTTTAATTATATTATTGTGTATTTTATTTATAGTGTGTATTGGAGTCTTAGTTTTAAGATTTTATATTTTTAATTTTATTTATCCGAGAGTGTATTGCAAGTTTCTATTTTATATACTTAATGTTTTTCTCTTTTATATTACTAACCCTTCAATATTTAAACAGCATTAAACTGTTGCACATGCGCTTTGGATTTTAACTATAAAATGAATGAATACTAACACTTCAAACACATGATAAAGTCTTTGGAAAAGATAGAATGGCCATCTATCTTTTCGAACCCAAACGCTTTTGTATGGGCAAATCTTAAGTGTTTGAAAGTGAAAGTGTGAAGATATTAAATAATCACTTTAAATTACTTTTACATGCTTGAATGAATGATGCTAGCGTTTGGGTTCGAAAAGATAAATGGCCATTCTATTTTTTCCCAAAGACTTTATCATGTGTTTGAAGTGTTAGTATTCATTCATTTTATAGTTAAAATCCAAAGCGCATGTGCAACAGTTTAATACTGTTTAAATATTACAGTTTATAAACATTGCACTATATAAAATAATTGACTTATTACTAACCCTTCATAAATGCTTGAGCAGATATTATTAATTTTCTTTTTAACTCACCTGTTCTTTATTTTTTCATCATAATTAATTTAGACAATTTTGGTTTGCATTTTCTGCAGACTGTAAATCTTTTGGCTAGTGATTTATAGAGTGAATTGTTCTGTTTTTCCTAATCGTGGAGATTTTTTTTTTTTTTACTTAATGTTACATAAAATTATGATATTTTTTTTGTTTCTCTTGTTGAAATCGGTAGTGGAGGGTCTTGAATGTGATCTTTTTCTGGAGTGTTTGCAGGTATTTGACATTCTTATATCCCGATGTTTCTTTTCTGGGTTAAGGAAAGCTCACCTGTACTGTTCATCAACTTCTGTATAAGATCATTCTCTTTTGAAATCCCTAAAGAAAGGAAGACTGGAATTTGTTTATATAAATCACTAGCAGGAAAACATTATAAATCCTTTTTAATTCTTAGGTTAGAAAATAAACTTATCTGTCTAAGTGTTTAATGCTAATACTCTTGTACACTCTCTGATAAATTGGCTGAAGAAATATGGTCAAACTTTCATATTTTGTTTGACTAATATTTTTTTTAATAAACTTTAAAATTGTTTATAATTATTTTGGGCTAACGTTTGTCTCTATGTTTTTTTCTCATTTGTCTGAACAATGTTAAAGATCTCTTTCTTTTTCTGGGTCTATATGATAGCATTTATCATCATCATTAACTCTTGATCACCATAAATTAAATTTTCTAGGTAGTTAGTGACCTAATGGTGCCCTCGGTGATTGACAGAAGATTAAAATGACTGGTACAATATATAAAACAGATTATTGACTTTTAAAATGGAATGATTTTGAACAATATGGCAATTTATGATACCAAATTAAGAGAAACATTATTTTCAAACAGGTGAAGCATACAATCATACTTAATGTTCATTTTAACAAAACATAGTTCACCACTGTCTGCTGATCATCATTGGGTCATATCTGCCATAGGTAACATAAATCAAGTCTTCTCTCTTTTAGAATCCACATTTTTATAATTGAAAATGATTTGTTCTCAAGATGTACTGAAAATTTAATGAATCTGAAGTTGTACTGAATATCTTGTATAATAGAGTACCATCTGTCTCTCTCTGCTATGATAGTTTTACAATTTATGGTGATAATAACCAAAGAATCACTTTTTGAACTCTTCATATTCAACCATATTTTCTAAAAATCCATAAGTCTTGTTTTAGTTGAAAGAGAAATACTTTTGAGAGATCTAAAATCTTAATAATGCTGGAATAGAAAAGGCCTGAGAGAGACTCAGAAATCTTATTCATACTAGGAAGAGAAATACCTATGAGAGATCCAGAAAATTTGTTGATTCTAGGAGAGAAACACTTGTGAGAAATCCAGAAATTTTGACGATACTGGGAGAGTCGGCAATCCTGAAATTTTGTTGAAGCAGAACTATTACAGCAACTATCAATGGAGTTTCCAACTTTATTTAGCAAGCATTTAAGCTCATCATTGACAGAACCAAAAACAAAGAACCATTAGAACAGAATTGCAAGCTTATCTTCCACAATGTTCTTCTAACATAAATCTAATAAAACCAGTACATTTGAATTTGCCATTAACCGCCTTAAATCAGAAAAGCAAAAGTAAAACTGTTTAAACATCTAATTAACAACAAACCAAAAATTATCTCATTTAATTATTATGTGTTTTTATGAGTTCTTTTGAAGGAATGATCTTAACAAGAATTATGTCAGTAAATGGAAATGGTCAATCATTAGAATATGGTTGTTGTACACCAGAGCTGCTATGAATTATTCGCAATATAAAGGATTTTCAATACAAAATCTGATGTTACTTTTGTTAGTCAAATTTTTAGTTCATGAATCTGTTCTATAAACAGTTTTCTTGAAAAAAAACAAACTCTAGAATTATTTAATCACTGAAAAAACATTAATTTCTACAAAATGCTCTCTGGCAAAAAAAATTTAACATCTTTTAGAATGTCAGTCACAGAAAATACAAAATTTTAGGCAATCCCTGATGTGATGAAACAGATCTTGCACATATGAAAAGTTTAGATAAATGCATGTAATGCCCAGAAGCTGGGTTTAATGTAAAAACATTAATAAATCTTGTATTTGTAATATTTACATCTCCAAATAATTGTTGCCTTGATAATCTGCAGCTAGGCAAAGAACTTTCCAGTGTCCACCCCCAGAAGAGCAATGGAGAAGAAGTTACTCAATTGTCCAGTTATCTGCTGGACATTTTTCCATTTTCCTTTTTTAATTTAATGTCTAGCTAATAAATAGTTAAACACCCATTTAGGCTATCTGAAATTAAAATATTCCAAGAACATGGACATCTTTTTCAACTTGGAAAATGTTAAGTTTCACCCAGATTTGAATGCGGAATTTTTGGCATGCATATGGATACTCTTAACTATTTATATTGTGAGACTTTTTTATATCACTAATACATATATATAAACCCTGGATTTTATATTAATTTATTTATATTAAGGCTTTAATATGAACGCAATGACAAACTACAGGAAGTATGAAATGCTTATCTTAATCTTTTTTTAAAATCCAGTTTTAATGGAGCATGATGTTAGATTACGACGTATATCTTCATAGCAGATGTTAGAATGAATAGTATTAAGTGGATAGATTAATGATGACCAAATATTAGTGACTTGATTGTAGTATCCTATTGCCTCATTTACAAAGCATTACAGAGGGCTTAAACTCAAATACACGTAACACACACACACACATGCTAACTGTACTTAGACTGTCATTTTCTGTAATCGATCTCGGTATTTTTTATTTTTTTATCTACGGCCATTTCTATAAATCACTTATTTGAGTAATTATGGTTCAAGTTTACTTTTTAGAACTACTTTACAATTTATTTATTTTTTCTTTTGCTTTTATTCTCATTTAATTAAATAGTGCTTAACGGCTTTACTTATTTACATCAAATTAGATCCTAAACGTTAATAAGCAAATTAAATTAGTAATCAGTCATTAGTAATCAGTCAGGGAGAATGGACTTGGAACTTGTGCTTGAAGCACAAGTGAGTGAAATGACCATGTAGAAATTGTTGTATTTTGATGATTATGAGACAATCTAATTCATTAGAAAAGAGAAAAGTTTATAATGCGCTTGAAAAAGTTAAGAATGAAAGAAGCACTGGGTGAACAGCTGGGCGATGGATGGGTTTAATTTACCATCCTAATAATGAATGCGCCATTCAAGAGCCTAAAAAAAACATGTGATAGGTCAGTCTCTTTCCGTTCATATGATATCCACGAAGCGCAAATTTAATATCATTCAAAATACAGTACTCAGTCTTTGTGTTGTTGGTAAGAGGTTAAGGAAATTATACTATAAATTTGTATGCAAATAAAATTATTCTCTTTCTGATGGGGGGGGGGGAGATCTTGAAAATAAATTATTTTTAAAAAAATAATGATAAAAACATCTTGATCTATCTCAAAGTTTAAAATTAAAATGCGTGGGATAAAGTAATACACACTGTTGTACACATGTTTAATTAAAATCTATTTATTTCGATTTCTAAAGAAAATGTTTTCCTTCTTTTCAAAACTTTTTTTTTTAACATATTAAATCTTATTTCCATCAGCATGCAAATTATCATTCATCAGTTTTAATTCTATTTCTTATAAAAATACTTCTTTGTTCTGCTATCTTTGTAATTGGTTTTCAGAAGTTTGTTTTGCTGCGTACTTCTATGAATATAATATGTATGACATTTAAGTGATAAAAATAAATAAATTTTAAATGAAATAGATGTTTGTTTTTAAAAGATTTATTATTGATTGTTTTTTTTTTTTAAAGTAATCTTTTCCATTATTGTTTTTATACATATATATACAGCATTTAAAAAATGTTAATTAAACAACTTGCAAAATTAATATAATCGAACTTTACTGAAACATTTCTCGATTTTTAAATTAATGGGAAAAAATGTGTTTCTCAGAAATACATTGGAAGCGCCCTCTTTTTTAAAAAAACTTTCAAATTAATAAAAAAAATATCTCTTAAACAGTAAATTAGAATTACTTTTCATATTCCTTTTTAAAAAGTTTTAATCACTAGACGAATGAAAAACTAAAGGTTGGAAAAGGTTAAGCAAAAAGAGATTCGTAGACATTGCATATATATTTTTTTAATTTTATATTTATAAATGCACAATAAGACATAACGTTCATTTTTAAAGCCGCTTATGTAGCTATTAAAAACAAGTACATATATCTTTTCTGCCCGAAGAGAAATAAATTAATTAGAAGTAGAATACTGTGTTTAAGAAGAAAGCGTTTTGCATTATATTATGACCAACATTTGATGATGCCAGAAAAAATTACTTTGGCAAACTACCTTAGGTAATGATCAAGTGTTTATTTCTTGATCATAATATCTTTCCACTTAGTTATTTAATTTGTTTTTAACGAGAGAACGTTTGCAAGAGCGTGTGTATTTTACAGTTAGGAAAGTTGTTTTCTTCTTCATGAAATGTCGTCCAATATCACCATAACTGGGGAATTTGTTTTTTTATTTTTTTTAATTAGTATTTACATCTATTTTTAGTAAACAGTGTGAAAAATACTTCAACAGTATAGGAATATGAATATTCATTTAACTTTTCCTGAATTGAACCATGATTTTTGCCGATTTCAAAATATTACTGAGCTACGCAAGGTGAAAAACATTGTTAATGATCATGGATATGAAGGCAAGTGCAAGGACATGATAGGAAATGGAAAATTACAGGAAGGAAATTGTTTTTGTTTGTTTTTTAGAAACAAGACAAAAGTTGAAAGAGATTTTTGTGTATAGACCTGTACCATATACACATATTCAATTAGAAATGCATATTTTTGGCTCATTTTTGAATCTTATTTATGTATTTAGAGAACCTATTGTTTGATTTTGAAGGGTGAAATAAATTGTATACAAACTACTGTTTTTGGGTGTTGCCTTGACAACAGATTGATATTCTATTATTTTATTTTAAGCATATTGGTGTGATATAAAACTAAGATATTTAGGTTATAATGGTTTTAGATGCATTTGCTTAGGAATATGCTAAAAACCAGTATTTCTGATTGATATTAACTTATAATGCAGTTATTGTTTATTAATATATTATACATTAAATTACACATGACCCACCACTCTCCACACTATCTCATAACACTGATACACTTGAACACATATATATTGAAAAGATAAATAATCACCAATATACGTATTTCATGCTAAACCAGCAATCACCAGTTGGTCCAGATTAGCATCTCCACACATATATGCTATAAGTGTTCAGATATCCATGGGTGTGACAAGAATCTTAGCCTCAGGGTGTCCTTTGAGCATTCCATCATCAGATTTTCAATTGGATGGACGATTGAAGAGTTGGAGCATGGAGTAGATTGAAGCCTGTCCATTAAAGTATGAGGTTTGGCTATCAATATATATCTGAGCACTTATAGCATATATGTGTGGAGATGGTAATCTGGACCAACTGATGATTGCTGTTTTAGCATGAAATACATATATTGGTGATTATTTATCTTTTCAACATATGTGTTCAAGTGTATCAGTGTTATGAGATAGTGTGGAGAGTGGTGGGTCATGTGAAAGTCTGTGCTCATATACCCTATATATTACATATATAGACTCAGGTATATAATGAGCCTGTGTGTTTCAGTTATACATTAAATTGTAAATTCCAACAAGTAACTAGTTAGTATATGTAAATTTGTACCACTACAACTTTCATGCGTAAACAAACCAATAAAATATCAGCAATCTGTTGTCATGGCAAGATTAAATTGTAGTGTTACTATGACAACCTATTGCTGATATTTTTTAATGTATTTAAGCATGAAGCTTGCAGTGATATAGTTTATACATATAATACTAAGGCAGTATTAACTTGCTTGTAATGAATTTCATATATGTAAGTATAGAGATTTGACCATGGAGATTTTTCAGTCTACTCATCCTCCAGTCCATCTCAAGCAACTGATACACATGGTCTAATATAAGTTCAAACCATCCCTCTTCTGTTAATATATATATATATATGGATATGTAATGGTCTAATAAAAAGAGAGATTAGACCGACATAATGTCAACATGGATATGGCTACAATATTAAATTCAATTAGGACTTTGAGTGTTCCCTCATTGTTTTTTTAATGAAATGAACAGTTGAATAGTTGGAAGGGTGAGAAGATTGAAGCCTGTCCATTAAAGTTTGAGGAATTTCTGAATATAAATTTTAGCACTGACTATATATTTGTGGGGAATTATGATCTGGCTCTACTGATGAGTGCTGTTTCTAAATTGTACGCTAATGAACAGGTCTGTAATTGTTATTAAAAAATTAAGATAAAAATAAAGTATAAGTGGCTTAATTTAAAGATTTTTTTTAAAACAAAAAATAAAACTACTGCCTTATATTTTTCTTTTAGAATAAAACTTCTTGGAAAGAGGAGGATTGGGAAGGGGGAGGATAAAATAGAACTAGAAAATAGATTTAAAACTTTTTTTCCCTCTCCCTTTGTAAAGAAAAACGTTTATAATATATAAAATAAGCAAATGTGAAAACAGACTAAAAATTAATCTGTAAAAATAAAATGTTTGTAAAACTTTCATTATGTAATTAGTTTATAAGATTTCATATTGATAATATAATTAAAATCAATAATGAATTAATTAAAAAAAACTGTGCAGTGTCTTATGGAGGTTGTTTAAATAAATCTGAGCAAAGGATTAAAATAACCAGAAATGTAAAATTAATTAAATGACAGATTTAAGCCAAGATTAAATAAAACAATGAGAGAGTTAAGATATAAAAGTTACATCTTGCTATTGTTCTTCAGTTGGGATTGTGTTATTGTTATACAGTCTGGTCTGCATTTTGTGATCAAATTATTCCAGTCGTCAATTTGTTATTAGTCCGGAGTCCGTGTTTTTTCTAAAGAATGCAAAATATTCGGAAATTGTAAATGCAGTAGTAAGCCAATCATTACTGCTGTGGTTAACATTAATGGAGGGGTCACATAAGCCATGGATATGTCCAACTGGGCTTCATGCCCCAAGTCTTCAGCAATCAACTATGCTTGCCTGAACCAACAGCTGAAACAAATGCCTAGATAGTGAATCGATACTGCCACTAATCTCTCTCTCCCATTGTTGATCCAAAGAATGGAAGACAAGCCCTGGAACCATCGATGGAGACCAAATAGTCAAACGGTTGGGAACTGACAATCATGAAAACCTAGGTAAAGATACTTTTAAATAGCTGTGTACACACTTAATTTTAAATGGAATGAACTTTATTTTATCTGTTTTCTCTTTCTTTCTTGTCACTGCATCACCAGTAAATTAATATAGAGTTATGTGTTAAGTAAATATGGTGGACCCTGAGACAGTGTGAGCTAGTAGGGATATTTCAATTGCTGGATTGTGATTCTGTTGTCCAAAGCATGCTGATTATATAACTTATGATTGGCTTGTGCCTGAGGTTGATCCTTAAAACAAATAAAATGCTTTGGATGGCAGAGGTTTAAATCTAGCAGCTGAGATGGGCCACGGTCTGGAAATGTGATCCTATAATGCTTTGCATAGCTTGGTCTGACGATGGGTATCATTGATGGCTCTGCTATCGATGGTATTCTCCCCTCTGCTTGAAGGGCCGGTCCGTTCACATAATATTAAAAATATAAAATTATGTTAAATAAGGTTTAAACCCAATTAAACAACTTTTATTAAACGGACCCGATTCAGTATGAAATATGTTATATTGGGGATTATGCATTTTTTTCACATGAGTGTGGTCATGGGTGTCAGTTTTTTGAGATGGAATGGTGGATGAACAGACTGAAAAATCCTGAGTTCAAATTCACTTATATATATTATAAAATATTTAATTGCCTATAAAATAAGAATCTCAAGGAAAAATAACAAAGTTTTGAAACATTTATGAGAAATTATTTATATAGAAGATAATTATTGTAATTGATCAGGAGTATTATATAGAAAATTAATTGATCGGAAGATTGTACAGAACACAGTTCAGCAAACTTTTTAAAGTGAAGATCCATTCTGTTCAATTACCTCCCTCCCCCAACAATAAAAGAATTGCAAGGAAAGAGATGAAAAATAGATTCATGAAAAATATAAATTAAACCACTAAACATCACATGATCACCATCTCATACTAGCACATAATTGTTGTAAACAAAGGCAAAACTCTCCATACAGTAGTGCCACCCTGTGCCAACCAGAGTAATCAATGGATGACAGAAGTCTTGTGCATAAAATCCCTATCTAGTGCCTACTCATCCAATATCCCCAGACTAGTTTTTGGCTTATGGCCATCCTCAGTGAGGAGCCTTGGATCTGAGAGCACTGCACCTAGATCTTAGGATCTAATGCAACCCTCCAGCAGCCACCTTTTAACTCTACTTTACTACAAAACTATGAGAATGAAAACACAAAAATATTTTCAATCTAAGCTCAATAGCTTATATAGTCATACGGATCTGAACTCAGTTCAGCACCCATACATTTTGGTGTCTTTGGCTCTTTAACAACCATAGTCACCACTATCCTATTAGGCAGGATTGGTGGTAAATCACTAAACATCACATGATCACCATCTCATACTAGCACATAATTGTTGTAAACAAAGGCAAAACTCTCCATACAGTAGTGCCACCCTGTGCCAACCAGTGTAATCAATGGTTGCATTAGATCCTAAGAACTAGGTGCAGTGGTCTCAGATCCAAGGCTCCTCACTGATGATGGCCACAAGCCAGAAACTAGTCTGGGGATATTGGATGAGTAGGCACTAGATAGGGATTTTATGCACAAGCCTTGTGGCATCCATTGATTACTCTGGTTGGCACAGGGTGGCACTACTGTATGGAGAGTTTTGCCTTTGTTTAAAAATATAAATTGTTATGGATATATTTGAGCAAAGCAAAATAGAAACAAAAACAAAAATTATTTGGACAGTTTGATTTATTCACAAATTTCTAATATTTAAATATTCATCATATGCAATAATGATTATTCTATAATAAGGCTGGATTTGAGAAACAATGTAGTGCGAATTTTTCCACTCCTAGAGTTATCACAATATTTATTTACAAATTATAAGAAATGAAAAAGATATTAGAGCCCCAAGATTAAGAACAAAGAGCTTTGTGTGGCCCATGAGTCACAGTTTTCAATCCCTGATATAAAGTATTAATTGATTAGGAAGAAGAGAGGAAATGAAAAATGTTTACAAATTATAAGAAATGAAAAAGATATTAGAGCCCCAAGATTAAGAACAAAGAGCTTCGTGTGGCCCATGAGTCACAGTTTTCAACCCCTGATATAAAGTATTAATTGATTAGGAAGAAGAGAGGAAATGAAAAATGTAAAAAGGATTGCAATAATTAATAATGTTTTTAAGAAGGCCAAGAGATCTAAAAAAGAGATGTATTGTAAGAATTGGCTTTACATAGTTGCAGAAGATAAGAGTTTTTGCAGGAGGCAAATTGCATAAATATAATTAGAAGTATGGAAATAATTGAAAGGACCAATAAAAGATATTGATTGAAAGAATTTGAAAATGCAAAAGAAATTGCATTGAATACACACTTGGAAATGGAAAAATTAAAAATATATGTTGGAAGGTTCTATGGAGGTTAGAGAAGAAAAATAAAAAGAATCAAATGATATTGAGAAAAAGAATAATTATGTATGGTTTGAAAATCAGAGAAAAGGATTGAAAGATTTGAATAAATTGATTTATAGTGATGTGACAAAACTTTAGCAGAAATCTGATGATATTAATAGAAGCATAAGTAAAGGAGATATGCAAATTAAGGAGAGCATTTCAATGTTAATATAAATTTATTTACTCTCAAAATAATAATAATAAATCTTATAGTGATCTGCTTAGAAGGTCATACAACATTTGAGACTAAGATTGCCAGTTCAATATGAACTGTTTTTTTTCAATGAGCGTAAACACATTTTTTTTTCTTGTTATTTTCTTTTTCTTAGAATCGACTGTGGAACCTTTAACTTCACCACCTGCCATTCACAATACCATACTGAAATACAAAACAACTACCGTGCATACATTATATAGCTTTAAAAAATATGAATGTAAATAAATAAAATAGATAAATTTGAAATTATTTGTTGAACTATTTCTATTATCTAGTTTAATTGTTAAATATTTTTTAAAAAAAATATTCAAAATTTATTTAAATTTTTCAAATACATTCAAACCGTTAATAAGGTCAAACAAGTTGTATACACAAATGTAAAAAGGTGACTGGTTCTCTCTCCAAACTGTCTACAGCACCACACCAGAAGCACTACAAAAATTTTAAAGCACTAGCATGTCTGGATAATAAATTTCAATATGAAATGTGATATTATTCCACATTAAGTGGATGACTAATAGTAGTTTGGTTATCTATATAACTGAACAATAATAAAGATAAGTATAAGAGATTGTGATCTGGCCAACTGATGAGTGATGATTCAACATGAAATGTGTATCTTGGGGATCATACATCTTTTTCACATATCTTTGGACATATGTTTATGATCACACTCCTCCGTATGACGTTAAAAGTGGATAGGAACAAGTCCCTACTTTGTGTGAGAGTGGTATAGGGAAAATTACACTACAGAAATATTGTTTATTAAGTGGACAATCTCTAGTCCAATGTATGTGTGATTAATTAAAATTTGGTATTTGTTAATTAGCCACTGTACATCGTGTGGTGGCACTGTTTCTGTGCATAAACACAGAAATATGCCGTTTACACAGCTGAACTCATGGCATATATATCAGTTCTGTTCATATTAGCCATTAGTGGGTGCCTAGATGGCATTGCACACAAATATTATGGCCCACTAATGTGCTTCACGATACTATGCAAGTAGTGCACACTTCACATATAGCTTCCGTATGATGTGAGGGTTGTGTAATTCAACTGGTCGTAATTGTTTTAAGGTTCATTGGAAGTAATGATGTTATACCCTATCTGACATACTATTACATAGTAATAATTGTAAGGCCAGCCCTGTGCTTCCCTACACATGTTAGAAGGTGAAAATAATTTCAAAAGTGTAGGGCCAAATACCATTTCCCAAAACTCATGTGAATAGGTATGTTTTCTTGAGAACAGCTACAAGACAAATCGTAATCTTTGTTGAATAACATACATTTGTAAATAAAAAAGAAAAGTGTTTTGTTTTTGACGTTTAATGTAGAATGCTAAGAATAAAGTAAATTTGTTGGAGGTTGGACATTGTTTTGGAAATCGTAAACGTGGTTTGATCAGAGTAATGCATCTTTTGTATGATCCTTCGGATCTGCAAACCAGCCATCCCCCTACCCATTCCAGCACTATGTGCTGAAATGTAATTGAATGCAATTTCATTTCATTTAGGCTGATTAGTTTGTTAATCAAATGTTTTTTTTGTTTAAACGTTTCATTTATTATTAGAAAAGTAATGTAAATTTTTTTAAAATAAAAAGAAATTTTTTTTTGTTTTGTCCCATACATTTTTTAAAAATAAAAAGAACTGTTTTGTTTTGTCCTGGCCAGGAAATGTTATATTAAAACGTTTTTGCACAGAAACAGCACCACCACATGATGTACAGTGGCTAATTTATAATTACCTAAAATTTATTAATATACTTTCATCAAGTGGTTTGTATCAATGTTATGAGGGCAGTAAGTTGGCACTTATCAATCAAACTATAGGAATTCCCTATCTATATATACTAAACAATGATAAAGATATGTGTAAGAGATTGTGATCTAGGCCAACCGATGAGTGCTGGTTCAGCATGAAATGTGCATCTTGGGAATCATACATGTTTTTTACATGCCTTTGATCATATGTTTATTATTACATCCCTCACAAAGTGTCAAAAGCAGATAGAAGCCAGCCCCTATCTTGTGTGAGAGTGATGTAGTGAAAATTACACTACAGAGATATTATTAAGTTGAAAATCTTTAGTCTAATGAATGACTAATAAAAATTATTAATGTGGCAATATATTCCATACTTGAACTCATGATGGAACAATTCACTAACATTAATTTGGTTTTAAATTGGGCAAAACTGCTACTGAAATGTTTGAAATGATTCAAGCTATGTATGGCAATGAAATTGTGAGTTTAAATTTTTTTAAA
Organism: Epiperipatus broadwayi; assembly: GCA_028023455.1. Lineage (NCBI taxonomy): Eukaryota > Metazoa > Onychophora > Udeonychophora > Euonychophora > Peripatidae > Epiperipatus > Epiperipatus broadwayi. Next base: position 3,597,695 of record JAQFVV010012470.1, read on the forward strand.
AAAATAGTTTGCATTGAAAATGATTTATAGATATAAAACATACTATTGAACATCATATGATCATCATGCCACAAACTAGAAACTATTATGGGTATTGGATGAATAGGCCATAGATAGGAATTTTATGCAAAAAATTTCTTGCATCCATTGATTACTCTGGCTTGCATTGGTAGCGCTACTGTATGGAGAGTTTAGCCTCTTTGCATAAAACATACTCTCATAATATTTCATCTTGTAATTCATGGTTTATATTGAAAATGATCTATGAAGGTATAAACATATTCTCATATTTCATGTTGTAATTCATGGTAACTCAACTGTGATGCTATTTAACACTTCAGGCAGCTTGAAAAGGGAATCAATTAGTGTAAAACACATTGTTTGGTATTGATTTCCTCACTTTTTCAGATGTTTCTGACCTGGTCAATGACAATCATATCATAGTAATTGAATCAGTGATCTTTAGATTCATAAATACAGGATTTAAAGATGGCTCTAACTAAGTAGATGAGTCTGTCAAGATAGTAATCAGTAGGAACATTAAGTGCTTGTCTATGAGAGTTTTTCCACTTTCTCCACTCATTAAGGCCAAATTAATGAGTGGTTTCCACACCTAACGAGTTTACTTTAGACTTACTATGATGTTATTTTCTTCCTTTTATTTTTTCTTCTCTGTCCAGCATTCTTGTTCATTGGTATATGCATTGTCTCTAACCAATACTTTGTGATCTTTTAATCATTTTTCAATGAGGCAGATGGTTTTCAACATCAGCCCTTCCACATTAACATGACACTTCGTAGGTAAAGTTTAGGTTGAATGTATTTGAAAACTTTAAATAAAACGTGAATGTGTGAGAAAAACATTTAACAATTAAAAATAGATGATGGAAATAGTTTATAATATAATTATAAATAAAATGATATCATGAGAAACTTCCAAACAAACAATATATAGGATTAATAGGCAAATTTTTTAATGTTTTATAAATGTTAAATAAAGAGGACAAATTATTTGCCTTAAATGTAAATATTTTTTAATGTACACATATTATTTTATTATTTGAAAACTTAGATTGTAATATTAACTAATTTATAAATTTGTTTCATTATAAATATATTTTCATAAATTCATCATCATCATCATTATCAACCATTATCAATCCACTGCAGGATGAAGGTCTCTCCAAGTTTAATCCATCTTCTCCGATCTTCAGCTTCTCTTCTCCACATCACCCCTGCACACTTTCTTATTTCATCCATCCATCTCACATGTGGTCTCTTGTTGGGTCTTTTACAATCTCTTGGAATCCAGTTTAAAATTTCAATTGTCCATCTATTATCATTTCTTCTAGCAATATGTCCAGCCCAACTCCACTTCAATCTTTTAATTTTTTCAATGAGGTCAGTAACACCTGTTTGTTCTCTTACCCATACATTGCGTTTTCGATCTCTTCTTGTTACTCCCAACATACATCTCTCCATACTTCTTTGAGTGGTCTGAAGTCTCTGTATTGCTCTTGTATTAAGTGTCCAAGTCTCAGATCCATAAGTAAGAACTGGTAAAACACATTTGTTAAAAACCTTCCTTTTCAAACACATAGGCATATTTCCTTTTAGTATCAAGTTATTTCTACCAAAAGCACTCCAACCAAGTTTAATTCTATGATTAATTTCTTCCATTATGTTTCCATCTGTATTAATAATCTGACCAAGGTATTTGTAACTGTTAACTTCTTCTAATTCATCATAATCAATCTTTATTTTCATATTTTGAGCAAATCGATTAAACATTACTTTAGTCTTTTTAACATTTATCTTTAGTCCTACTTTCCTACTTTCATCTGATAATTCCTGCAACATATCCTGCAGCTCTGAAGCATTATTTGCAAAAACAACTACATCATCTGCGAAATCTAAATGACTTAAATAATCTCCATTTACTTTCACTCCTTTAGTTTCCCATTTTAATCCACAAAATACTTCTTGCAGCACTGCTGTAAAAAGTTTTGGAGATATGGAGTCACCTTGTCTTACACCTTTCTCAATGTTGACTTTCCCAGTATCATTATGTAATCTAATTGTTGCTGTTGCATTTTTATAAATATTCTTCAAAATATGACAATATCCTGGATCTATACCTTGATGATCCAATGCTTTAATCACTGAAGAAATGTTTATAGAATCAAATGCCTTTTCATAATCTACAAATCCAAAACATAATGACAACTCATATTCATTTGTCCTTTCTATAACTTCTCTCAACACCTGGATATGATCTACTGTACTAAAACCACTTTTAAATCCAGCTTGTTCTCTTGGTTGGTGGAAATCCAATGTTCTCTGTAGACGAGTTGTAATTATCTTGGTAAAAATTTTATATAAAACTGATAAAAGGCTGATAGGTCTGTAATTTCTAATATCTTCTTTATCACCTTTTTTAAATATTAATATTATTACTGCATTCTTCCAATCATCCGGTACATCTTTATCATTTAGACATTTGGTATATAACTTTGCTAAAATTTTATCTATTTCTTCACCTGCTTCTTTTAATATATCAATTATAATTCCATCATTACCTGGAGCCTTTCCCTTCTTCATACATTTAATTGCGTGTCTCACTTCTTCATTTAAAATTCTGGGCAATTCGGAAGATGTAATAGATATAGGAGGTACTTGTTCTTTATTACTATATAATTCTTGATAAAAATCTTCTACCAATTTCATGATGTCATCTCTCTTTTTAGTAACAATTCCATCTTTTTTTCTTATTGCAGATATAAATTTCCTACCAATACCAAAATGTTGTTTTACATTCTTAAGACTTTTATTTTCTTCTACAGCTTTCCTTGCTAGTTCACAATTATACTTTCTTATATCATTTTCAACTCTTTTCCGCACCATTTTACAAAATTCGAGATATTCAATTCTTTTTAATGCATCATTTTTGTATATCTTCATATTCCTTCTTTTCTTCATAAATTCTCTAGTCTCAGTAGAAATTTTATTGGTCAATTGCTGCTTTTTTCTACCAGCTATCTTTGTTGCAGTTTTTAAAAGTGTATCAGTTATTTTCATATTAATTTCATTCAAATCTGAATCATGCTCAAAATCTACTAATACTTGAAACCGATTTCTAAGTTCTAATTTAAATTCATTAGAATGTTTCTGAAGATTAGGAATATCAACTGTAAATATTGTTTTTCTTAATAATTTTTGTCTCTCTAGTTTCACATTAACATGTATCTTACACCTTACTAATCGATGATCACTTCCTGTGTTAAATTTATTAAGAACATTACAATCTTGAAATATGTATTTCCTATTAGTCAAAATATAATCCAATTCTGCTGTAACTTCATTTGGATGCTTCCATGTCCATTTCCTTTTAACATTTTTCTCAAAAAAAGAATTCATAATATAAAGTTTTTCTTTTTCTGCAAACTCCACAAGTCTATGTCCTCTCTCATTTCTATTACCATAACCAAAATTACCTATAGCACTTTCATCTTTCATTTGTTTACCAATTCTAGCATTAAAGTCTCCCATAATGATTTTAAAATGTTGTTTACTCTGATCAAAAGCCTTTTGTACATCCATATAAAAATCTTCTACTACTTCATCACTATGAGAACTTGTTGGGGCATAAACCTGAATTATCTGCATTTGATATCTGCTATTAAGTTGTATAACTAATCTTGCCACTCTGTCTGATACACCATCAATCTCCACAATATTGTTCTTCCACTTTTTATTTATAATGAATCCTACTCCACTTGTATTTCCAATATTTGTGCCTTTATAATAGAGTATATGTCCACTTTTTAAATCAATTGTCTCTTCACCTTTTCTTCTAACTTCACAAAGTCCAATAATGTCCCATTTAATATAAGAGAGTTCTTCTTCTAATTCTTGCAATCTTCCTTCACTTGAAAGTGATCTGCAGTTGTAAGTACCTAAATAAAAAGTCGTCATCAAATGGCAGCCTGGGTCCACAATCAGGGGATTCTTAGCACCCTCCACCTTCGGCCACCAACCGCTGCCTTGGTTGGTGACTTTACAGCCTCCTGGGAATAAGGGCCATGCTTTATTTTTGTCTGTCATAATTGTATATATATGTATTGGAAAAATATTTATCATTTACACAAACATTCATTCTGCCTTATCAGGCACTGAGAAGAAAGACCATAGTGTTTCTTGATCTTAAACTCAGAGGTAAAAAGCCAATAAACTCACCACGCTGGCTAATGCGTGTTGGTGAGCAGCCCATCCATGTTCGTATACTATATGAATAATCACATAGTAATAACAGCTGCAACGACAAGAACGTATGGAGTGGACATTAGGAATTTGCCCTGCTCGGTTCCTTTAAGGCCTCCAAGAGGAATCAAAGGGTCTTCTTTCAGTTAATAGCAAACTCCTTATACTATAAGAAATCAGTTCCAAATTAAAAGGAAAACATCTTTATGCGTTAGGTATCTTAATGACGTAAGGGAGATTTAATAATTTATAATGAGTTATATCAGGATAGGGGGAAAGACATTGCTGAAGTACTGATACCAGTGATCAAGTATTATTATATGATTATAGCATGCTATTATCTATTTATTCTCAGCTTGCCTTTAAGAACAAACTCTTTGTCTTTTTTTTTTTTCCTAAGGTAAATTCATATTCCATTTTTAACATTTTACAGTAAAATAGAAAGCGTTTAAATTACATTTAAATTTCAAATTCTTTTTTTTTTTTTTTTAAAAAAAAAAAACTAAAAAATTTGAGAAAAAAGAAAATGAAAGCCAAGTTAATAAAATCAAAAATAATTTTATTTTACCTTGTTTAAAAGTTCCAGCAGATGGAGCTATATATCAAATGTTTACATGAATAGGGAGTTAGAAAGATGGAGAACTAGTATGGAGAATAAAAAGAGCTATAATATATATAGAAATAAACAGAATATTAGGTATGAGTTAATTTATGAAAATAGTAAGGAAAGTAGTTTATTGTTTAAGGCTCGAACAGGATCTTCAGCAACAAGAGAATATACATGTAAATGGAAAAATATGGGTGATTTAGTCTGTAAATTATGTAAGGAAGGAATAGAAAATATTAGGCATTTGTTAATTGAATGTAAATGCTTGAAAACAGAAAGGGTACATATAATAAAGTTATGGAAAAATAAATATGAAAAAAGTGATTATACAGAAAGTAGATTATTGTTTTTTATGCTGGATTTGGGAAAAGATAAGGGGATTTAGATATAAAGGCTGTAGAGTTGACAAAGATTATGTTGTGGAAATGGGATGGAGCAGAATATGGGAAAAATTAGACTGGAGAATGTAAAATTAAGTAGCTAACAAGTTTTTCGTGGTATAATTGCTAGAGATTCTTGACTTCGTTTAAGAAGAAGCTACAGTACATCACATCACATGATAAAAAATAAAAAAAAAAGCAAGGTAGTAGAGATGTGTATGTTATGGTGGGAACTAATAATTTATTAGAATCATCAGAAAGAATAATGGATGAGTATGTAGAATTAATTAGGAATTTGACTATGATTAAAGGAAGAGTAGGAGTAGTTGGATTATTACCAAGATTTGACAAGAGATATTTGTTAGATAGGGCATGGTCTATAAATGAGAGATTGAAAAAATTGTGAGAAAGAAATAATGTTATGTTTGTGGATGTGTGGGATTGTTTTATTGGAAAGAGGGAGTTATATAGTAAAGATGGGTTGTTTTTAGGAAAACAAGGAAGTAAAAGTATTGGAGATATGGAGTCACTTTGTCATACACCCTTTACAATGTTAATCTTCCTAGTATCATTATGTAATCTTATTGTTCCTGTTGCATTTTTATAAATATTCTTCAAAATATAACAATATCCTGGATCTATACCTTGATGATCCAATGCTTTAATTACTGAAGAATTGTTTATAGAATCAAATGCATTTTCATAATCTACAAATCCAAAACATAATGGCAACTCATATCTATTTGTCCTTTCTATAACTTCTCTCAATACCTGGATATGATCTACTGTACTAAAACCACTTTTAAATCCAGCCTGTTCTTTTCTTTAGTTGAAATTCACAGTTTTCTGTAGATGAGTTGTAATTATTTTGGGTAAAAATTTTGTATAAAACTGATAAAAGACTGATAGGTCTATAATTTCTAATATCTTCATTATCACATTTTTTAAATATTAAATATTGCATTCTTCTAATCACTTGGTACATTTTTATCATTTAGACATTTGGTATATAACTTTGCCAAAGTTTTTCTATTTTTTCACCTGCTTCTTTTAAGATATCAATTATAATTCCATCATTACCTGGAGCTTTTTTTTTCTTCATAAATTTAATTGCATGTCTCACTTTTTCATTTAAAATCCAGGGCAATTCAGTAGATGTTATAAGAGATACTTTTCCTTGTTTTTTTTATTATTGATAGAATTCTTCAATCTTTCTTAATGCTTCATTTTTATACATTTTAATATTCCTTCTTTTCATCTTAAATTCTCTATTTCTCAACAGAAATGTTATTGGTCAATTGCTGCTTTTTTCTACCAGTTATCTTTATCGCAGTTTTTAGAAGTGTATCACTTACTCTCCCTTTCCTGTTGATTTCATTCAAATCTGAATCATATTTAAGATTTGTTAATATTTGAAATGCAAAGTAAATTCTAATTTATATTCATTCGAGTGTTTCTGAATATTAGGGATATCAATTGTGAATATTGTTTTTTTTTTTAATAATTTGTATCTCTCTAGTTTTGCATTAAAATGTTTCTTATATCTCACTGATCGATGATCACTTCCTGTTTTGAATTCATTAAGAACATTACAGTCTTGAAATATTTATTTTATGTTAATCAAAATATAATCAAATTCTGCCGTATCTTCATTTCGATGCTTCCATGTCCATTTCCATTTTAAAAATATTTAAATTTCAGTCATTTTTGTTCAAAATAAAATTTAATTACTATGTCATGTTTGGTTTTAATTTAAGGTAGTAAATATAATAAAGAGAGTGTAGGGCTTTTTGGATACAATGCTTTAAAGTACCACCTTTATTTTATTTATTAATATATGCGCATATATATTTTATAATTACATACCGTATTCCTAAATTATGAGCTTTTATTATTTGAATTGTTTTCTCATGCTCTTTACAAAGAATTTTTTTTTTAAAAAAAATCATATAGCGAATTTAAAATCCTTACATAAAAATTGGAATTTTTAATATATTTTTTGAAAGTTTCTCAAAGTGTTGTCTTTATTAATCGGTAGAGGGCAGCAGTAATTTGGAAATCAAATTAATTGAATGTAAATGCTTGAAAACAGAAATGGCACATATAATAGAGCTATGGAAGAATAAATATGAAAAAAAGTGATTATACAGAAAGTGGATTATTGGTTTTTATGCTGAATTTGGGAAAAGATAAGGGGATTTAGATATAAAGGTCATATAGTTGACAAAGATTATGTTGTGGAAATGGGATGGAGCAGAATGTGGAAAAACTTAGGCTGGGGAATGTAAAATAAAGTAGCTAACAGGTTTCTCTGAGCATAATTGCTGAGAGATTCTTGACTTCGTTTAAGAAGCTACAGTACATCACATCACAATCACATGGAACTAACTGCTCGGAAAAGTAATTAGTGACGCGGCATTCATTTCAAATTTTAAATTACTGTATTCTTATTTTAGTTAGATTCTATATTTCAGTATCTTTTATATTCATAAACAAATAAAGCGTATACCACATAGTATTTCGATTGATCCCTAAACTTCTTTTTTTTTTCAAAAAGGGTCAGGAAGACAATTTATCATAGAATCATAGGACGGGAAAAGTGAATTTTCTAAAAAATTCGCCAATCCCCAAGTACAAAAAAGATTTGGAATCCAAAATGAATTAAACTCCTACTCGTTTAGTAACTATTCATTTTTATTAAATTAAAAAAGAATATACTGTATAAGAAAACAATATGGATTTGCAGATTTTTGTAATATTAAGTGTAACATGAGAAATACCTACATATATAAAGGTATAATGCTTAATTGTGAGTTTTAATTGAACTGTCTTAGTTGATTTTATTTTTGACTTCTTTTATTTCACATTTGAAAAAGTTTGAGATGATTTATGATTAATAGATAGTTGGATAAATTTGCAAATAGCTAAGCTGATATTTATCAATACATATATTTGCATATCAAATTCATTTGTAAGCCATTTATCATTATGAATATAAAAATGCTTGCCTTAGCTTTTTTTTTTTTCCAGATAACTAATCCATTGGTGGCTTAGAAATTAAAACTGTTCTTACCCCACACTCACTAGTTAGCAAGCATGGGGTGCAGGGCCTTTCAGAAAAAAATGTGAGGCCTGGGGCAACTAATATTTTAGAGGCCCTTCCAAATTTAAAATAAGAACATTGGGGGGGGGGGAGTGAGAGTTTTTACTTATACGGCTGAAATAGGACTCAGGGAGCAGTCAGTTATAAGTTGCAGAAATGAGCAAGCAGATTCACTTTAACACTGTTAGTATTGTAAAATACTGTTAGAACAGAATTGTCTGACATGGGGCTGAAACTATTAATTCTGCCAGTCACCAAGCTCTGCAGTCACTTTGGTCAAAATTCGCAGCTCATCCTTAAATTGGCTTGCGTTTTCGACTTGTGATATGCTTCCTTGGAAAAGTTTTTCTCAAATATTGTTTTGGGGAATTTAATTGTAAAATTAAGGTCGTTCTACGAGCCTTCTGTATTTTTGTTTAACATATTGAGTTGCCAAGTTGAGGCCATTAATATTGCGAGGCTTGGGGCAGCTGCTCCTCCTGTCCCCCCCCCTCTGATTGGCCCTGATGGTGTGTGCTACCTGTCCTTAACTGTACCACTTGCAGAGTCTATTAGAAAGTTTTTTTTGCCCTGCAATGAGCTATTTATGTAAAAGGTTTGTTTTACTTTAATTTTTATACATGAAAAAGTTATAAATTTCAATAACAGTAATAAAGTCCATCATCTGATTTGTTTCGCAGCAGATTACCTTTTATATATTACACCTGTTAAAGAAGTTTTCATGGATCATTAAATGTATTTTCTTCATATATAGATGGTAAAGCAGCTGAATATGCTATCTATCACATGCCTTATTTATAATGATTTACAAAAAAATAGAATCAATGAATAAATGAAAAATTAATATGTGAAAAGATTCACTTAAAAGTACATTTTTATTAAATATTTTGTGAATTCATCATCTTTAAACACCTATGCAGGTAAATGAAAAGATTTTTTATAAAATATCTTACTTCGTCTTATTTAATCGTATGTGGTTTTATGCAGTCATAAAGTAGCAGACAGAAAGCTTAAGATCCTTAGATTGATTTCAGTTATAGCATTTCTGGTGCTTGATAAAACCAATCGATTATTTGTTTATTGTCTTATACAAATTGAAGAAAAATACAAAATTAAATAATGAAATAAATAGTCAAAATAAAAGTCATAGATCAATTCATAGATCACATGACCCTATCTCTTAAGCTTGTAAGTTATAAACAGTGAGGATTGCCAATTCCTCTACAAGCTTTATGATAAATGCTTAGCCAGAGCCAGCACTTAAAATATCTCTGTCATAGATCACATGACCCTATCTCTTAAGCTTGTAAGTTATAAACAGTGAGGATTGCCAATTCCTCTACAAGCTTTATGATAAATGCTTAGCCAGAGCCAGCACTTAAAATATCTCTGTCAAAAACCCCTCCCCAAACCCCTGACCATGGTTTCGTGCTTTGGCACTCCTCAGAGAGGTGTCAGGGTAGGTTCAGACACTAGATCTAAAAATACCAACCCAAAGCTAAGCACTTAGCTAAAAGTTATCTATTGAGTGGAAAATCTGAAATTTTCAGACATGTACATGTCTTCAAACCCAGCTATCCAACTCAAATAGCTATATGGGGCTGATAGATCTTCAGCCATGCCATATAGTAGTAGTCATAGCAATATAAAATTGCATAAGACTTTTTGGCAGAGACTATAATTTTATTTTGACTATTTATAGTCTCTGCCAAAAAGTCTTATGCAATTTTATATTGCTATGACTACTACTATATGGCATGGCTGAAGATTTATCAGCCCCATATAGCTATTTGAGTTGGATAGCTGGGTTTGAAGACATGTACATGTCTGAAAATTTCAGATTTTCCACTCAATAGATAACTTTTAGCTAAGTGCTTAGCTTTGGGTTGATATTTTTAGATCTAGTGTCTGAACCTACCCTGACACCTCTCTGAGGAGTGCCAAAGCACGAAACCATGGTCAGGGGTTTGGGGAGGGGTTTTTTGACAGAGATATTTTAAGTGCTGGCTCTGGCTAAGCATTTATCATAAAGCTTGTAGAGGAATTGGCAATCCTCACTGTTTATAAATAATGAAATACTTGTTAGACATGATGGACAAAAACAAAAGACAACATCTTTTGAATCTAACGAATTGCAAAGGATTCATTTTTTGGTGCTTGATAAAACCAATCGATTATTTGTTTATTGTCTTATACAAATTGAAGAAAAATACAAAATTAAATAATGAAATACTTGTTAGACATGATGGACAAAAACAAAAGACAACATCTTTTGAATCTAACGAATTGCAAAGGATTCATTTTTTGGTGCTTGATAAAACCAATCGATTATTTGTTTATTGTCTTATACAAATTGAAGAAAAATACAAAATTAAATAATGAAACACTTGTTAGACATGACGGACAAAAACAAAAGACAACATCTTTTGAATCTAACGAATTGCAAAGGATTCAAAAATGAACTTCCTGGCTATTGAATAAACAGATTGGAAATTTTTTATAAGTAGATAAGACTGTTAATATATTTGTTTATCGAAAAAAAAAAATGCTAATATTTTATTTATAATCATGATAACCATATATTGTTTTCATTAGAAATTTGAAATTTATTAAAAAATTTAGAAAACAAATATTTAAATAAGCATTTATTTTATATAGCGTCTGTATACAATTGTATTACATTCAAATATCAGCCTTTCAAACTAATTGTGCAAACGCTTTGTGAGTGTTAATAATAAATGAATATTTTCTTACCAATACAAGTTCTTCAGATTTGCTCATATATAAGCATTTGAGTCGTAGGAATAAGAGGAAATACTATATCTTGTATTGGTGAGAAAGTATTCATTTATTATTAACACTCGCAAAGCGTTTGCACAATTAGTTTGAAAGGCTGATATTTGAATGTAAAACAAATATTTGTAATAGTCATAAGGGAATCACCCCAACACTTGCGTTGTATGAATTTACAAAGCTGACAAATATTCTCATTTTCTAAAAACAAGACAGGGTTTTTAAAAAGATAAGAATGAATCCACCTTATCTTTTTTACCTAAATTCTTATATATAGGCTAATCTTAAGCATTTAGAAATGAGAGTGAGAGAATCTTAATCAATCACTTTTTATTCCATTCACTATATATTAATAAATGACACAAAAATTTTACAATTTACTGCACATCATTATTAGGTGTAATATTAAAAATATATAACTAATATGCTGATTTTATTTGTAATAGTCATAAGGGAATCTTCCAACACATGCCCTGTATAAATTTACAGAACTGAGAAATACTCTCACTTTCTAGACACAAGATAGAGTCTTTGAAAAGATAAGAATGAATTCACCTTATCTTCTTTACTTAAATTTATTTCTCTACTTAAGTATTTTTCAGCTTTATAAATTCTTATAGCACATATATAGGGATGATTCTCTTATGATTATTACCAATAAAATCATCCCATTAGATAAATAAATAATTAGTAATAAATATTTATAATAAATTTTTGTATTTTTCAATTGTTTTTTTTTTCTTCTATATAAGTAAAAGTTTTTTTTATAAGAAACTAAATGTCAGCAAATCTTATAAAATCTTATAGTCCATATAAAATTTTATTATGAGTCGAATTAGGCCAACGGGCTATAATTTGAGGATCCTTGAATTAGATACTGAACAATCTGAAGGCATTAGCTAGCAATGAGCACTGCTACTTTTTATTTATTTTTTGAAGTAATAAAAAATTTGACAATTCCAGAGCCCCCCAAAATTGTTAAAATTCTCTATATGTAATCATATTTTTTTCTGTGTCAAAATTGAGTAAAATTATAAATTAATTGGATAATTTTGAAATTATTTTATTTAAATGAATAGCTATGAATTTACATAATACTTAATTACTGTGCTGTTATCAAATGGTACTATTCTGACAAGTATGTGATTTGATAATTGTCATTCTAGAGATTACAAGTCTTTCGACTATTGATATTGGTAGAGTGAACTGAAATCCATCTATCCTTAGCTCTAATATCTGCCAGTAATACTACATTCAACCTCTCATGACCCTGATTAAAGTGAAAGACATAATTCTATTGTGTTGATCATGTGGCTTTGTTTACTTTTTTTCAAATTTGTAATAGTTTTGCTGAAATCATGTTTTTTTTTTTTTTTTAAATTCAAATGAAGCCAAGTAGTTTATTTGTTTGATCGCTTTTGTAATCACCACATTGACATCCATTGCCTTGTAACTAATAATTCAGATTGGGATTTTTACGTTTCCTAGTAATATAGCAGGATATCCAATAGCCGACCAATGCTGAATGATGATTAGCTGAATCAACCCCAGACTGCTTGTACTTTGAAAAATTAAGAAAATGGTGTATTCTAATTCAAGCCTACATTATTCCATGATAACTTTGGTCTGAGATACAGAAAAACGTTGATGAAGTATTAATATATTTTACCATTCAAATGATCTTACTAAAAAAATTAATCTGTGATTCTACAAATCCTTTTTCAGCTATCAGTATTATAATAGAATCTGTATACTTGATTTGTTTCTACTAAAACAGAGGTCAGCAAAATTTTTTAACTTTAGGAGAGTCATTTTGCTTACAATTCCCTTTCATTCCCCCATTAAAGAGCCACAAAGAAAGAGGTGAAAAGTACGTTCTTGAAAAATACAATTTTCTGAATGACTGTGGATATATTTCAATGTAGAAATACAATAGAATCTGTATACATCCTAGGGAAAATAAAAAATTATCTTAAAAATGAAATTAATAAATAAAAATTACTTTGACAGTTTGATTTATCCACAAATTTCTAATATTTAAATATTCATCATATACAAAAATTACTATTCTATAATAAATCTGAATTCAAGAAACAACATAATATAATGTGGTATTTAAATGTTCATTTACAAATTACAAGAGCAATAGTTTGTCAACTCCTCTACTAAAACATTATTACGTTCAGATGTCAACAATTTTTACATAGTAATAATGATAGATTATATACTATTTCTCAATGTTTTTTTTTATTATGGTTGTACTTGATATGTTGAACATTTTATTACTAGAATTGTCTTATAAATGCACGTTTCTTTGTCTTTTAATGTAAAAGTTATCTATTCATTTTTTCTTTCTCTTAGTCTCTCTTCTTCTTCGTATTAGTATATACATTAATTAAATCATTTGATTCAATAATCATGTAGATAGCTTTGCTCTGGTTGTCATGTGACATCACCTAAGTGGCGAACTGAGCACAAAAATTCAGTTTGTGCGATCAAATCGAGTGACATTATTCATCACAATCGTACAGAATCAGCTCTCATCAGTTGGGCCAGATCATAATCTTTCACACATATATACAATCATTGCTCGGTTTATATGAAATGGATAGTGGAATAGTTGGAAGGGTGAGAAGTCTTAATATAAATCGAGTACTGATTGTATATATGTGTGGGAGATTATGATCTGGCCAACTGATGAGTGCTGGTTCTGCACAAAATACGTATATTGGGAAACGTATCTTTTTCGCATGTGTCTTGTCATGTATATTGATTGCTTGGAATAGAGTGGAGGATGAATAGAGTGAAAAATCATGAGTTCAAATCCCTCTATTTACATATATAAGAAAGATTCAATATAAGCAAATTATATACTGCCTTAAATAAGAAAGAATATATATAAATTTTATTTGTAAAGATATTAATTGAAAAATACATGATAGTGATGGGAAAAATATAATTACTATTCAATTAAAAAATTCTCAAAAATCTTTTAAGAGAATAAAGTTCTTTGAAAATTTTATTTTATTTTAGATTAACAAAGCAGAAGAAGCAGAATAGAGAAATCCCTTTTATATTTTTAGTTAATAAAATGAATCCTAGGTGGCAGATGTTGCTTGCGTTATGCAATTTTATTAATTTCGTTTCTTTGAGAATTGAAGATTGAGAGAGATGGGGTAGGGGTAAGCGTTCGCAAAATATGAACCAGGAGAAAACATCTTTTTTTTTGGGGGGGGGGGGATGATACGACACTTGCGTAAATGCTGTAAAAGATATAGATCTGTTATTAGAGACATATGTAAATTAAATTTCATCAATAATATAAAACCGTCCTTAGGAATCAACAATCACAAAATCACCTTTTTATTTAAATTCCTTAAATTAGAACCCAAATTTCTTACCTTCTTAATTAAGGTAAATCAAAATGCCATGCATACTAATCACTTTTTACACTTCAAGAGATATCTAAATAATATTGATCCAATATGCCCACTCTGCAAGACTCAAGAGGATACTTTTGACCATATTATTAAATCGTGCCCTTGGCTGGTAGGCATTAGATTGCTAATATCGCAAAGTTCGAGCATTGACTTTTACAAAATTCTATCATTGAAAGACTCCTTACAAAGTAGACAATTTCCTTTCATTAGACTTTCATTATTTTTAGTTCATACAATCTGGAGTGTCCGTTGCAAACTAATCTTCACCTTCCCACCTCCAAATCAGGATGTCATATTTATCGATCACCTTAATAAGTTAAAAAGTAAAGACCTTATCCTGTCTTCAAAATTCCTCTATAATGAGACATGGAATCTCTTTCAAATACCAAAAATCACCTAAGACATAAACAATCACACACAAAAATTGATACTAGCATTTCCATTAGAGATTCTCCAGGGGATTAAACTTTAGATCCATCACAGATTCTCAATTAGGATGTTAGAACTTCTTACCAAGAAAGACAATGTATTCACATATTCTTAGATAATCAAATATTTTTCATTAACAAAGTTATTTTTGAAACTAAATTTATTTTTTCTTAAGTAAATAAAATTCACATTTAAATGATAACTATAGGTGAAAATGATGTGGATAGTGATGCTCAAAAATATAGAAACTTCTTGGGACTAATTTCTGGCTTTTTTTTTTTTTTTTATAATAGTGGTATTGTCATCATTATTTTCAATCATTGCCACTCCTTTGCAAGATAAAGGTTTCTCTGAGTTTAGTCTTCTTTACATTACTCTAGAAAATTATTTTATCTATCTATTGCACATGTGGTTTATTCCCAAGTCTTTTACAATCTCTAAGGATCCACTTAAAACTTCAATTATTCATCTATTATCATCTCTTCTAAAAATATGTCCAGCCTAGCTCCATTTAAGATTTTTTAATTTTTTAATTATCATTTTCTCACCCATATATTTTATTTTTGATCTCTGGCTTGTAATTCCTAATATACATATTTCCATATTTTATTATGTGAACTGAAGTCTTTGTATTGCTGTTCTGTCCTGTGTCTAAGACTCCAGATCTATATGTAAGTACTGGTAAAACACATCTTTGTTTTTCAAACATATAGCTAATTTTTTAATATTTAATCATTTTTGACAAAAGCACTCCATTCCCAAGTTTAATTCTAAGGTTAACTTCAGCTGTCATGTTTTCATGAGTTAGTAATCTGACTAAGATAATTGTGATTGTTAATTTCTAGTTCATTGATATCGATCTTGATTTTCTTTTTTGTGAAAAGTTATTAAACATTAATAATCTTTTATAAATTTTGCATTTAGTCCTTTTTTTTTTTGCTTTCATCTGACAGCTCTTGAGCATTTTTTGAATCTTTGAATACTAAACTGTAAAACACTTTAATGTTAAATAAGTATAATTATAAAGTGCCTTTCTGATATTTATGTGTATGCTTAAATGCACATACATATAAAGGTATAAATTACTTATGGAAATAAATAATAAGTTATAAAAGAATTAAAGAATTTCAAAAGACTGATCCTTTTAAAATAGGAAATAAAAATTATTTATAACTTTGTAAGATTAGAAAAAAAGACTATTTTCTAAAAATAAAAGCAAATAAATTAATGAGAGTAGAGTGCAATATAATGAAATATAGAACAATTAAAGAAATTCAAGCATGATTATAATTTTAAGCAAAATATAACTCATTAATTAAAGTCAGATATATAATGGTTAAATCCTTGTATCCAGCATGTGAGCGATGAAAGGAAAAATCACTTGACCAGATAGGAATACGAACCAATTAGCTTTAAGGAATGAAACAATGAAAGGACTCAGTCTCATTGCAAATTGGATCAAGAAAAGAACACTTGATTCTTGGATCTTTACCAGTGCACACTTACTTATAATTGGATGCAGATCATCACCCAAATGCATGGTGTCTTCAAGTGAACATGTGAACAGCCAGCTAAGATTCATATAGATCATATTGATCATTATTATTTTTATATGCCTAAAGGCCTATGTAAAAAATGTAATGTATATAGATGTATATATAATTTGTAATGTTTGATTAACAATTGCTAAGAATATTATTATTCAATTGCAATTAATCTCATCCTAATAGAATCATGTTGTTACTGGGGGATTATTATCATTAATTTAGTCTGGGAATGGTTAAGCTCACAGACAAGGTGTCTGACAATGTAGTAGTGCATATATAACACTTTCACTTATAAAAAGCAAAACAATCTAATATTTTTAATGCCTATAAATCAACTATTATTGGAAAGTAATTTTTACTTAATTTATATTTGAAATTATATGGTTGTAAAATGTCCAACACCAATTTATTTGAGCAATATTTGTAGTGAGGAAAAATAATTCATTTTGAATTTATTATAAGAATAAATATAAAATTGAAATTCAGTGAGGAAAAACTAGTGATTAATGAGAAGAATTGAATTGAAAAATATGTAGAAACTGTGTATGAGAATGGGAAGGGGGGGGGGCAGCATTTGTTTGAAGAAATGGAGAAGCATGTTGATTCGGGTTCAAAACAAGATTTTTTTTAAAATTCAACGTATTAGCTTGAAAAGTAAAAAAAAAGTAAAAGATAGTTGATAGATGCATAATACTTTAGTTCCAGTTTTGAATCCTAATACCTTATTGATAAAATATTTGAAATGCAGGCATTCTTCATATACCTGGAGCTTAATTGTAAATATAGGGGATTTGAACACAGACTTTCAAGCACCCTTCAATTATCCACACTATCTCATACCACTGATACACATGACCACACACATATAGAAAAAATAAATAATCACCAATATACGGATTTCATGCTAAACCAGCACTCATCAGTTGGTCCAGTTTATCATCTCCCAAACACATATATAATCAATTCCCAGTTTATATTAAGATAGCAAATCTTTGTACTTTAATGGACCAGCTTCAATCTACTCCAATTCTTCAGCCATCCATACCATTGAAAATCTGAAAGCCCAAATCCCAGGCTGATGCCAATATTATTGCCATGCCCAAGTTGACCTCAAGTCATTCTGATCCCTTATGTATAGGACCTTATCCATTTAAATATATAGAAGAGGGATGGGCAGGATGCAGGCTTAATGTGTAAATATTTGAAATGCAGGCATTATTCATATACCTGGAGTTTAATTATAAATATAGGGGGATTTGAACTCAGACTTTCAAGCACCCTTCAACTTTTCACACCATCTCGTATTACTAATACACATGACCACACACATGTAGAAAGGATAAATTATCACCAATATATGTATTTCATGCTAAACCAGCACTCATCAGTTGGTCTGATTATCATCTCCCACATATATATATAATCAGTGCTCAGTTTATATTAAGATAGCAAATCTTTGTATACAGACAGGCTTCAATCTACTCCAACCTCCAATTCTGCAGCCATCCATGCCATTGAAAATAATATTGGCATCAGCCTGGTATTTGGGCTTCCATCATCTATGGATGGCTGAAGAGTTGGAGGTTGGAGTAGATTGAAGCATAATCTATTAAAGTATGAAGATATATTAATATAAATTGAGCACTGATTGTATATATGTGTGTGTGTGTGTGTGTGTGGGAGATGATAATCTGGGCCAACTGATGAGTGATGGTTCAGCATGAAATACATATATTGTTTGATTATTTATCTTTTCTACATGTGTGTGGTCATGTATATCAGTGGTATGAGATAGTGTAGATAGTTGAAGAGTGCTTGAAAATCTGTGTTCAAATCCCCTATATCTATTAATGATGGCTAAAACCAGGTCAGTTTGGAGGTAGAAATATATAACCATTTGGTGTCCATTGATTACTCAAGCTTATAGTAGATCGTTATAGAGTAAAGTGATATGGAATTGCTTTAGGAAGCATATATATAAGTATAGGAGAAAGTCATGTGACCAATGGAAAATAATTATTGTACAGTATATGGATATTTGGCAAAGAAAAGAGGGTTTGATTATAAATCTCACATGTTCTCATATAACAAAGATAAAATATATAGAATATTTTTTTTAAATAAATGATCATGTCCCCTTAAGTTTTTGGAAATAAGATACTACTTTTCAAGAGGATTCAGAAATTTTTAAATAGAATTCAAAAAGAAATAAATAGATATATCTTGGTAGAAATTCCTATAGTTAGATTGAAAAGAATGCATAATGTAATACTGTATATTAATAATTTTTATTAGTCATTCATTAGACTAGAGATTATTCACTCAATGAGTAATATTAGTGGCTTTTTTTTTTCATATGTCATAGCATCGGCCGGGAGGCAAACCCACAACCGTCTGCAACCAACTACTTGGTTGCAAGGCGGCTGCGATGATCTCTCGGCTAACAACGCTTGCCTATTATGACACTTTTTGCAAACAATGCAGAAGTTATGTCATGTCATGTGATAGTGTGTGTGAAGAAGCAGAGAAGAGTACGAAGGTTAAATTCGGTAAAGAAAAATCTAAGATCCTAGTATGTAATGGGAAAGATAAAACTGAAGTATGAAAAATGGGAGATATTTGTCTTGAAGAAGTAGAGGAATATATATAGGTTTTTAGGTGTTTTGTAAAATGGAAAAAGGAATTATACAGATATAAGGGGGGGGGGGGATAAAATAGGATTGATTAAAATCTAGCATATTTTTAAATGCTTTTATTTAGATTAGAATGTCTGTTTATTGGTTGGTATGTTTGTTTGTAAACTTTTTTGAATCACTTTCTATTTAATTTTAGAATCAAATTTAAAAATCGAGGTTTAATAGATTTAAATTCAGTAGAATTGTTTCAAACTTGGTATATAAGAAATAACAGGCAAATCCATGATCTAATTTTTTAGATATGGAACACAGGGTGGTAAAATAGTGAATATTTTGATATCAAATTTAAAAAATTGTTCTTAGTACTTTGTTTTAAATAATATTCATAAGAGTATGGTTTTGTAACAGTAGCCAGGTTTAAACCCTGTTACAAAGGAAGTAAATAGTATTTACCTACTGCCGTAGATAGGCATGAGTCCAATAAATTGGCTTCAGTGTGTGACTTTATATGAGGAGTGATGTATATATATGTAAGAGAGATAGATTTTGAAATTTTTTTTTAAAAAAAAAAAAAGAAAAAATATATATAATTATTTGTCTGAAGGTTTGTAATGATGGTATATTATAAGATGTGATATGTTGGACTATTTCCATCATTTATGAGTGTATGTTGAATGTATAGAAAATTTTAAACTTTATTTAAACTTTCCAAATACAAACAACTTGTTAGTAATAGCACACAAATAGACAATACCGGTTAGTAATTACACAACGTTTCGAGTAGTATTATTCTCTACTGCACAGTGATAATATTCGCTTCAAAGTTGAACTCGCACCTTTAGATTCTTGAGTATTGAATTTAAGGCAATGCCCAATGACAATATTCGCTTAGAAGTTGAACTCGCACCTTTAGATTCTTGAGTATCAAATTTAAGGCAAATGCTCTACCAACTGAGCTGCCTTTGACAGAATAGCTCAGTTGGTAGAGCGTTTGCTTTAAGTTCGATACTCAAGAATCTAAAGGTGCAAGTTTAACTTCTAAGTGAATATTGTCACTTTGCATATAGGCCAGCAACACCTGAAGAAGAGTAAAGAATAATACTACTCGAAACATTGTGTTATTATTAACAAGTTGTTTGTATTTGGAAAGTTTAAATAAAGTTTAAAATTTTTTATACATTCAACATACACTCATAAATGATGGAAATAGTCCAACATATCACATCTTATATAATTATTTGTTTCGGAATATATTTAAAAATATGTTATTAAAAAAATTGAGAAATACTGTTATATGCAGATATATAATTTTTTTATTACTAATTGTTTCAAATGTATAGTTTTTGTGTTATCATATCTTACTTTAATGAGGGTAATGAAAAGACTTTGCTATATTTACCTCTAGGCAATTCTTTGTTATTTGTTATATTACTTAACCACTTTAAATTCCAAGAAACCATAACTGAATGTACCCTGGACAAAGATACCCAAAATAAAAGTGATAAAAGCATTCTAGAAAAAAGAGATATAGAAATGCTGATAAACTGTCTCTGAGAGATAAAAAGAAAAGAGAAATTAATTAATTTAGAAAGCCGGAGCTGTACAGAACATGAGACATTTTGAGAAAGAAAAGGTATATTAATATTTTTTTTTTGATATATTAATTTGTATGGCTATACTCTCATTGTCAATGCTTGTAATGTTGGGGTAAAAACCAGATATGTGTAAGGTGATCACTCCATGCTATAAGTACATAGCTGTTCCTGCATACTACCTGCTCATATGAGAACCCTAAGGAACTTATAGATACGCTGCATAAAGTAACCTAAAGAGGAAATGAAGTGTTGAGCCTAATATGCCTAGCAAGCTTCCATTGAAAGATTTATTAATCATCTTTTGCTTCCAATTAATACCACAAAATGGATGCTCATGCTGGACTTATGCTAATAGTAGATATCTTTCTTTCTTCAAAAAAAAAAAGAAGATTTACTTTGGATCATTAACTCAGAACGACATAAACTTACATAAGCAAACTTATCCTTATTAAAATCCCAGATTCCCGAAGGTAACTATAACTTTGTGCATTAAATAAACTTAGAATTGCCTATTGTTACCCTCAAAATACTTATTCTCTGTTAAAATATTAATTTAATCTGTAGCATATAACTGTATTATTTTTTTATTCTATTCAATGTTTATGTGATCTATTATATTTAGTAAATTTTGTTTCTACTTTTATATTTGATTTTAATATGTGAATTATATTTTTTTTTCTATCTTATGAATATTTGATTTGATAAACTAATGAGAATAAAATTATAAACTAGCTAAATACGTCTTATATGAATAGACATGTATTAAATATGTTTTAAACACAAATACCTTAAGTTTGATGAAGAAATTTGATTGATTATTAATGTAATAAATATTTAAAGGTCAGGAATTCAAAGCAGCTAAATTTTAAATTATCCACTATCAAATTCATTCAAATATGCAGATTTCTCCATTATACCTCCGTTCATCCGATAAGTTTTCTCCCAATTCTGAGAGCAATCTAGCTAGGGTCAGGCACCTAATTAGGGATAGTGTAAATAAGATCAGTTAGAATTTAGAAAAATTATAATTCTTGCTGCATTAGTGAGTTTGGCGCTTGAGGTCAGATACCATCTGATGCTCATAAATATACTTTTTCTGCAAAAATTTTGTTTATCTGTCTTACTGAAGAATTAATAGCCACCGAAGAAACTTCAATCCTTATATAAAATCTACACAAGATCTAGAAATTGTGTTTATAAAATTTCATAAAGATAATTGATTCATATTCGAATTCAATTTGGTAGACAGTGGTCAAATACTGTCTGCAGGTGTTATGGTGACTAAACAACCATAGTTTTACATTCACTATCCCATGTGGTCCACGTATACATTTTTTAAAGATCTATTTTAGACTAACACTATAATTGATACCGGGGTTGCCTGTTTAAGTATAGATATTTTTTTTTACTTTCAATGTAAAGTTCTAATAACATTTGAAAATTGAGGTTTGATAGATTTAAATTTAATATAATTTGTTGAAAAAATTTGTACATTTTTAAAAAATTTCTACCAAAGTGATAGGGTGCAATAATATTTTAGATAGAAGATTTAGTTTCTTAGATATGGTAAGAATGGAGAGGATGGTTTGATGATTTTGATATCATATTTTAAAAACTGTTCTTATTTTAAAACAATTTTTTTAAATTAAAAGAAAAATGTCAATTTTCAATGGAAATGTAAGTTACTTACTACTTTATTATATATACATATAATTATCCAAATATTAAATCACCCCGCATGGTTAAGAAATTCAGCACCACCCTCTGTGAAATAAATATATTAGAATCCATATTTTGTAATAGCTATCATCAAAATGTCACCACTGTTATATACGAAAATAATCCCAGTGCTTTAATATTTGAATATTTATTTTACTATTAAGCATTGGTAATATATATATAATTATGTAAACATATTAATATATACACATAAAGAGTATTTACATTAACTTATTATGGCAGAAATATCTAATGATATTATACACTATAAGTATAAAGTGATTTATATACACTATAAGTATAAATTGATTTATATACACTATAAGTATAAATTGATTTAAAGTAAGATTATAAGTATTAAGTGAATGTCATTTACAATATAATTTTGCTAAGAATTTTTTTTGTTAAAAAAGTAAAAATTTCCAATCAAAAGCAAAAATGTCAAAGAATATTTCAGATTTTTAATCACATATATACATATTATTATATACACATACTAAATATGATATATACATAAGGATTATACATATTAACTTAAAGCAGTATTATCTAGTGATATATATATATCAACTATAAGTATCCAGTCGATTATGATATAGTTTTACATTGTTGTCTATTGTACTAATTCTAAACATATAAACATAATAGAGGTAATTTTTAAAAAAAAAAAATTAAATACTCTTTCACAATTGGAGTTTGTAGATTTAATTTGAAACAAAAGCATGGGGGGGGGTGTACAGAAATTAATTAAGTCAATCCCTATGTTTTATAACAAGGGATTGATATAATTAATTTCTGGATACTGCTCCTTCCCCCAATTTCAATTTAAATCTAAAAAAACCCTATTGTGGTTGAAAAGACAATTTTTTTTTCTTTTTAGTGCATTGTAAATAAAAGCATTTCATTAAAAAACAGTTTTATCTCTATTATTCATATAATAAATATGAAGTATCCTAGAAAAGAAGGGTAGTGCCTGCTTTAACATTTGGAAATGTTGCAATTTATATTGGAGTCAAGAAAGTCAGAAAAATTTAGATAGAATACAAAAAGTACATAATTTCACTTTGGTTAAATGAATCATGGATGGCAACTAAGCTGTTTAAATTAAAATGTGATGGATTCTTTTTTAATGAAGGAAATCAAATGCAAATTAAAAATATTTGGAAGATGTGAATGAAAATAGATAAATTGTTTTTAATTGGATTAAGTTGAGAGGACAACAAATTTATTGGATGAGAAAGATTTTACTATATGCAAAGTTGATAGTCTTCTACATATTTACATAAAAATTTGAGGACATGCATTCACAATATACCACAGCTACATAATTATGTGGAGTGGAAAAATTATGTGAAATATGAAAGAATATATGATAACATTAAATATGAAAGAATATATGATAACATAAAAGGAAGTTTATAGTTCTTTGGTGGAATGGCAGGAAGGAACTTAGTTACCAGGATAAGAAAGTCAAATGGAATAAAGATAGATATAGCTTATAAGGAGGTGAAAGAGACAATATTGAAAATGTAGTTTGAAGTGCAGGATGTTGAAAAAGGATCCACATAAAGATCAGAAGAGAATAGGGGAAGTTTGAAGATAAAGAGAGTGAAAGAGGTATAGTTTTTGATTATTTTTGTTTAGTTTTTTTGTAATAGAATTGGGAGTATGGTAATAGAATAGTCAAATTAATAAAACAATGTTTATCAAAATAGGATTGGAAGTAATAAAGAAAAATTAGCAAAAATAAGTGAAAAAATAAGGAAAATTATGAAAAAAATAAGTGAAATTTTGAAGTTTATTGTGGTATATAAAGATTTTGAATGAAGAAAGTGTTTAATGTGCCTTACAGAGTTTTGGAGTGTAAATAACCTTTCTACAAAGGTTGTGGTCTTTGCTTAAAGTGAAGACAGTCATTTTATACCATCTAACATAAGTTCTAGTATACATTTTAGATTATTGCCAAGATACAGAGTTTATTCAATTATAATTTCTTTATAAAAATGTATATAATGTCCATGGTTTTAAACCATACATAATATTTTTTATGAATGTCTCAAAGACAATGGTTATTATTGTTAACATGAAGTGAAATTGGTAGGTACTTCAAAGTATTTTTTTTTTTTGTGTGTGTGTGTGTGTGTGTGTGTGTGTGTTATCGTCTCAATTTCACAAAACATAAAACGTGCATAAAAATTAACAAACACTTCACCATGTAGTTATGGGCTGTGCTAGATATCAGAATCTGAAGTTCAAGGCCCATGGATCATTGCTTTTCTCATCACTTCTGGGACTCAAATTTTTGATGAACTCCTGATTAATAAGCGATTTGATTTTTTTTTTAATTGATATTTCTAAACAGTTGCGAAAAACAACATCCTTTGGCTGATTTCTAGATTTTTTTTTACTTCAGTGCCCTCTTTCAGGAGACTAAAAACCCAGTTGTCTCTCAAAGAGATGTGTTTTTACTGCCACCTATTATTACAGAGTTCTTAATTTGTAATTTAGAGTTGAAGAGAAAGATCACTACTGTCCAATCAAATTTCTTGAAAGAATTGCATTGTTATTGAAAAGGTTTCTGACATGACTTCCATAATTTATTTGCAGAAGTATTATAAATTAAATGCATAATGTAATTCTGCAGTATTAGTAGTTTGTTTCATGATAGTAGTTAAAATATGGATGTGTATTCACTGTCATAACAATTTCTGGGAATGTATAACTCTTTCTTGTTTTCTTACTTAAAGACAAATAACTTCTGAAGATATTCTTTCATACTGCTATATTTAGCCAGTGATATTTGTTGATAGCCTTGATCTGTAAATACTAGCTATACTAACTAGCGTCATTAGTAGCCATATAATGTACATTGGCTATTGCCATAGTAACTCTTGAAAAGTAAAAAAAAAAAAAACAAAGAACAAAAAGATAAAAGTAAGTTTTGCAGTGACTATGCAAAAGGCACTCAGTGAACCACAAGCACTCCCCTGTATATTATATTTTGGTCATTTAGTCTTTTTATACTACATTTTAACTTCTATTAATAATTTATTTATAAATGTACATTTTTTCAAATTATAGAATTATATAAAAAAGGCCTTCAGCTTATTTAATGATTAAGATGGTTTTGTACTATTTTTAGAATTCTTTGATGTTTGTTATAAAAAAAATTTGTATATAATTTTTGATTTTTTAAAAAAATAATGCATATGTAAGTTGTGTACACAGCTTTGCCTCCCTTCTTTTAAAATAGTTTAAAACATGAAAACATGTTTCAGAAAATAAATCTTCAAGCAATAATTGGCTATAAACAGGAAGTGAGTTGATTATAAATATATTTAAATCAATACAATAAATGCTAGAATACTTCAGCAGCGCTACCTATATTGTACAAATCCCAAGTCTGAATAAAGCAACATAGGTAAATGGTTAAATAACTATTTATACATATATTGTAGTATTGTTACACTATACATATTGTTACATATATTTTATTTGTGCAATGATCTCATTTTAAATTGTTAAACATATTTATTCAATGACTCAGTATCCAAAATAATAAAAGAGCAAATCTTTTATCCTACTTCAGTTCTGCCATTTGATGTACGATTGAGTGATAAATAGATATTTGATGGTAATATTTAATAAATCCCTATCCGTTACTGTCCTGACCCCAGATTAATTTTCTAAAAATAGATTTGTACTTAAAAGTAACGTATTAAGCAGAAAGCATTTGATATGTTGTTTATGATATATCCCAAGTAATAATAAATTTAACATATATAAACATGTAATCATATAATCACACCCAATGTGATGCTTAGCTTGAACGAGTAAAACAGACATTTTCTCAAGTCTAAGTAAGCTTAAAATTATTACTTTACTTAGCTGGCCCATATCCAGCAGATTCAAACAACCATCAAATTATTGGATTAAAAATCTCCACCTGATGTTTGACAGACCTGATGAAAAATATCTTCAGCCATTTTTTTTCTCTACAAGATAAACTGAAAAGATCCCTATCCTGCTGTGGACTTCTTTTTTTTTTTTTTTTTAACATGAAGCACCTAACTTTAATTACTTTGACATGAAGAATATTTTAATTTTACCAATACAAGTAATAAGTAATCAGAATGCTTAACACAACTTCTTAACATGAAGTTTTGGTTAATATGAGAGATATTTTTAATTTTTTACATGCACATACAAACACTCTGGTGTTAATATAAAATGAATTATAAAGGCAATAAAAGGTTTGATGTTAATAGACCAGGAAATTTTCACCATTACTTTTTTCAATTGGAGGAAGTTAAAGGCTTTTTGGTAATATAGTATGGGATGTGAAGGGAGGGGGGTAAAAATCATCTACTAAAACATCACATGATCATCATTTTCTATGCTTATACAAGCTGTTAAAACAGTAACAAACACTTTATACAGTAGTGCACCCAGTTCAAACCTTAGTAATTCTAAGATCTAGGTGCAGTGCTTGTAGATCAAAGGCTCCTCACTAGTGAAAACCACAAGCTAGAAACAAGTCTGGGGATATTGGATGAGTAAGCATTAGATAGGTCTTTTATGCACATACAAACCTTTTGATTACTAAGGCTTGCACTGGGTGGCACTACCATATGGAGGGTTTATCATCTATGTGCTAGCTTAAAAGAATATTAGATTTTTAAATATGCATATTGTTTTTTTACTACCATCTTTCATAAATCTACCCCCCCCCCATTTTCTTTTGACAAAAAGAATAAATTGATAAAATACTTTTTTAAAAAATCAAATCATGAAAAATATAATTACTCTCTTATTTAAAAATAAAAAAATTTTTTTTCAGCTTTCACAAATAAAATCATGGATGATCCTGTTTAGAAATTCATAATCCAGATTGCCAAAGAATCACACCCACTTTTTGTTTCACTGCCAATCGATTTAAAGTGGGTGGGCATTAAATGTAAATTTATTTGATTCTTTGAATCTGACCTGTGAGTTTCTAAACATATACTCTTGTTAGTGAAAGCTAAAGAAAATTACTTTTTTTTTTATTTTTCAGTTTTTTTTTTTGATACATTTATGTGAATAAAAGTGTTTTTTTTTTTTAATACTTTTTATTTTCTATCTTTTAATTTTATATAGTTCCAAAATTAGGAAATGATAAAAGTTTTGATACAATTTAATTCTACTAGATGGAAGCACCATAAAGAGCACTGAATTTCGCTTAAAATTAAATTCTTTGCTAATTTTTTTTGGTAAAATTGTTTGCAAACTCTAATATATATATATTGTTATTAGGAATACATATGTATGCAAACTTTCAACTAGATTAAAAATTGGAAAGTGGATGACAATTGAGATACAATATTTCAGACAGACAAACAAAAAAACTTATAAGCTAAATAAAAACATATAAAATTTTTAAATTTATGTATATATTTTTAATTTTAAATTTATCTTATTAAAGTACTAATATTTAAAATGAAATTTTTTAAACTTCTACTTAAAATTGACTCAATTAATATTCCCAAGGCAATTACTTTTAATTAGCTTTTGAGAAATCTAATTAAAAATGGGTATTTTTTATTTTGCATTGAAAATATTGAGTCACTTTAAGGATTTATTATACCTACATTGATCATGGACTGTCATTATTGCGTTTATTAGTATATAAATTCATTTCCTATGTAACAGTTCAAGCTGAAAATAAAAGCATATCACTTTTGTTTGCTTAGCGATTTAAATATCGATACTGTGAAAATTAAATGTTACTATACTGCATTCTGAGAGATAAGTCTTTTGAATAGATTAAAATTTTTTTTTTTGAAAAATCTTTTTTTTTCTGCCATGCATTGTTATAGTTTTAACATCGCACCGTTTATTTGGTTAACATGAAAATTTGAATGTTTCACTTTGTATTTGAGCATATCTATTCAATACTGAAGATTGTCATATTATTCACTTGGAAATTTACTTAACAGTCTATTGACCAATAGCATTCTTCAGCTCATTCTGATAGTACTGCTATCACTTTTTTTTCTTCGCTATTTTGCAGCTGTCTACAGTGCTGTTTTATCCATTCACATTTATTTAACAGTAGCAATTGGAACTAAATTTATTAGTTTAAAAAAAATCTGGAGATGTTAATATTCAGATATCAGAAATTCAAAGAGCCAACAATACTTTTGATTGGTAATATAATACAAAGAAAATGTCAACACCACTGATTGGTAGGAGTGACCATTTTTTTTATTCATTATTTCAGAAATAAAAATTGTAATTTTTAGTAACTTATTTACATATATATGAACAACATATTTGTAAAATATTTATTTTAAATCAAAGAAATATGGGATTTCAATTAGATTTTATTTGAACATGGTTGTTTTTAAGAAGATAAGTTAAATAAAACTGTAATTATGATAAAGCAGAAGTTGTGATTGATTTTCCAAAAAAAAAAAAACTGCTTTCATAAATGCCAGTGCAGAGAAATATTTAGTGAAATTTTAATAATAATAATTGCAATTTTACAGCAGAAATTTATCATTTTATGATTTCTGAACAAAAATTCATTTTGATTTTAAAACTGAAAATCAAGCAAGAAATAATTTATTCAATATATTTTCAATCGGCAGGGACAACCATTAAATAAGAATAGTAGCATTATATATTTTATTTTAGTGCTTTTTTTTTATTTTGAAAAGTTCAAATAGAATGTTTTTTATTTGTATTTGTAATAAATAATGTAAAAATTATCAGAATACGATATAAAATAAAAGCTTACTTGTAAAAATAAAATATTGCATATATAACTGAAACCACCATTATGGCTTTCAAATAAGAGTGGGAGGAGTTAATTAGCTAAAAAAGTAAACTGTACAGGAAGTGAATATGAAATGTGCTGGTCTCAAAATGGATATTAGGTTGACAGAATGGTTTTAAATCATTTCCTTCTTGATTCAAAGATATTTTTTCTTCCATTTCTACAATTTATTTTAACAATTTATGAAATAGAAAAAAAATTATACTTAAAAATTCTTGATTGCTTTTTTAAATTTATCAAAAATATTATTGATAAATGAGCCCATAAAGAAGATATTGAAAATCATCAAAGCAGCAGTCCAGCATTTTCATGTGAGCATTAAAAGCAAGAACCTAAGTGGTGACTTAAACAATCATCAGTTGATTTCAAAAAGATAGTCTTATCATCAGTGCTTACATTAGAAGTAGTACGATTTTAACTCCAGGAACCATTCAGCTCATAGTAAATGATATTCAACTTAAATTTGATGCCTTTCCATTTAAAGTTATAACAAGACATCAAGAGAGGGTGTTAATGATTTATCAAGCCTAAATTTTGTTACTTTCTAATTCAGATTTTCAAGTTTATAGCCAAAATTATTATGTATACACAGAAGAAATAAAAATTAAGTATAATATCATTACAATTGCTAAAAGTACAATTGAACAAGTGAGCTAATTAAATTTTTAATTAACCCTGCATGAAAAAGACATTTGCTATTATAATTAGCGTTCATGGCATACGGTCACATTTGTTGTATAAATGATTATTTAGTGAGAAAAAATTATATTCTCTTATATTTTCATTCAATAAGCCTTCATTATGCTAAACCTCACTTTTTATATATCATCATCAACCATTATCAATCCACTGCAGGATGAAGATCTCTCTAAGTTCAATCCATCTTCTCTTATCTTTAGCTTCTCTTCTCTGCATCACCCCTGCCCTTCATCCATCCATCTCTCTTTCTGAGTCTTTTACAATCTCTTGGAATCCAGTTTAAGACTTCATTTATCAATCTATTATCTCTTTTAGCAATATGTCCAGCCCAACTCCACTTTCATTGTTTTAATTTTTTCAATGAGGTCAGTAACACCTGTTTTTTTTCTTAACCATATCTTCTTGTTCCTCCTAACATGCATCTCTCCATATACATAAATATATACAATTTTTATCTCTTTTTGTTCCTCCTAACATGCATCTCTCCATATACATAAATATATACAATTTTTAACATATGTAACATACAGCATGCACATATCTGTTATTTAAAAATTACACACATATAGCAAAAACATCAACAAAAATAATTAAAAAATTAGAATATTATACAGTATATGTTTTTAATAGTTTGCATGTTTTTAGTGACACATGCAATACAAGAAGCAAATAGTACGCAAAAACTACACAGTACATGTAAAGAAACTGAGATAATGTGAACTCCAATTATAACATTGGAAATATTCATTGTTCAATATATCACATGAAGAAAGTCAACCAATCAATCTGCAGGATACATGTATTTTAAGACAATCATTGAACAACTAACTGCACAAGGTGTTGTCAATTGTCCGTGTGAACACACTGCAGCAAATTTCTTTATATGCATACATATGATGCAATTACTTAAAAGTTATGTATATACACTAAAACAGGGGTCCCCAACCCTATGCCCGCTGGCGCCATGGTGCCCGCAGACCATTTTACATGTGCCCGCCGCTATCTGAACACGATAAAAAATTATTTATCTGATACAAATAAATTCAATTTTTAAAATTTCTTATAAATTATTGTATTATATTGTAATCAAAGTGTAGGGCATACTATATTTTTACAGCGTAAAAATATAAATGTTAATTATATATTAAAATTTTATTTTTGAAATAAATATTTTTTTGTACATTATGTGTATTATTAACAATATCCAACTATAAATTTACATTGAAAAAATAAATGGTGCTCGCCATCTGGTTGGAAAAAAAAAAAAGGTGCCCGCCACCTGGCGAGTATTATAGAATGTGCTCTTAAGTGCAAAAAGGTTGAGGACCCCTGCACTAAAACAACAACAACAAAATAAATTAACCCCCAAAAAATAACATAGACATTTCTAAATGTGATATATACAATGTATACAAATCTAAGACATATAATTTAAAATTACATAAATGTGCATTAAGACATGATAAAAAAAATGATACCTTTTTTTTGCTTCATTCTTTTTACAATTAAAATTGATAATAAAATTAAAAGGTTAATATTTATAAGTGTTTTTAAATTTGATAAATTTATCTGCAGTGCAAAAGCATTAATAGCATCCATTTTCTTGTAATATTTTGCAATTGTAGTGCTAAAGTGTTTGCAGTGGGAATTAGAAAAACTAAAATTCATTTTTTTACTATTTTATTAGTGATTTCATGAGTTTTGATAAGTGGATACGTGTCTTAATATGTAAGAGCTGTTTAAAGTTTATGATATAGCTCTAAAATTGAAATGCATGAATAAATTATATTAAGATAGAAGCAGGCAGTGGCAAACTACCACCAATGATGATCAAATGTTATCACGTGGTTGTATGACTATTTACTAGATACTCCATCTATCTTTTGGCAGAGATCACATGTTTACATATTCATAGCTTTGTGAAATTAACACCATTGTGAACTCAAGAGTCAAAGTTTCTGTATCAATATCTAAATGAGGAAAGTAGTAAATATCGATTATGTCAATTGATAGAAGCCATTGTCCTCAGCTTTTGTTGCTTTGATGTTCAGACATCACACAAACTAAATGAACTTTGCATGCATTAAATAAAATTGTGATTAACAGCTCATAGAACATGCTGATTGAAAAAAGATATATTAATTAGATTTAGTAAAACTAATAGATAGTAGTATTAAAATGATTTGAAATATACTTAAGCTGAGAACATGTTTTTAAAACATTTTGCTTTTTATCTAAAGTATAATTTTTTAAAAAAAAATTAGTTAAAGATCATTGCGAGGTTGTCATCTCCAGATAATCTAAAATATTAATGATTTATTTAGATATTTATTTAATCCATATGTAATCAGTTGAATCGAGGCTTGATTGATACTAAGGTTAAAGTATATAATATACTAATCAAATCCTTAGTTTAAGTGCCCAAATTGATAGACTGAGCTTCAAGTCAAGTTCCTGTTACTCTCATGTTTTCACTATATCATTGCATCAGAGGTGAAGAAGTAAAAGAAAAACATCGATTAAAATTATGGCAGTAATCATATTTTTAAAAAGGCTAGATTAAATTTTACCCAGTCAAAGTCTTGAATTTGATATTAGACTCCTATAGGATTACATGCAAAACATCAAACTTTCTCAATGTTTATCTCGGGTATTACACATACCTTTTACATCACATCATAGAGTATCATTCTAATACGTTACTCAGAATTATTTTCTGTGATATGATTATAAATGTACACGTTACATATTGAAGCAGTAGTAAAAGTTATTTACGTGCTGTTACTGTTAGTAACTCTTACATATATAAAAATGTTATTGATAAAACCGACTCTATGTAAGTCTTTTATCAATCATTTCTTTTCTCCACGTATCCTGCCTTCTAATAAACCTTATTGTATATATTTTTAAAAATTTATTCTTAAAAATATTGATTTCTGATTAGAATGCTAACATTGTTGTTTTTTTTATCATCCATTTCTTCTGGTTGCATGTCTTTCAACTCACGGTGTTTTTTTTGTTGGTATTGTTAATCCAAATGCTACCCCCCCCCCCTTTTTTTTTTTTGTAATCCAAAATATCTAGCTTTCAGTACTAGATTTGAACAAATCGTTCTCTGTATTATCCTGTTGTTATAAAAGCTTCAATATTTTTTTCTTCTATTAATGAACTTTATAAGCTGTTATTTTTTGCGTGTGTATGTTTTGACAAACGATTATATATTATCACTTTTGTCCTTTGCAATTTAAAGCTGTGATAGATTTGGCATATCCAAAAAAGATTTGCTCTCACCCATAAAAAAAAAAATTCTATTTTGTCAATTGAATGAAAATATTACAATCAACCTGTCACTTGAACATCCGAGCAATTAATAACTGTTTATGATTTTTTTGTTGTTGATACTATATTTTTCTTTCGTCTGACAAACCCCAATATTTACTATGTTTCGTTTGTTTGGTAGGGATTAACTGCGCATGCAATATACATTGAAATGAAGTCAAAATTTTCTTTTTAAAGACTATATGACTTCTCTCCCTCTAAATACTTTTTAAAAAACAACGTAAACTCATCTATTTCTCCTCCTCCAGAAAATAAAAACTGTTTAAACAAGCGACCTCTTTCGAGGAAATCTTATATTGTAACTCTCGTTTATCATTCAGAAATAGGTGGCACTGTTTAAGAATAATAATTAAAAAAAGCTGTTTTCTCTCTTTCACATACAGATTTTATTGATGTTTTTGTATTCGTATCCTATCTCTTTGAACAAGTATTATTCTTTTGATAATATTTATACTGTATTTAAATATAAAAGTCCCACGAATTGTCCGTTATTATTTAAATACTAAAAATTAAATTTTATTTACTGCTTAAAAAATTAATTTGTATAATTGTCTTTGTTATTTTGTAAAATAATTATGTTCACATATACTTTTTTTTTTTTAAAAAGGTAATGATTGTACAATTATCTATTGTTTTCTATTATTAAATAGACTTTTTTTTTTGTTTCAACGAAAACTGCGAATAATTAATAAAACGTAAAAGATTTGGAGGCAACGTAGAGAATTATAGCAAAATATTTGACTCTTTATATAACTACTGTTTTTTCTTAATTTAATCACCGATTTATAATTTATTTAGACTTTATAAAAATACATGTGAAATTAAAGACTGGGCAATGTCTGAAAAAACAATCGAGTTTGTTTTATTATTGTTTTCTGGGTTTTTCCGTAGAACAAAATATTTCTGAGACAACCATTTCCTATTAAATAAAACAATAAAAGTAGCGTTGGTTAATTACAATTTTTTTAAACAATCTTTTGTTATAAAGGAGGAAAAATATTTAATTGAAATAAACTTCCGTTTTAAAGCTTTATTATAATATACAATAATTTCTTGAATAGTGAACGAACTCAAATTTATGAAAAAAATCCTGCATTATTATTTATTTAGTGTGTGTGGTTCATAACTTATATTTGATCATGGGTTGTCCTGAATCTGTTGATGAGACTCCAATTGTATCATTTCCAGCTGGTTTTATTGTTGGATCTGGAAAAGAAATTTGATATATTACAAGAATTGTATTTTTTATGTCACAATTCTTCAATTGTAGAACTTTGTTTGAACATCCAAAAAGGGGTTATTGATTTGAGCCAGTCTTAGTTGGAGAGACATTTCCCAAAAAGAGCATAAAAATGAAAATTAAGATTTTTATTATTGATTATAACTTATTTATACATTACAGCATGCCTGTTTTTATTCTAAGAAAAATATTTAGATAATAGTATTTTGTTCTTAATATGAAATATTATTTTCTCTTTGCCAAAAAACTTGCTTATATTATTTATAAAATTACATGATTATTTATCTTTTCAACATGGGTGTGATCAAGTGTGTCAGCAGTATGAGATAGCGTGGATAGTTGAGGGTCGTGTGAAAGTCTGAGTTCAAATCCCCTATATATTAGTTTCGTAAATAAATTTTGTAACTTTCTTTTTTAACAAACATTGGCATACTTTTTAAAGAATTAATTAATCTTGAAGACATGGTATTTTAGTTGTATTTATATATTGGACTATTTCCGTCATCTAATGTAAAGAAAAATTAACATCTATTTAATTAATTAATCTTATAAAAATATATGTGATAATTTAAAATCAATTGCAAAAAAAAAAAAAAAATGTGAAGAAATTGGCAGAATCTACTTGATTTGGAAAAAGTATAAGACAGAAAAGTTAGATCATATCAAAGATATATTTGTGAGTGTAAATATTTTAATAATTCAGAAGTATGTTTATTACATCCTAATGATCTCCTAAGATGTTATGAGCATTAAAATCAAATAAGATTTCTTTTTACATGACTTTTTTTTCCTCAGTGATGAAAGTTTATTCATCACAAAAAGAAGGTACAGATACAATTAAATAAAAGGTTTACAAAGAATGGTAAAAATGAAATTCAGTAGCAACATGGTGAAAGGGGAAGAATACATATGAAAAGGGAAAGGGGTGCAGAAAGTGTGTGTATTAACCATTAAAGACAAATGAATGTTACAATTAGGCTTTATTTGTAAAGTCTAGAGTTTAAATATGAGTAGCATTTTGGGAGTACAATATTGAGAAATCCAATTTGTGATGGATGAGTTGAGAATAGGAAAACACTTGGAGATAGCAACATTGGAAATAATATATTTAAATAGGGTGAATCACTTGCAATTAAAATCATTAGGCCAAACTGCAGTTTACTTTGCAATAATACTTGGATAAAATCGTTTATAACAATAATGCTAAAACCGCTATGATTAGCATTTTTTTCCTTCTTGTAAATGAGAAAATCAACATTGGCAACAATCCCCACAGCACCCTCATCCTAGGCCTCCCTCTCAAAAGAACTAGGATTTAGGTCTATGCCCCTCCCCAACAATCAGACTCTCATTCAATCAGCAAAGTTGAGTATAATGAAAATTTTAATTAAAAAGTGCAATTAGGAATTATTTGAAAAGTCTAGAATTCAAATATGAATAGTGTTTTAGGAGTACAATATTGGAAAATCCACTTTGCAGTAGATAAGTTGAGAAATAGGAAACCACTTGGAGATAACATAAAATACTGACTAAATCAATCTATTGTTCAGTTCTTCCAAATGACCTCGAATATCTTCACAAGAGAGCAATCCTGAATACTTTGGAAAAATTATGAAAAGACTATGGAGAACAAGGAAAAAAAATCAAAGCTTCAAAATGTCTCTGCTGAAAACCATTCTAATTCATCATGAAAATCACATGAACAGCAAAAGGCTAGCCCTATCAATAACAGCATTGGAAGTAATAAAATTAAATAAGGTGAATCATTTGCAATTAGAATCATGAGGCCAAAGTGCAACTTATTTTGCAATAATACATGGATAAAATTATTCATGACGATAATGTTAAAGAATCACCTTTATTAACATTTTTTCTATCTTGTGAATGAGAAAAACCAATGTTGGTAATGATCACCACAGCGCCCTCATCCCAGCCCCCTCCCTCAAAAGAACTAGGCTTTAGATCCCTGGGGGTCCTCCCAACAACCGTACTCTCTCATTCATTCAGCAAAATTAAGTGAAATGAAAATTTTCATTAAAAGATAAAATCTCTGTAGAAATCTTTTGTAATTTCAGTGGTTGCCATATATTTATATAGCGTTTTTATAAAAGTTGAAATTATTCTTACTTGTGATTACATTGTTGATATAGCTTGTGTATGAAAAGAGAGCTAAGAAAATCCCCTTTTTAAAAGGGATAGTTTTAGAGAAATTTGATTCCCTAAACTAGGAAAAAGGGAACGAAACAGAGAGCCAGAAACAGTGTTAACTGGAGACTTTTAACATAAATTGTTATAGCAGACATTATTCAAAATTTATACATATACAAGTAATTAAACACTACACAAACAGATAATAATACTAAAGTTATTTTACTTACGCCCTCTACAGAATTTTTTTCAATATTTATCTTTGATGGAAAAAATTAAGTCATTTCTTGCACATAGCGATACAATTTCTATTGAAATCTGCTCATGACATTTACTATAATTTGAAGACCATATTGAATAATGCAAACCCTCTCAAATAGAAATTGCATTGCTATGATATGTTTTAATTGATTTCTGTGTTGCTGATGATATCAAGTTTACTGATAGAAAACTGTATTGCATAAGAAATTGGTCATTTCCCCCCATCAAACTGTGGCATTTGAAATATCAGAACATTTTTTTTTATAGGGGGCAAAAGAAAAATAACATTAACATTATTATGTATTTACATAATGACATAATTTTTGATGTATTTTTATTTTCTAGCAATACGGGTAAAAATAAAAAAAGCTGCCATCATTTATATATCATTTTTTTACCCATTATGATAATTGAGGAATGAATTTGCAAGTGCTATAGTTCCTCGGTTTATCTATCTGGACATTACACTTTATAGCAAAATTAAACTTAAGAATATTCTGAAGTAATATTTATATATTGTACATATGTGCATGGGAGAGGGGACTTTCCAAATAGACATTTTGCATGCTTCAAAATATTGTCCATCTGAAGAAAAAATGCAATTGTATATCTCAAATCCATAGATACTATATAAATTTACATTAAGAAATTTATATATAGCCACATCACTGTATTCTTAGTTATTCATCAAGATAACCGATTTAAGCCCAAGTATAACCTGGATTTTTATTTTTGAGGGAAATTCAAAAGCTTGTTGTATATGTCTCAAAACCAAGGAGATGGCTAAGGTCTGTGATAGAAATTTACTTATAGTCACACAATTGATCCTTAATAACTTTCTGATCTATTTTTAAATATCTCCTAAATTGTGGATCATCACTTGCCATTTCACAAATAAAGAGAGAAAGATGCTAATTCTAATAATACGTGACTAAACTATTACTACATTTTTTGTAACATCTTTCGTACATATAAAAATAGATGAAAGCAAAGTACAGGCTCAATACTTGTTGCTATGTAACCCTAATCCCACGATTTTTTGTTGCTATGCAACACTAGTCTAACTATTCGTAAAAAAGTTGCACATAATACAATCAAATTTTTCTATTTTAATTTTCATCTGATTAAATCAAATGACACTGGGATTTTTGCAGCCCATTTAAGGATACATAGATATCCATTTACTGACCAATATTGGATTTTTAGCTTGGGTTGATTATGAGAAGGCTAATTTGAGTTTCTTGAAACTATTATTAAAACCACATCCACACTGAGTTTGGATTTGAGAGTCATGAATTTGACTGGTCTCATACAATTGAATTTCATCAATTTATATATATACAGATTTTCAATGAAATGGAAGACTGAAAAGTTGTGAGTTGGAGTAGTTTGAAGCCTGTCCATTAAAGTATGAAGATTTGTGATCTTAATATAAAGCTGAGCACTGGTTGTATATATGTATGGAGATAGTAATCTGGACCAACTGATGAGTGCTGGTTTAGCATGAAATACATATATTGGTGATTATTTATCTTTTCAACATGTGTGTGATCAGGTTGGTCAGCAATATGAGATGGCTTGGAGAGTTGAGGGTTGTGTGAAAGTCTGAGTTCAAATCCCTTATATATTACATATATATATACACAGATAGAAATTATTAAAACATTTGTCTGCATAGATATTGAAATGCAGAAATTATATATATATTCCACCTGTCTTAACAAACCAGATGAAATTAGCAATTAAATATAATTATTATAAACAACGATTAATATTTAAAATTACAGAGGAACCATATCTGCTATTTGTACCCCCACCCCCCAATTGTCTAAATCATACAATATATATAATAACATCTTATTAATAAACTTTGATTAGAATAGAATACATATTGCTTATTGAATTGCAAATGTATAGTTCTTTTCAATATAAATATATAACACAGCTGCTTTTATATATTGTACCATTTACATATATATGGTACAAGTATATTGGCATTGGGTACGATTTAAAAATTGAAAATGGTCAATAATATATATATATATTTAAATGTACAATGAAAGCTATTTGTGCTTAATATTATCTATTTAATTAATATTGGAAAGAATGTAAGCACATACAGATAACTTAAGAAATGTGACATTGCTATTCCTACAGCTTTTATACTTAGGTGATATTTCTCTGCAAATGATTAAGCTTTCAATATATTTTTATATTGCAAATAATATATGAGTTATCAACAGCGGTATTACAAAAAAAATATAACTTTTTAGCATGAAATTTGAAGAACTCTATTTGCGAGCAAGGATTTGAAATATGTGGTCTAAAGAAAACTTAGTTAATTTAAAATATATTTACACAATAACATTTTACCTCGTTTCTATATTTTTTCTGAATATAAATTAATTAATTAAATTTCATTTATCTTATACCCAGCATGTTAAAGTTTTCTAGCCTTTTTAAAATTTAGTTTACCCTATGAAAAAACTATTTTGAATGAAATCCTAAAAGTTTATCTAATTCAGTAGTACAACTGAATGACAATGCTGTTAACATAATATTTCACTGCAAATGATTGCTATCTCAACACACTTTTATATTGCAAATAATAATCCATAAATTATTAATAGCAGTATTGCAAAAAGTTTGAACTTTTTATTATGAAAATTTTAACATAGTGGTATTTTTTTCACATTTCACTTGCAAGTGAGAAATTGAATACGTGGTCAATCAACATCAATTACTGCTGCCCTCTTTCTGTGTTTTTATGGTATTATTATAAATCCAAATGGATTTTTAATAATGCAAATTATCAACATTTTTAAAACAATTAAGTACTATAAAGCAAAAATTCATACCCTAAGTGATTTTCCACAAAAAAAGAAAGAAAATTGTGTATGATTAACCAAGATTGGTGCAATATTTGTTGAGTTATAAAGTAACAAATAAACAAATTTTCACATTTATATATTAATATATAGATATAGATGCAGATGAAGTATGCCTTAATGAAAATTATAAAAAAAAACGTGTTTTTTTTTTAAAAAAGAATGGGTATGCATTGGAATTTTATATATTCCTAATTAGACGTTTGGTGAGAATGCTTGGTATTCTGTTAATCTGAATCAAATCTCTCAACAGAGTTTCACCAAATATCATCTATCATAAATAATTTTTAATCAGATTGTTTTTTTAGATAAGACAAACAATAAAAGATGTTAAATTAATTATTAGATGAATATATTCTGCTGTAAAATTAGAATAGCCATACTAGTAATTAATAAATATCCACTGTGTTAAAAAATAAGATAGGAGATTAAATAAATTAGTATACAAAAAAAAATGGATGAAGATGAAAGAAATAGTAAGGGAATGCTAAATGGGTTGTCAAAACAATAAAAAAAGAATTGATTACTATTAAAGAAAAAGTAGAAGTATGATAATGAAGGAATTCACAAAGAAATTTAGAAAACGCATCTACTTATTGTATGATATTATCAAGATGGAATAGAAACATATAAATTAATCTCAGAATGCAATACTTTTGAAATGGAAAAGTGATGAAACTAAAAAAATGTAAAGAAAGAGTTACAATGATAGGAAAAATTTGGTAAGATTTTGTTTAATGTAGGTGAAAACTAATGAAGACATTTGCAATAAAAGTGGAGAAGATATTTGAAATATAGGATAGAATAAAGAAATATTAATAAAAAGTTATGATACTGCACAAAAACTTGTCTATCATCTTTTTATTATTATTATTATGATGATGACGATGATGAAAAAAGAACTTAAATCTTTCAAATTTTTTTAATTTAAAAGTTTTTGTTAGTTGAATTAAGCTAATTCAATCTTAATTCTGTTATACATGTTAATTTATCTGCTCTGAAAACAGATTGGGTAACCAAGCAATAAGTATTATGACAGCAATAACATTTTGATAGTCAGTGATATTATTTTACTATAACTTGCTAACCCCTTAACACAATTTATTTTAGCATTTTAATCACACAACTTTAATAAAACTTTTTTATATCATCTGTTGCATAGGTAATCAAATAAGATGTAACAGAGATATCATTTATGGAGCAAATAGATACCAGTAAATTAAATAAATTATTGGGAAAATTAAAGTTAGGAGTACTGTAGACATATTGCATCTAGTATAATTATAGTGATAAATAAATTTTTCTATGTTTAAATACGACCCCATAAAATAAATATAGAAATTTACTTCTTATTGAATTGTTGAGAAGAAAATTTAGCCTTGGCATAGCTGATGAAGAAAGATTTTTGAAACTGTAATACTTTTTGTATGATTCATTTCTTTTTAATAATTATTTTCCCTGGGCAGTTTAACCTAGTTGTAAAGCTAAACTTTCTTGGATTGTTTCTGATGAAAGTAAAAAAAAGTGTTTGGTTAGATACTGCTGTCACATGATACTCCTTCCCCTGAACATGATTACAGGACAAATAAATCAAGGATGAATCAACTAGAATAGGTAGGAAATTAATGATTTTATTTTGTGATATTAAAATATAAGTAACAAATTAACAAACATTCTCAGTGAATATTTGTAATCAAATCAAATGATTTTATTTTGAGATATTGTTATATATGTAATAAATTGATTAACATTCCCAGTGAATATTTGTAACCAATCAAATCTTAAAAATTTGAGATGTACTTGTTCACACTTATAACAGATATTGAACTATCTCTCCATGTAGAAATCTTCAAGCCAATCTCTCTTACTATATATATATATATATAAGTATAGAGGATTTGAACTCAGATTTTCAAGCACCTTCAACTATCCACACTATCTCATACAACTGATACACATGACCACACACATGTAGAAAAGATTAATAATCACCAATATACATATTTTGTGCTAAACCAGCACTCATCAGTTGGTCCAGACTATCATCTCTCACACACATATATAATCAATGCTCAGTTTATATTAAGATAAATCTTCATACTTTAATGGACAGGCTTCAATTCACTGCAACCTCCAACTTTTCAGCCATCCATATCATTGAAAATCTGATGATGAAAACTCAAATCCCATGCTGATGCTAATATTATTGCCATGCCCATGTTGACCTGAAGTCACTCTGACCCCTCATGTATAGGACAGTATCCATTAAATACATATAAGAGGGATGGACAGGATACAAGCTTAATATGTAAATATTTGAAACCAGGCACTCTTCACAAACCTGGGAGCTTAATTGTAAGTATAGAGGATTTGAACTCAGATTTTCAAGCACCCTTCAACTATCCACACTATCTCATACAACTGATACACATGACCACACACATGTAGAAAAGATTAATAATCACCAATATACGTATTTCATGCTAAACCAGCACTCATCAGTTGGTCCAGACTATCATCTCTCACACATATATATAATCAATGCTCAGTTTATATTAAGATAGCAAATCTTCATTCTTTAATGGACAGGCTTCAATTTACTGCAACCTCCAATTTTTCAGTGAATTGAAGCCTGTCCATTAAAGTATGAAGATTTGCTATCTTAATATAAACTGAGCATTGATTATATATATATATGCGTGAGAGATGATAGTCTGGACCAACTGATGAGTGCTGGTTTAGCACGAAATACGCATATTGGTGATTATTAATCTTTTCTACATGTGTGTGGTCATGAGATAGTGTGGATAGTTGAAGGGTGCTTGAAAATCTGAGTTCAAATCCTCTATACTTACAATTAAGCTCCCAGGTTTGTGAAGAGTGCCTGGTTTCAAATATTTACATATTAAACTTGTATCCTGCCCATCTCTCTTATATGTATTTAATGGATGCTATCCTATACATGAGGGGTCAGAGTGACTTCAGGTCAACATGGGCATGGCAATAATATTAGCATCAGCATGGGATTTGAGTTTTCATCATCAGATTTTCAATGATATGGATGGCTGAAAAATTGGAGGTTGCAGTGAATTGAAGCCTGTCCATTAAAGTATGAAGATTTCCTATCTTAATATAAACTGAGCATTGATTATATATATGTGTGTGTGTGAGAGATGATAGTCTGGACCAACTGATGAGTGCTGGTTTAGCATGAAATATGTATATCGGCGATTATTAATCTTTTCTACATGTGTGTGGTCATGTGTATCAGTTGTATGAGATAGTGTGGATAGTTGAAGGGTGCTTGAAAATCTGAGTTCAAATCCCCTATACTTATAATTAAGCTCCCAGGTTTGTGAAGAGTACCTGGTTTCAAATATATATATTGTAACAGTATGAAAAATAGAGCTGCTTTAACCTAACCAAGAGATGCAGGTAGAGGGGATTCGAACCTCACTTACTCCTCCAGATTGTTACTAAGCAACTTACTCCCCAAACCTCACTAAAATTTGTTCTTTATGTATGCCCGGTAGTCAGGGAGAGATAAG
The DNA here is from genome assembly GCA_028023455.1 of Epiperipatus broadwayi. Lineage (NCBI taxonomy): Eukaryota > Metazoa > Onychophora > Udeonychophora > Euonychophora > Peripatidae > Epiperipatus > Epiperipatus broadwayi. The sequence goes on from JAQFVV010012470.1 coordinate 3,641,147, forward strand.
ATCCCAAAAAGGGGAATTTTAACCAAGAAAAATCAGGTTTAAGCTACATAATGACACAGACAAGATATTGATGAGATTAGTGAATGAAAGTTTATTGTTCAATTAAAAGAAAATACAATTTGAAGAAATCACTAACACAAAAAAAATGTTGCAAGTTATTTTCTTACATCTACAAACATGGATGCATTCGTAAGATCCAATTAATATAATTAAACAATAGTACGGTAATTACATAACAATACCATATTTAAACAGAGCAAAACTCTCCATATAGTATTGCCACCTGTGCTAAACAGAGTAATCAATGGATGCCAGAAGGCTTGTGCATAAAATCCCTATCTAATGCCTACTCATCCAATATCCCCAGACTAGTTTCTGGCTTGTGGCCTTCGTCAGTGAGGAGCTTTGGATCTGAGAGCACTGCATCTAGATCTTAGGATCTAATGCAACCCTCTAGCAACCACCTTTTATCTCTACTTAACTACAAAACTATGAGAATGAAATTGAAAGCACAGGTGGCAATACTGTATGGAGAGTTTTGCTCTGTTTATCAACAATTAATGTGCTAATATAGGAAAGTGATCATGTGATGCTTAATGGTTTAATACCATATTTAGCCAACAACTGGATGCTTTACATTAAAGGAGAGAGACAGCAAACATAACTCTAGGGTTAAATTACAAAAAACAGATAATTGGTTAAACTAGTTAAATAGATTAAGGCCATGTTCAAATATAGCCTGCATTTAAATGACAAAATAAAGTTTAATCCCCCAGTGGACATTTTTCAGATTTACTCGGTAATATTTTGAGCATATGATAAAGTAAGGTTTTATCCATAATGAAATTAAAAACTATCATGGTCCTTGGTGATTCAATTATGTGAGATTAGAAGCAAGTCTTGGGGCACAAAGGGTTTATACATAGCTAACTTGAGGTCTAGATAGCACTCTGGGTCTAATACATAGTAAAAGAAATGGAGCTCATTCACCGCAGCATGATCCAAGCTCAGAACCAGAGTATAAGTGCTCAAGTCCAGTAAATAATATTCGAAAAAGGGTCAAGATCTACTTTATCATCAATGGCAATCTTGGTGCGGTGTTAGCCTATGAATTGAAGATGACTGGAGCTATGGATATGTACCGAGACACCCATGAATCACTGAGTAGCACAATATAAGAGAAAATGTAGTCAAACGACCATTAAACTTTAAAAACCTCAAGTAAAATATACTTATATGAAATAATATGACTTCAAAATTTTCTGAGACTGAGAAAATATTCACTCTTACAAATAATTATTACTTTACACCTTTTAACTAACATTAAAATATAAGAAAGATATATATATATATTAATTAATCACTATTTAACTAGTTCACCCTTAGAGTTAATGAAGAGTTAAGATTTTAATTTATATATATATTGTAACCTAGTGTTATTGACACTCGGTTTATTTGGCATTATTTCCACAGGAAATCAATGCAATTTTTTTTTAGAAAATAAAAAGATAAAATAATAATAATATTAAGTGATTAATAAAATATGCTATTTACTCACTTTAACGTGTTTTAAGCAAATAACTAATAAATTTAGTAATTTGATGTCATTTTGAAGAAGAGCATGAATAATTTAATTAAAATATTAACAATAAGAGCAATTTAATATAGTATAAAAGCACATATTATAAACAGTAATTGATTTTGGATGGGTAGAGGGAGAGTAGATGAGTATCTTGTCATAAAGCACAATAACTTCTGGTAAATTTTAAATTAATTTAGATAATAGTGTATATAGAATTATACATCACTAATAAGCATTGTTAATTAAATATACTTATTATTTTTCATTATTTGTCAATTTACTTTGTAATCCATTTAAATCATACGGAAATATATAACTGTAATAAGTTTTTTTTTTCCTTTTCTTTTGTTTATGTTATAATTAAATGATTATTTTTCTGTAAGAGGTCGCTAAAAGAAGACCGCCAAATTTTGAAGAAAGTTTAGTCTGACTCTAGTTTTACAAGGAAGAAGCAGTACTGAAATTCGGTAACAAATTTTTTATGTTTTTTTATTGCAGAAATAAATATAAGTCCAGTAAATTTTTAATAATATCATGCGTGGCTAATCCTTTTTGATAAGATATTCTGTTTTCTGTTGCCATCTACCTATTTAAAGCTTTTTATACGCAAAAATGTACTATCTTATGCTAAAGTTCAAAATGACCGTATTGACTACAGCAATCACGGAAAATGTCATTATGTTTAAAATAAGTAATATAAGTAATTTCCAGGAAATAATCAATTATTGGTTAACTTTACCTTATTTAATAATCTTTTCGTGGTATAAAAGAAAAATTATAATTAAAAAGACATATTATAAAAGCCAAGGAAAGTTAACTAGAAAATTTCGCGCTCTTTCTAAAAGAAATTGTCTGCTTTGAAAATAATGTAAGTTCCCCACGTTAAAATATGTTTTATTCACTGAAAATTATCTAAAAATAATATTAATGATCAATGATATTTACTTATGCACCTGTATATTTTTTTTAAAAAAAAAATATAAATGTTCTCAAGGCAAATATCGGAAAATTTGTATGTGCATTTTACGGAGAATTCCTTATTAAAGACAAATTACAATTCCTAGAGTAGGAATAAAAACTACAAACATTAGTGACTTAATTATAACCATAATATAATATGTTATATTATACATCAACTGGAGTCGTTAAAACTTTATATCCACGTAAGTCAGCTGCAGTCATTATAATAATAGTATTTTGGAAAATTCACGCATTAGTTTTATTCCTAAGCCAGCTAGCTAAAAATGATACATATCGCCAATAGTAAAAAGAAAAGAATTGTATATGTGATCGTCTATCGTCAAATATTCGTCATGTTAAAATATGTATTGTTTTCTTGGATCCCCAAAATTATAGCAGTTAATTCAAAGAAGAATTAACATCCAACACTGCTATGTTTTCTTTGCCTAATTTATTAATTGCACCAGAATGGAGGCAACTTTTATATAAATGAAATAATAAAATGTGTTTCTTATTTTAAATTTGCTTCGTGAACTACGAATGGATCAAGTTCTTCATCTAGATAAATTGCCCAACGGAAAAACATTTTTCTAGTGAGATAATAAGCACTTGTTAAGTAATGATTTTTTTTACTAATTTGTAAAATTATGTGTATTTTTTTTTATATCAACAGGTTAAAGGCTGTATAGTCAAGTAATATTTAAATGACCTTGTAATCATAAAGGTATGTTTTCATATAATTATTCTAGGTTAAATTTATATTCGACATGAAAAAAAAATTTTTTTTATAAAATGTGTTTACTTATGATATGCATTATGGGTATAAATTTATATGTTAGATGCGTAAAAGAAGAAAAATTCAGATACTTAATAGGTAAAATATCTAGTTAAAATTATCAGAAGTAATTAAAGAGAAGTGTTATACAGGATATTACTTATTTAAAGTTTGAAACAAATTTATACTATGTTAATTGAGGAACTTATTCCCAATTATTTTTTATTAACGCATTCACTTAATTTAGTTCAAGATACTAGACTACCAATTACTTGTTGAATGTTTCTTTGGCAAAGGTGAAAATTATTATGGTTTATTCTGTGTTATCCATTGATTTCAGACGTTGATCTAAGTATACCCCGGAACATAAATTTAGTGTAATTAGTGTATTTGCTTGCCTTGCCCCGATATACCATTGGTATATGCTTAATATTCGCATAAGTAATAATTGTAATGTCTTTATTTTGTGGGATGGAAAATGATCTCTCCAAAAGCTTTGTTTTCCATGAGGGGAATAGATAAATCTAGTATTCGGGTATGTTTATAACCCAAGTGATCGCTTCTCAGAGTTAGGACGATCAGTAATTTATATCGTATTTAGTGTATTTCATTCGTTAAAATCCCAGGAGAGGATTATAATTGGGTGTGTGTTCCTATTATGCCCAAGTAAGAGGCAAGGACCCACCAAACTATTCTCATGTAGTAGTTAACTCTACAGACCTTCAGTGTTATTCCATATTCCTCATGAGAAAATAGAGATAATTCCACCACGGAAGGTGTTGATTATTGTGTTTTGTTTAGAAAGTTATGGCAAGATAACGGGTATATTGGAGGTTAATTCCTCAAGCTCCATTTAGTATAAATAGCGTGCTAGTATATATGATCAATGTCTGGATTGTGCGGCGGAATAGTGCTGGTAATCCACGCGTAAGTCAATGGAGAGAGTAAGTTTAAAATTGTGTGATTTAGAAATTTTTATTTGCCAATGGAGGGTTCAAATACTAGGTTTAATTCGGGTTAATGATTAAGTAGCACTCACAATATAACTTATACTGAGGAATACAATGTGTATAACAACTTCAGTTGTTATTAAGGTAAATATTAAAATAATAAGGGTAACTTCTGATAAATAACCCATAAATTATAATAAGTTATCTAAATAAAAACTATCATTTAATTAAAGATATGATAATAAAAATCGTTTGTACGTTTTGCCTAGAATCAAATTGTTTTTTTTTTGTTTTAAAACAGATCGTTAGTCAATAAAGTTAAGCAACCGTTCATATAAGATACACTAAACGGATGAGTTGATGTATCGATAATAATATTTATTTTGTTATATTCAATTTGCATAAATGTAAAAAGAAGATGAAGAAGTAGTTCGAATCCAGGTCTAAAAGTATAGACGAATTAATGTTAGTTATATTTTGTTTTATCCATATGGGATCGAATAAATTGTATATGTTTGTTTATTATGTTAATCATAAAGGATAGTTTTGTTAAACTGTAATAATAAATTATAATCTTGTTAAAATTTAATAATAAATTATAGTCTTGTTACAAGTTGTTTTGAGTCATTTTTCTTGTGTGCTAAATAAGTGTATTTGCATAATACTTGCAATACTTTTCTTGAGTCCGAAATCATTTATGAAATCTTAAAATTCAATACACCAGATAGACAATTGTAAGCAGATCAGAATATTTCATTATATTTTAATTTAATAAGAATTATTTATGGAATTGAAAACTTCAGACCAAGACATTTTATTTTATATGTGTGTAAAATCACTTTATTCCCAAACTAGTAGGTTTTGGTTGCACATTGTTTCGTACACATTTAAGTGAAGTGTCTAAGTAATAAATCTTAGTTAAATTATTGTGTTGTCATGGATGATGGAAGGACACAAAAGCACCCTTGTCTTTTCATCATTCCGACTGAGATTCTGGATAAAAGGGCTGTATTATTCAAAATTATGCGTTGTTATTGAATATGGTTATCATCACGTCAACTATTATGATAGTTAATGTGTGGATGAAGACACCTGGAATTTAATAAGGTAAATGTTTCCTATAGCCGACCAGAATGTTAGTCATATGCGACAACACAATACTGCCGAGCATTTTTCTTTAAAAATAACAGAGAACCCTGAGATTAGTGTCATTATTATAAGTGCTCTTAAATTAAGAATTGATCAATTATGATCAACATTACAAGCGTGGCATGGCTTAAGAGATTGAAACTTCTGATTGTATAATAATAAAATATTGAGATCATATTGGCAAATTAATGAATGTTTTATTTTAGTCAGTAATATTAACAATGACATGAAATCGTCATTGTCGAACAATACCAGAAGTACTTACAGCTCAGAGAATGTGTTTTGGATAGAGAAAGAATGTTAGTTATTCTAAATTTTCTTTTTAAATTTATTTTATTAATGATATTTTTTTTTAATTCTATCTCTGTCTGAACTGCATATCGCTGTAGCTGAATTATTATAACTAACCAAACGTCGAGCTATATTAGGTAATATAGGGTTTGCTTCCCGTCCTATACGGAAGCGTTTAGGCTTCCGAATTGATTTAATAAGAATGTATCCGTTTATTAGGTTAGAATATATATAACTGTACTGTACCCTCTCTTACATTTAATAAAATTACAAACGCTTAAGCTATATACATTTTAGACAAATATATATATATATTAGCAAAAACCCAGGCTGACTTAAAGAAAGTATAAAAAATATAAGGCATGATTGGATCTCATAAAATGCATAAAATTGAACACTTTTATATTTCTAAGCATTGAATTATTTTTCTTAAAAAAAAAAAAACAATTGCGAGTTGTTTTTTTCTCTCTTTCTAATATATACTTTAAAAAAGTCAGTAAAACCAACACTCGTCAGGAGGGAATTTGGAAGTTTTTTTTTATCCAAATGTTTTATAATAATCTAAAATCTCTCCGTATTCCTTGTAGAGGGTTAAACAAGTAAGAATAAATGAAGTTAAATTATTTCTTCCTTCCAGTTCCTCCTATATATATATTCCAGACTATAAGAAAGAAATCGAGTTTCTTTCTTTTAAAAAAAAATATAAGTAGTATACAATTCTAGTAATGTATATTGGCGATCTGTTAATTAAAAAAAAGAAAGAAAGATTTACTTATACATTAACGAGATTAAGAATCGCCATTATACTTGTCAACAAAAAAAAGTAACATAATGAAAATGTAAAAAAAATTATCAGGCTATATATATGACACACATTATAATTATAATACATAAATGATTTAAGTTTATGAATTAAGTCAAAATAAAATATAAGTGGAAATTAAAGTGACCAGTAACCATTTAAGATTGCGTATGTCTTTATTAGATAGCTATGAAGACATTCTGGTCCGCAGTTCGTACTGATGGCTTAGAGTGATTTCTGTCCTCGGTTATCCATTTATAGCAACAGGCAAAATTGTTCTAGCACTCTACATTTCTTGGGTTACATCTTTCAGGCTCCAGCAGACAGGAAAACGATCGAGAGATAGAGAGAAAAGTCTACTCAGCCATTTTTCCTACAGCACCCATTTTAAGTTCTTTTTTAAGTTTTTTTTCTTATAAATTTATTCAGCAGGGAACTAAGATATTTTCCCGATTGCAGAGAGCTCTTTTCCAAAAAGTTAACTATATTTCTTTATTTCTTCACCAATAAAAAAAATATCTTTGTGGTTGCTTTTCGGTCCAAGCAGTAGAGCTGAGCCAGGTAAAAGAGCGAGAACAATAGACAAACTCTCAATTTATACCTAACTTGTTGGCCATCTTACATTCCAATGCCATTGTTCTGCTGTCTTATTTTTAATTAAAAAATTTTTTAATTAATTATTCCTATCTAACTAATCTTTTTCTCTAACGAGTTCTGTGATTCTAGGAATTTTATTTTGTTATCTAAAATAAAATCTTTTAACTTGATTTCATAAAATTTCTTGAATATGCTTTAAAGTTTCTATTTAAATTTAGCCTACATTCACTGTGGTTGGACTCAGGGTCTTTAGTTAAACCACAGTGAATAGTGAAGCAAGCACATATATATTTAATATGTATATATGTGTAGTTTCAATATTGTATGAAATACTCTTATAAAATGCCTTAACGTTTATACAGAAATGATAATGAGACTTTTCTGTTAAAATGTCTCAATTATAACCAATTTGATTTTGAATGTTCAGATATTTCAAGTCTCAATTCCAAAGTTTTCTCATGAAATACATGTATACTGAGAAAATGGTCTGAAAGATTTTACATTCAGAAGCATATTCTTCCATTCTCACTACATTTATGCCTTCTAGTATAAGAACCACAAATGTCCAAGTGCATTGTTCAAAAAAAAAAATTCTAAAAAGTGCTACATTGATGAAAGCCAAGGTAGAAAGTAGTTTGATGATATTTGGATAAGACAGCACTGAATCAGGGATATATCAAGATTTACCATCTGACATCTATTAATTATTAAACCTTATACTTGATGGTATAAAAGTATCAAGGAAGGCAGAATATACTAATGAATAGTTATGTGTAAACCAAAATCATGTGATCGCTTGTTGTTAAAGAGATTTTACATTGAGTGATAGTTTAAGATTTGTTACAAATTTGGAAGAAAGTGTTGCAAATCAAAAGATTTGATTGGTTACAAATATTTATCAGGCAAGTTTGGTCATTTACTGCAAATATATTCCTCACAATGTCATATGTTTCATTGATGTTATAGTGTGAATTATATGCTAAAACATTCAATTTCTAAACAAAAGATATAAAATATGTAAAAATATTTTTTTAAAAAAATAATGATTTATGAAAACAATACTAGTTGACTAAAAAGTAGACAAATAACAAAGTAATCTGATTAAAAATAAAAAAGACCCCCCTTCCCGAGTCTCAGTTAATTTGCCATTCTTGAAAAATATCAAGTCTTAAGAATCCAGATTTGTTATAAAACAATTGGAAATTTCAGGAATATTTTCTTTTCAAAAAAGGCATTTGAGCACCAAATAAATTATAAAAATCAAAAAGGCCTCAAATGCTTTTATAAAATGACAATATTCCTGAAATTTCTAATTGTTTTATAATATGTCTAGATTCTTAAGATTGCTTATATTTTCCAAAAGTGACATATCAACTGAGGTTCAGTTTTTTTTCTCATTTTTAGTCGGTAGTACTGTTTACATAAAAGCATTATTTTTTTTTTTTAAAAAAAAACTCAGTTCAAGCAAATTTCAAAAATTTGGACATACAGACAGAAACATACACAGATAAGCTAAGTTAATAAAAAAGCATATAAATAGACAAATTTGACTATCATAACTGGGTGGATGTTCAAGTGTTTCAAATCTCTACCTCACTTGATAGATAGGAGTTTCTCATGAATTACATGTACAGTGGAGAAAATGATTTAAAAGATTTGTTAAAAGCTTACAGAATGCATTACAAAACACATACATATATATGTATAATATGATGCTAAAATTAAACTACATAAAGTCATGGCAGAACGCCATTAGCAACAATGAAACTTAGATGCCAGGAGCAACTTTCTAACAGATACAGTATATTTGTACCTGCATACCATGCCTAACAATTTTAATTCAAATCTGAACTAAGTAAGTTGAACTTTTTTTTTTTTAACAGATATAGGATTATTTTGAGTAGCTTTTTGAACATTGGTCAGAAACTAGGTATTTATCTATTCTTAACTAGCGGTTATTACAAGGATATGAAACTGCTCAAACTCTTACTATCCAGCAATTGGTAAATTTTGACAAATATTGGCATCTCTTCACTCTTCTTTTATGAGTAGTTTTGGAGAGGCAAGCCTCCCCAATGACTTTAAAGGCTGTTTTACCTTTTATATACATATATGTAGTGAGTATATAACTTCTTAAATAAATTACTGATAGTCAGTAAATGTGTAGATAAATAGGTGTGAAAATGAGTGTTAATCACAGCCTGTTGAAGAGAACAGCGCATATCAGATAACATTTCAACAAGTCTTAAGAGTTATTTGATCTCTTTATCACATAATACACAATGTTAGTTGACTAGAGTGAAATTGGGAAATTTGAGAATCTACCTAGAGGCGCTTAGTTTAGAATATTTTTCTTTAATTGAGAATTTTTTTAAAAAAAAAAAAAAATCTGAAGTCTATACTCTGATTTAAAAAAAAAAAAAAGTATCAAGATACTCAATGGAGAAGGGGGGAAGTTGTTTATATTTTATAGAATATAAAAAGTATCAAATGCAATTTTTGATTTTAGCGTGAACACGTGTCACCAGATTATGCAAATTGCATTATGCATATTTTTTGGAGTAAACTTGAATTGGTATTGCAAAAATAATCATCTGCATCAGACATGAACAAATTCGTTTCAGTCACCCTTTTCTCCTGAGAACTAACTACTTCAGTATTCAGTCGTTCTTACTATTTTACTATAAACACCCATCTGAGATAATGATTCTTGTTTGTTCTCTCATTTATGTATTTTGCTTTCAGTCTTTCCTTGTCAACCAAACATTTTGCTCTGCGTGATTTTGTTCATTAGTAGATCAGTGAATGGGCTTTAGATCTCAAGATCCGCAAGTCAGGACTCCGGCTTTGTCACTTCGGATTCTCGAATTTCTTATAAACCATTTTTGCATTTCTAATGTATGAGCTGATAAAATACTCTAGTATAGAGTTATATTACTTGGAATTATTGTCTATTTAGCACAATAACTGGCAGGTTTTGATAATTAAAAAAGTCATTTAGGCAAAAGGATTTAATGATGATGATATTATACTTTTGATTATCTCTACTAGAATCTTTTTTAACTTAAACATGATTTTAAATAGTCTTTTCGTTTTTTGGAGGAGTGGGGGTGGGATTTGGTTTAAATTATACAGAATCACATTTTAGCAAAAATTTTGTGAGTCTTTAATTTTTAATCTGGTTGGTCATTAATTTAACATTTTTCTCTCATTAAGTTTTGTTGGAAGACATTTATTAAACAAATTCAATTTAAATTTGATAGTAAAATGTATTCAGATTTTTAAAAAAAATTTTTTTAAATAACTAAATCTACTTTTGATTAATTGATGAATTGTCGATTATTTTGTAACTTTCAAAATATCCCCTGGTGTTAAAAAGTGAAAACTTTATCCGCAGACTTCATTGATATTTTATTCTTCCAGACGGCTGCTTCGTCTGGACGCCCACTAATAGAACTGCATCTATTGAACCTCAGACCGGGTAAAATGCCATTAATTTGGCGTAAATCTTTTTAATTCGTAGAAAATTACATTGCTGACAATATCAAAGCAAATAATACGAAAATTGCCTTTACAATTTATACACAACGTGCATGTGTGCGCTGGTTTTGCATAAGGGTATCCTCCTAATGGGACATAGTATCAGAGTTGGGGGTGATTTATTTTTTTTAAATATGTTTAGAAGATGTTACACACCCATAAATAAGAATTGATTATTTAAATATTATGAAAACATGTAAATAATGATAAATTGAAATCGCCTTCATTCATCTACCTAAATATCAGCACTACTATGACTCTGGCGTCAAAAGTTATATGCTAATCTTTTCTTAATCCCCCCCCCCTTCTTTTCCTTGTAATTTTCACTATTCCTTCCAATATATTCTTTATAATCCTCTCCCTCTAATTACAGTATATCTCCTTTTCTTTTTTTAATCTCTTCAGTAATAGTCTTTTTTCACTTACTCATGTTCTTGACTTCAAATATATATTTTTCTTCACATTCACATATGTAGAGTAGAGCCTCTAAGTTAATAGAGCGTCCCACTTGGTGTCGAGAGGTCCCAGGATCGATTATGGCCCTCGGACTTCATCTGAATTCTTGAGCAATAAAGCCATATGCGTTTTCTCTCTCTCTCTTTCATAATATATATGAAAGCAGCATTCCATACTTAAAATTCACAAATCTCTTTAAATTCTAACTTTGTGGGACCGCTGCAGTTTAAAATCCTGCTTATTCGCGACGACTTTCATTCTGATTTCTTTCTTACTATTTTCATCATATCTTTAGTACCTAATAATTTTGTTCCGTAATTTCCTGACCATTTAATTTTGTAAATGTATATTTTTTACTTTAGTTGTCTTACTTGCGTTTATTATCATCCCATATTTCCTACAAATTCTACATATTCTATTTAGATTCTATTGTGTTCACCGTCACTTTCCACAAATATCGTCACTTTATCAGTAAATCTTATCAAGGCGATAATACTTTTATCAACTCATCTAAATAAATGACAAGTGAAGTCTACTTTTTTTTTTCATGTGTCATAGCATCAGTCGGGAAGCGAACCCGCTAACCCGGGACAACTGCTTGTAAGACAGCTGTGCTGACCTCTCGACCACCAATGCTTGACAAATCTACTTCTTTTATTTAAAACTTATAACGAAAAGTCAATAATACTTTTAATTTTAATAACCAAATGCATATGGCTAAACTGGTAATTACATAAACAAATAATGCAGTAGTCTATGTTTATATTATCTAACCAATAAATTTGCAACACCATATAAAATTAAAGTACGTTTAAGCCATTATTGATTTATTGCAAAATGATAATCTCTCCAAATTTAATCCAGTTTCTCTGATCTCAGTTCCTCTTCTCTACATCACACCAGAAAACTTATTTATTTCTTCCATCCACTTCATAAGTGGTCTCTTTTTGGGTCTTTTACAATTTTTTGGAATCCATTTTGATATCAACTATCCGATATGTCTAGCCCAACTCCATTTCAGTCTTAATTTTTTTAATGATATCAGTCACATCTGTTTTGTTCTCTCACCCATGTATTCATTTTCAATCTCTTTTTGTTCTTCCTAACATGCATCTCTCCATACTTTGATGAATGATCTGAAGTCTCTGTATTTCTCTTCTGTTAAGTGTCCAAATCTCATATCCATAAGTTAGAACTGATAAAACATATCTATTAAAAACCTTTCCAAACATGGGCATTTTTAATGAAGTTATTGTTAACAAAAGCACTCCATCCAAGTTTATTTCTATGATTATTTTTATCTATTATGTTTCCATTTGTATTAATAATATGGCCAAAGGTATTTGCAGTTGTTACCTTTTAATTCATCATTATCAATCATTATTTTCTTCTGAGGAAATCCATTGAACACTGCTTTAATCTTTAGTTCCACTTTTTGTTTTTGTTTTTTATTTTCATTTGATAACTCTTACAAAAGTTTGTGTAGCTCTGAAGCAGTATTTTCAAAAGCAATCTCATTATTTGAAAAAAATTAGATGACTTAATCTCCATTTACTTTTACTTTCAGAATGACTTAAATAAACCTCCATTTACTTTTACACTCTTAACTTTCCATATTAATTTACAAAAAGTTTTGGAAATGTGGAGTCATTCTGCGATACACCCTTCTCAATGCTAATCTTCTTAGTATCATTATGGAATATCATCATTGCTGTTGAATTTTGATAAATATTCTTCAAAATATGATAATATTCCAGATCTATATCTTTATTATCCAAAGCTTTAATCACCACAGAACTGCATATAGACTCAAATGCCTTTTCATAATCTACAAATCCAAAGCATAATGACAGTTCATATTCATTAATCCTTTCTTTAACTTCTCTCAACACTTCAATGCGATCCACTGTGCTAAAACTGCTTTTAAATCCAGCTTGTTTTTTGATTGGTTAGAATCCAATGTTTGCTGTAGATGTAATTATTTTGGTAAACATTTTGTATAAAAGACTGATAATTTCTGATATCTTCTTTGTCATTATAGCAAATATTACTACTGCATTCTTCCAATCATCTGGTACATTATTATCATTCAGTCATTTCATGTATAACTTTGCCAACAACTTTTCTATTTCTTTAGCTGCTTCTTTTAAGATATCGATTATAATTCCAACATTTCTGGAGCTTTTCTCTTCTTCATTTATGAATGCTAACCAATTTAGATGTAATAATTGTGGAGAATATTCTGTTACTTCATTCTTTATCACTATATAATTGTTTGTAGAACTCTTCCACATATTTCGCGATGTCATTTTCCTTTTTAGTCATAGTTCCATCTTTTCTTCTTATGGCCAATATAAATTTCCTATCAATATCTAAATGTTGTTATACACTTTTGACTCTTTTATTTTCATTCTATAACGTTCTTTATTAATTCATAATTATATTTTCTTATATTATTATTAACTCTTTTTTAATACTATTTTACAAAATTCTAGATATTCAACTCTTCTTATTGGATCATTTTCAAATTTTTTGTATTCTTTCTTGCTCAGCTATCTTTGCTCAGTTCTTAATAATATATCAGTTATCTTCATATTAATATCATTCACATCTTACTAATTGATGATTATTTCTGTATTGTATCTATTAAGATTTTTATACCACCTATAGTCTCTATAACAGTGAAGAAAAAGTGATTTTTTTTAGTATGTAGATTTATTCTCAAAATATTTATTAAAATACAGGAGTATCATGAATAATACAATTGACAATGTACATTGATTATTAATTTGTAAAAGGTTGATTAGACACAAGATTGGTTAATTAATTAGGAAATAATGCATAGATACTAGTTCAAAGGTTTACAAATTGAAAGGTAGGCAATGATTAGCAAATGAAACTATAAGACTAGTTAGCAGCCACCATGCTTGTTAACCACAATTCAGATACATTATATTACATAAATTCAGTATTGATACAGATGTGAATTATCAGATGCATCAGTTTATCAGTAAGTAACTCTGTTTGAAGTCTGATTCATGGTATTGTTCAAAAAAGGAATCACTTTATTATAAGTATAATCCATTAGAAACAATGTGACAGTATCCAAATGATTTACTACAAAGTTACCCTGAATTGATCTGGTTGAATAAACAATCGGTATCAAAACAGTTTATTGTGTGATATTTATCTGATCCCACATATCAACAAACCTACCTTTCAAAGTAAGGAGCTGACTTCGAGTCTTAATTTTGGCCGGCTTGTTCATGATGTAACTTTCTTCTTGGAAACATGATGTATTTAATTGAAGTTGTTTTAAAAAAATATTGCCTGAATTATTTAAATATAAATTGTTGTACAATTTTAACACACACACACACATATATCATTTAAAATTATTATCAGTTTATTGACAGATTAAGGTCTTAAGTTTGATCCAGATCTTCAATCCATAATCTTCTCCACTTCACACTAGCAAACTTCCTTATTTTATCCATTCATGTCACATGTAATCTCTTTTATATCTTCTACAATCTCTCCATATCTTTAAGACTTCATTTCTTAATAGCAATATGTTCATCTAAGCTTTATTTCAGACTCCAATCTGTTTGTCCAATGATTCATGCATTTTGTTTTTGTTTACTTCTTATTATCCCAATATATATATATATCACTATTTCATTGTGAGGCTGTTTACTTGTGTCCACATCTCAGATCCATATGTAAAAACAGGTAAAACACATCCATTAAAAATTTTTCCTTTCAAACACATAATTATATTTTCTTTTAATATTTTTTTTTTCCTACCAAAAGTACTCCATCCAAGTTTAATCCTATGATTAACTTCTATATTCCCATCTGCCTTCGTAATCTGACCAAGGACTAGTCATTAGTAATATAATTTTTTTAAAAATATAAAAATCCATTGAACATTAATATAGTATTTTTAGTATTTATCTTTAGTCTTACTTTCTAACTTTCATGTGATAATTTTTGAAGATATTTCTTGTTGCAAACCTTTATCTGGTATTAATTTTTATAGTGTCATTATGTAATCTAATCCTTATTATTGCATTTTAATATAAATTCTTTAAAATATGATAATATTATAAATCTATATTTTGATGGTCCAAAGCTTTACTTATCACAGAAATACTTTTCATAGTCTCTTTCTATAGCTTCTCTTATTAATTGACACCTTCTGTGTTAAACCTATTAAGAACATTATAATCTTGAAGTACATATTTTCTTTTACTCAAAATATTTTCCAATTCAGCTGTATATCAATTTGGATGATTCAATGTCCATTACCATTTAATATTTTTCTCAAAAAAAAAAAAAAATCATAATGTCTAATTGTTTTTTTTCTGCAAATTCCACAAATCTGGGTCCTTTCTCATTCCTTACATCATAACCAAAATTACCTACAGCAAATTCATATTTTCAGTTGTTTTCCTATTCTTCCATTAGAACTTTTATGAAAATTTTAAAATGTTTGTTTTATGTACATCCATATAAAATTCTTTTACTTCTTAATCACAATCAAGACTTTGAGACATGAATCTGAATTGTGCGCACTTGATATCTTCCATTGAGTTGAATACCTAATCTTGTCTTTCTACCTAACATGCCATTAATCTCAAGGTTGTTTTTATTATATATATATACACTACAATAAATTTATCATCCATTGTTCTTCCAATAAAGTAATGCCCACTTTTTAATTGATTATTTCCTTTACCTTTCCTTCTAACTTCACAAAGTCCAACAATATCCCATTTAATATTAGACTTATTTAATGTGATATGAAATTGTGCATAAGTAAATAAAGCATGGTCATCAAACATCAGTCTTGGTCTATTGTTAGAAGATTTTTAGCACCCTTCTTAAGTCATGAACTGTTGCCTTGGCTTATAACTTTACCTCCTTTTAGGAATAAGGGCCACAATTTGCTTTTGTTTATTATAATTGTAGACAACTAAAATAAAGACTATTTACAAATGCATTCATCCTGCTGCCTTCAAGAAAATTTAATTGATGTTTCAGTTAAGAATCACCAGACAACTCATCTGATAAACCCAAAATCATCTAGGACTTTGACTCTGTAGTTAAGAATAGCTAGACACCCAGTTACTAATCAACACCGAATAGTTGTTTGGAATTGGATATGTGTCAGCTACTTGTTTATGATGTGAAGATATTTTATAATTTGAAAATTCCAGGTTCGAACCCCAAGTTACAACCGTGGCAAATGGATATGCAAGCTACTATACCATGTGATCTCCTCATTGCCATATACCTTTTTATATAAAAATGTTTTCTCTTAGTTTTTTTTTTTTTTAAGTATCATAGCATCGGCCGGGACACGACTCGCAACCCGGGCAACTGCCTGCAAGTGCAAGGCAGTCGCGCTGTATTTCTAAAATAAGATCTTATCATGAATGGGATTAACTTAAATATCAGGTTGATGTATGACAAATATGTTTATTTCTCATATTCAGACTATATATATATTGTTTCAGTGGGAAATCTTCGATTGCTAGGAAGCAATAGCAAAGTGATGGATGACAGTTAATGATTTTCTGATTTTAAATTCAATTCGTTGTTTTTGGTACTTGAATGTCATATGACCTTCTGTGAATTTATTAGATTTTTTTTTTTTTAATAACTGTTATCCTCTGGAAATCAATTCGTGTTAAGAATTTCTGGTTAGTCAAGTAAGGGAAAAAATAAATATTTTGTCATAAGTTATTATCGTTGCTTTGCCCTGAGTGGTTTAGTGCAATGGTCGAGTGCCAGACTGGAGCATAAGGTCCTCTAATGGCTTTTCTGATAAACTCTTATAAACTCCTGACCAATGTAGCCATTCCGTGATTTTTATTATTGCTGGTTTCCCTCTTTTTTTCCAAGCGTAAGCTTGTGGCTAAGACCTGTAGAGGTCCCTACCTTCGAATTTTTCAGACGCTTATTCCTAAAGGTTACAGCCTTAGTAAATATTATTGCTATGATTGTTATTTTTTCTATTTAAAAATATTTATTCTACATGGGGGGGGGGGCATAAGATAAACAATGCGGTCACCTTGAATCAAAAAGTTAACTAACTTTTTTATTTTTTTTTATGTTTAGCAATTTGGTTACAAAAAAGATTTTTTTTGTGTGGAAAATCAATATTGACATTTTTCTTTTGCTTGTAGGAAGCAATTTTTGACAGCTATTGGTATCAGCCAGCTGAGAAGTCTGAAGAGAGTTGTTTTCACATTCAATAGTTAATGTAATTCTATTCAGACTTGAAGCCATTATTTGTACTAATCATATCAGCTTATCAAATGATGTCTTCCCATATATGTTATATATAAGACAAACACTATAATATCATTTTTAATAAGATTCAAAACTACCAATTACATGAGCAGCAGGAGATGGTTATAATGTAATAATATCTAAAGAAATGTAAGCAATTTTTCAGAGAAAAGTCTCAATTCTTATTAGTTAGACTAGAGAGACTATCTGTAAGATAGAGACTGCTGTCTATCAGCTTTAGTATAACTTTCAGTACTCCATTCGCATGCAAGGTAGGGTTTGATTTTTATCCAACACAAGGTGTTAAAAGTGAATAAAAAAACCAGTCCCCACTTTACATGAGAATGGGATACTAAAAATTACATTGCAGAAATATTATTCATTAAGTCTCAATTTCTTTTTGAGAAATATCACTGGAGAAAATTGACTCTTTGCTTGCTATTCAAATATTATTGCTTGAGATGCAGTAATATTTAAATCATGCAATTGTGAAAGCCATAGTGAATGCATCATGTCATCCTCATGCTTCTTAGACCAGTATATGCATTGTGAGCTGTATGAACTGGAACCCTATCATCCATGAGATGATCTCAGCTCCCAAAAATAGGCAAGTAGCCTGCAATTATGACCCAGTCTTGGAAATAAAATAGTCATACCTATCATGATATAGTTTCACAAATTATGGCCCTGCTGTGCTTTATGGTTGTGAAAAAACACTTATGTTTAGCAGTACCAAAATGAAACAACATGGATATGTGTAGATAATGGTTTAACTTTTAGCTATCTATGACTGTTTCTGATTATCATAACACTGTACACCACAACTTTCATATCAATTTCCATTGGCTTTGAACTGAAAATTTAACCGTACACATTATGTTTGTAAAGTCAAATGCATGTTTACATCTGTGTTAATGTGATCCATTATCAATTTTGTTTTGGTTTGTTTTATTGTATTTCTTCATAATCTTTTCATTAATCATTGGATCATATCCTTATTCTATTATAACAGATTTTAATCTCCTGTCTCTAGAAATTGTAGACACAACTGAATATTAACAATTTTTTTTCTATTTTCATTACTTTTATGCCATCTAGTATAAACTTTAGCAAATAATAGATACCAGATAGTAGTCTTTAATAAATATTTATTCGGTGCTGCCTAATCCAAATACTGTATTCCCTGACTAATTGCTAGTTTATGATTTTCATTAATAAGGAGGTTTTGGGATTTTTTTTTTAATCGTACAGTTGGACTTTTTTGGAATCTAATATGCATTTTCTCTAGCAGCATTGAATAAGAATTTATTAAGCATTATCATTTGATATATATTGATTACTAAAACTTTCACTAGATGGCATAAAAGTAGTGCAAATAGAAGAATTTGCTGATGAATAGCAATATGTAAGCCAAGATTATGTGTAGCTCATTGGTCATATAATGTTGTAATGCTTGTAATATTAATGCGATTTTTAGCTAATTGTACAAGAACAATTTGATCTTTTTTAAAATTCAAGCAGATCTGATATTTCTTTGTACAGCTTATAAAACATCAGAATTCTTATTAGATACTGTTTACCACCTCCATAAAATTTTGTATGTAAATAGAACAAAAATATTTCTATCAACACGTGTCATTCATTTTTATATTGCGATATAAAAAATATATTGCGATCATAACAGGCATTTGTTGTTTTTTTAAAATTCTTCTGAGTATATTTGTGTGAGTATATATATAAAGAACAAAAAGAAATTTTATGGTCATTTAGTTATAAGACTGAGAGATTATTGAGTTGTCTAAATCAGGAAAGTTGGACAACAAAGCGAATCTTAGACATTATAGAATAATAATTTTTTGTGTTTTTCCCCCATTCAAAATCAAATTATCAACATATATAAACACATGAATTATTGATAACAAATGGATGCACTATTAGAGGTTTTTTCAAAATATCAGTGGATTATATCTGTCGAAATTTTATATATATATCAATGTTTTCTCATTTTTGAAGATGTCGCAACAACCTGATCCATTTTATATAGATTATGAGAAATGCTCTGCATTGGAAACTTATGTATGATAGTGTGTATCTATGTATACATACAATTAATATAAAGTCACTATATAAAAAATAGACAAAGATTTTTATTTTAATAGCTATATGTTAATTGTTCATTGATATTTAGAGGTTGTTAAAACTAAGACTTTATCCTAATCCTCTGGATTTCAGATTATTTATTCTGTACAAAAAAAATAAAATATACTTTCTAAATTAGAAAACATACCAACAAAGCTAAAGAATAGATTGGTATCATTCTATCTTTTCATAATTGATTGACATTTACATAACTTAATGCGAGATCCAGTTACTTTCTTTCTAAACATCACATCATTGCCATTTCTTATGCTTGCTCATAACTGTTATTAAAACAAGCAAAACTCTCCATACAGCAGAGCCACTTGGTGCAAGCCAGAGTAATCAACAAATGCCAGAAGGCTTGTGGATAAAATCCCTATCTAGGGCCTACTCACAAGCTCACAAGCTAGAAACTAGTCTGGGGATATTGGATGAGTATGCATTAGATAGGGATTTTATGCACAAGACTTCTGGCATCCATTGATTACTCTGGATTGCACCGAGTGGCATTACTGTATGGAGAGTTTTTCCTGTTTTACTTCCTTTCTAATTGTATATAATTTAGCTATGAATATTTATTATTACATTTATTAAAACTGACATTTTATTGATATTTAAAGGTCATTAAAACTGGGGCTCTGTCCTAATCTTCTGAATACTTAAATAGTGATTTACATTCAGAGCTTAAAATTAAAATAATAGAAAATTTCATTCTCATATTAGAATAAGGTTAATCGCCTAAGCTTAAATACCAACAAAGCTAAAAGGGTATATTGATATTATTCTATCTTTTCATTGTTGATTGACATTTACATAGCCCAGTTGGAGATCCAGCTATTTCTGTAGTAATTACATACATTCTACATTAATTGTTTATTCTAAAATGTAAATTTTATTTCTTGAATACACTTTAAAAATTTGGAATATATATGTTGAATTATATTTTTTATGGATTTTAGTTTTGCTAAAGAATGGAAATTAAAGAAATTATATTCAATGTAAATAAAAATAACTTTAGTTTTTAGTGTTGTCAAGAAACTATTGGTAGATACTAATTGATAATCATTCTGAGGGTAAACAAATTTTCTCCATTAGCCTATAATAACTCTTTTGTTGAGGTTTACTGAAGTAAAAGGAAGTCATCTTTCACTTCAAACCTATGTTCTTATAAGAATTTCAACCCAGAAAGCTTTTTATAAGTGTGGAGAATGTAGAAGAATAACATCTTTGACATTCTTCAAATAATGATATATATATCAAATTGATGGAAAGAAATAGCCGACTGCTTTAATAGTGATAAAATACTCTCATACAGCTTCATGAGGCCAAGAAATTTTCTTGTGTCAAGAAATCTGATTTTTAGAATATTAACATGCATTAGAATATCATCTCTCTGTCATGAATATTTATATAAATCATAGCTGGAGGACAAAGGCAGCTTATTGGTGTTAATGTTAGTTTAATGCAGCTCCCTCTATTAGGAGATCTTAAACACATTTACAAACATTACATAGTTAAATATCAGCTGCCATTTTATGCCATTATAAGTAATCGTAATTTTATTCCTTTATTTTTAACTTTTCTATTTTCACTATCTGATAATTATACTTTCTATGATTTAGCCAGTTAATGTCTGATGGTTATGATAATAGATTTGTGATTGATTTGGATCACTGATCTCCATCAAGATCAGATGAATTGTTCTTGCCTTGATTGGGGTCAATTAGCATTGTATATATAACATTAAAAATTCAATGTCCTCTTAAGCAAATATAAATTTATTAGATCATAAGCTGACAACCAATTTTAAAAAATGTTTTAATTTTTTATAGTGATTATTAACTTATAATTGTATAAATTTATATTTACTTAAGAGTGCTTCATACACATTTGTGATTAGTTCTTTAATGTAAAATTCAGTTATTTATTGCAGTGGTCTTCAATCATCGATCCGCAGACTGGCACCGAGCCATAGAAGTTTTCTGCCGGTCCACACTAGATTAGCAAGAAAATTTGTAATAACAAAATAATATTTTTAACTTTTAATTAATATAAACAATTTTTATTTATTTTTTCATTGCATTTTTACCCGATTAAAAAAAAAGAAACAGAACAAAAACAAAATCTAATCAATCATACATAAATTAATTTGTTTTTCTATTTATCACAGATGTTTATTGGGGGGGGGGTAGAAAAAAGTATTTTATTATACAAACTCTGTTTGTCTTTTGATAGCCAATCATGTCCGCTTGTCAGCATTGTTAAAACAATAAAATGTAAAGTGACTTTTTTTGATCTCTTAATATTTTATTTTTAGTGTTTTTTTTTTTTTTTGGCTATACGGCAATTTTTTTTTTTTTTGGCTTTAACTTTTATTTTTGAAATCAGTTTTTATTACCTTTTTTTTAAAAATAAAAACCAAAAAATAAGTTCTGCCTCTAACTTTTACAAAGTATTTCTTAATACACTCCCACCACCCCAAAATAAAGTAAAAATCAAAACTTTTGACTTTTTCAAGTTTCAGTTTTTTTTTTTGTTTTACAAATATGGCCACTTTTTTTTTTTTAAGCCTATAAGGCGATATCTTTTTTGCCTTTATTCGTATACCGCTAAAACACTAAAACTTTTATTTTTAAAACCAATTTTTGTTACCTTTTTTTAAAAAATAAAAACAAAAATAACTTTGGTCTTTATCTTTTGAATTAGTAATGACAAACTATTTCTCAATCCATTCCCCCCCCCCCCCCCACCCAAAAGAAAAAAATTAAAATAAGATCAAAACTTTTGACTTTTTCAACATTCAGGTGAATAACATTTTATTCTTGCATGTTTTAACAATGAAATAATAAATGTAAAAATGCAAGCACATTAATGAGAAAGATTGTTATTGTACTGTTTTCTGTAGCAGTATGACTGCGCAACTTGAGAAAGAGTGTCCAGCATGTGAAGGTAAGCAACACCATTTCAATACACAATAACTGATATGCTGTTTTGGTCAGTTATAACAATTATGCTTATCTAAGGCTAAGCAGGTTACATCTTTAAGAAAATTTATCTGTAAACTTCTGCCGGTCTGTGAAATCTTATCCTTATTTTTCCTGTTTTGCAGGTGTGAAAAGGTTGAAGACCACTGATATATATATATTAACGGTAGGGGAAAATTGAGTGAAAATCATCATCATAAACTCCCAAGTTAACAAAATATTTCAATTAATGAAATTTATATATTTAAAGTACATAATTTAAGATATTAATATCAAAAAATATAAGTAAAATTATATATTATAGAGCATGAGAGATCTTGATTTCTCTCTAAGAGATCAGCCTAGTTAACTATCTTAAATATAAGCATGATTAACTGAGTTCATCAGCATTAAAATAAGTATAAGTCATTTATCATCATGAGTAATCATCAATAAAAAAATAAATCAATAGTCAATCTGGTGACTGGATTTGAAATAGGTCTACTGTAGACCAGGCCAACTATTTATCCTTTTCCAGCTTAGGGCAATTATTTAACCATTAATTTGGATCAATAAGATATACAATCATAAAAACAATAATGCTGGGATATTAAAACATGCTGATCATCATCAGTGCTTTGACCACTTAATACCATTAATGTACTGACCATTATAAACTTAATTTCTAATAAGACTAAACTAAAATAAAATGTAGTGCATGGGTTTTAAAGAATATTCTCTTTTTGCCAACCAGGATGATGGTCATTATGGGATTATCATCATCATCACTGGATACACATAAACACTAATATACACTCCCTTTTATATATCAGACTGTTATGCATGAATATAGCTCAGAGAACAAGCTCTATAACTTACTGTGCTCAAAAGATGATGCAACATATAATATTCTAAAAACTATTTAGAATCAAGTACACTGGAATAATTTTAACAATAACTTACAAGTTTATTAATAACAAAAAAAAATGAAATTAAGGTCTTCAGAATTTAGCTATACATATAGAAGCCTTCTGATTTTGATTACTACACAAAATGCAAGTTATTAAAGTGTGATTTACATATGTTCCAATATATAATACCTATAAATATCTGCACAAACATGGCATAATTTTACAAATGAACATATTCAAATTGACATATAATAATAAAAAATTATTAAATTTTACATATATGTCTACATGATATGCATTAATATGTGCATACAGGCATGTAGCATAAATATTCTTTAACATATTTGAATTATTTAATAATACAATTATTAACATTTTTCACAATTAATTTTATTTTGAAAATACACATAAAATTCACACTTACATATATAAATAATAATAATAATAATATGAATCCGTTATCAAATTCTATCATAACAGTTTACTTTTTTTTTAAAAAAATCCATTTCTTGACAGTTTATAAATTCCTTTTATTTTGACAGGTCACTCTCAGTTAATTAATTACATCTTTAATTTAATCTAAAAAGATTTGGGTTTTTTTAAAAAAAAAAATAGGATGGCCAATGAATTAATGCTTCACTCTTAGATTTTTAATTCAAGCAAAATTATTCACTTGTGTTACTCCTTTAAAATTTTTTTTTTCTCAATAAATATTATCATTATCAAGTATATATCTCACTTATAAAAAATGTCATTTTCATTAAAGAAATTATTTGAAATATCAGGCTCGATATATATATCATTACTTACTAGCTGAACTTCTATATAAATATTATAATGGTCTGGGTGAAAGTTGGAAGATAGCAGTCTTACCATATCTGCTCTACAGGGCGCCACTAGGCTATTTGAACCTAGAAAATTTATAGAGTAGGCAGATACATACTGTTAAAAAAAATCCAACTTTTATTTATTAAGACCGTCAGCCCATGCCACTAGCTCAGGGAACAGCAGAGATTTATAATATATAATTTTATTTAAAATATATCTTCAATATTAAAAAATTAAAAGCCACTGCCAGTAATAACACACAAAAAACATTTATTAACACACACATATATATATATAAACTTTTAAAATTGAGGAATAAAATTTATTATTTTAGATTGGTTATTAATTTTTAAATTTAAATTATTAAGAAAGTCCACACAGATGGACATTTTATAAAAGTTTGTTTTATAATGTTGAGTATAGATAGGCTACATAGATTACTCAGTTAAAAACATTTCAAAATAAACATAAACAATTAAAATATAAAGTCATTGATGGAATTGCAGAGGGAAATTTACAAGAAACCCAATGGCATTCATCATAAGATGCCGCATTGACACCAATAACTTAAAAGACACTTGAATAAATACATTTTTAGATACTCAATGTGAGGTATCATATTTATCAAATATCTATATATTCTAATCAAATATGAAAATAAAAACCTAATTAAACGTTAACGAATCTATGCAGTCATCTATACCCAACTTAAATTTAATGCATTTAAATAATTTATTCAATAAATATTAATAATAAAAAAAATGGAAATGATTAAATTAGCAAACTCAAATGTATAAAAATTAAAAATTAATAATTGATTTGAAAAGTCAGATTGAAGTTCATTTTAAAAAAATTAGGTGTAGCTTGTCAAATCTTGAAAGTTCTTAATTATTTTTTTTTAAAATTTTTCAGTTTATATCTTACAGTAGAAGAGCTCCCAGTTCCTGGTGTCAATTCCCAAGAAGTCTTTATTTGAAGACCAGTCTATCTGAAGGTGGCCTTAGCTGTTTCAATCCTGGTATTATTTTATTGCAGAACTCATATGATTAGGGTCTGTGACAGTACCATTCATAATTTGACAGCCATTTCATTTGCAATAAGTGAGAGAGGGTGACAAGGTCCTTCTCACAAAATCAAGCTGGAACTGTTCACTGAACAATCAATCATTTTCATTAGGGTCCGAGCGTTGTTTTCTGCTTCTATTGGACATTCTGCTTCAGAGCGGGAAACAATCTTTAATTTTTATCTATATCTTTTATCTGACTTTTTAATTATATAAGATCCCCAAGGGCTAGTTTGCTTTTCGATAATTAATAATACAATCATTTCCATTTTGAGATTTCAGGAATTAATTAATACCTGTTTCTATTATTGACTTATGTTACTTTTTACTAAAATATTTTATATTTAGATCTTTTTTTTTATAAAATAGTACGTTCAGATACTTTTTTTTTTTATTTAAAAAAAAAAAACTTTTAAAGTTTTGCATCTGTGCGAATATATATACATTTAACAACTCTTTATTTTTTTAGCTTTTAGTTTTTATTTATGAACTTAAGTTTTTATTTTAATCTTAAATTAATGCACTTGGTAGTACTACTATATGGAGAGTTTGGTACTCTTATTAAGAACATTGTTAAGCTTTTATGAAATGGTAATTATGTGATGTTTTGATGGTTATCTATCATGCACATAGGTTAATGGTCACTGGTTGTATAGATCCTGAACTGAGTTCAGATCTATATTACTATACAAACAAATGAGCTTGGGTGGAAACATGATGTTTTCATCTTGGGCTTCTAGCTTTATTGGCAACTAAATAGTTAAAAGATGGTTGCTGAAGGGTTGCATTAGATCCTAAGATCTAGGTACAGTACTTTCAAATTTAAAGCCTTCGCTGATGAAAACCATAAGCTAGAAACTAGTCTGGGGATGTTGTATGAATAGCACTAAGTAGGGATTTTATGCACAAACCTTCCTGCATCCATTGATTACAAAAGTTTGGTACTCTTAGTAGTGGTCAATTGCTTTTGACAGTTGAGCACCCTAGTGGTAGATTAAACATTTAACAGTACCATTCAATTAGATGGAAATTGGTCCTCAAACCTTTGGATCTGGGACTCACTTAATCCTTGCAGTAAACCTAGTGTATTATTTGAATATGGCTTTATAATTATTAACACACAGCATAAAAAGTTATTTTAATTACTTAGTTTTCAAAGTAATGATGTCACACTTTAATTATTCTATACAATTATCTTCAGCCTGTTATTATTATATAATTGTTATTATTTAGCCCACTCATATACTTTGTTCCAAGTCTTCATCTTAATATCTGAAATCAAGGTTAATAAAAACCCTATGTAATATGCATGTTTAAATGCACCAATCATTATCGTATTTTGTTTCAATTCTTTTCACAAATATCTGAAACTAAGAATACAAAGCCTGTGTAGTTTAATATATGTACACACACACACACACACACCGATGTTGTAATTTGGCTGAAAAACCTAAAGGCATAAGACAAAAATATTTAATAAGAAATACAATAATAAATTTATGACAAAAACAGTACAGTCATAAATTGAGAGAGAAAAGTACAACTATGTAACAGAGTACAGAAGACTGGGAACTTGTTGAAGGAAATATAATTTATAAAGGTGACTGGTGTATTGGAAAACATGTGCAAGAAATTTATAAATTTAAATTTGTGAATTTCTAATTTAATGATTTTTACATTTTTTCAAACTGTGGGTCGTACGTTTGTGGATATAGAAAAATTATATAATTTGATTCATTAAATTTTACTTTGAAAAGCGAATATGAAATACTAGTGTAGCATTATATTCAGCTGAAACTTCATTAAGCAAAAACTTTAAAGGGGGGGGGGGAGGCGTGTGTTTATTTTTTTTAGAATACCGAATTTTTAATCAGTCAATTCAACCGTGAAAAAATATCCTGCCACTATGATGCATTACTGTGTGAAATGATGAACTTGTGGTTAAAGACTGAAAATTAGTAGAAATTATGATCAAATATTTGACAACTATTTTGTAAAATTGGCTCAGTGTTTTAAAGTGTCCTGTGCAATGGCCGGTTCCTCAATCACTTCTGAATTGAATCGATTATTTAAAAAATGGCTCAGATTAACGAAAACAGATATTTATTCTGCCTCTGGGATAATGTCACACCACCTACCAAGCAACGTACATATAGTTATAGTGAATGAAATAGTAAAAATATATTAGTATAGTCATTTGAGCTGTACTTATATATATATATTTAAAACTATACCATCAATTGTTTCGCAATGTCTTCCGATCTGGACAGATGAAGTTTTTATAGCCACAAAAGAATAAATATGAAGCAGATAGGGTTTTGTTGTTGTTGTTGAGATGAATCACAGTAAAACTTGAGAATCTTGAAATTGTAACAATAGTTGTGAAGGCCAAACGAGGGACTAGTAATTACATCACAAACTGGATAGGAAGATGAGTAATATCAGAAAATCCAAAAGCATATACAGTAGAAGACATAGCCAAAATTTTTTTTTCTTAAAATAAAGCAGAATCAAAGAACATTTTACTTAATAGAATATATCTATAAAATAGTTCCTTTTTTTTTAAAAAAAAAAAAAAAAAAGTTTTTTTATTTTCTAAATTATCTTTTTTTTTTTTGAAAATATATATCGTTAAAAATAAAAATAAAAAAGAGAAAAACTTTTATATCTTTTAGTTTCTTAGAATGTTAATGTATATATTAACAAAAAAAAATAATGAGGCTAAAGAATAATTAAAACGGAAAAAAAAAGAAAGAAAATTTCATTAAACAACTGAAATCAATTGTAACCATAGTAACAACATCTTAAAGCAAAACTGCTGATGAAATTTAGAAGCTTTAAAAAAAGAAAAGAATGAATAAATTTAATATATTTACAGTATTTCTAATAAAAATTGTTTGCAAAGTAAAAAAAAACTACATTTATAAGATTTCTAATAAATATTTATTTGCAAACGAAATAAAAATCAAAATAAAAAGAAATTGTAGTTTTAATTAAAAGTACAATTTAATCTGAACCACTATAAATAATCAAATAGTTTTATTGGTCGGTAATTCCCAAGAAGTTCGAGTGTCAGAAATGGGCCAGGGCCCAAGAGTGTTAGCTCCTGATTATGCCTCTTTACCATTGCACCAAACTATGAAGGATGTCTCAACTATTGAAGGTTTATGTAATGCAATTGATTTAACAATCCAACATGTACATTAATTCCCTTTATTTTAATGAGTATACACTTATCCAATTATCACAGTTGGAATGCTTTCGGCAAAAGAGCCATCTTCAGCATCTTGATGTTTCTTATTTATTATTGTAATTATATTTGTGATAAAATATTCTATTAATACAGTATTATTATTTTGATTCTTACATCAATTATATTACATACACACCTATAAATATTTTAAATTTTATGGCATGAAATATATTATAATTAATTAACAGTTAACCATGTAAAAAAAAAATGTTTGTCTGATGTAGTCCTGTGCAGATTAGCACAGTTGTTAGAGTTTCATATTCTAAAAGATAAGATTCTTGGATCATTTCCAGTTTTGGCTCTTCCAATACTCAAACTTTTTATGAATCCTTGAGCATTGAAGTCATTTAATTACTTTTTATGATATTATAGTTCTAATTATATGTTGGACTAATTCCATCATCTAATATCAATTGTTTAGTGGTTTTATAAAAAAAATCACACACTAGTTGAACTTTTCAAATACTTTCAAATGTTAATAATAATAGCACACAGATTAGTATATTTGAGTATTATTATTATTATTCTTTTTTCTTCCAGATGTTTCTGACCTGACCACAGACAGCATTGCAGGGAAATCAAACCTAGCATTTTTAGATTTGTAAATACTGAATTACTCTAACTGAATAGGCTATTCTGTCAAAGACAACAAGAATTTTCGGTAATATATTGTCTAATTATCCACACCACCTGATGGTGCTGTTGATAGTGAAAAGCAAATAAAACAGCATATTTCTGTGCTTTATGCATAGAAACAGTGCCATCGAGCGGTGTGGATGAACGGACAATGTATTACCGAATTTTCATATATTTATCTATGAGAATAAAAATGAGAGAAATCAAGAGGACATTCATAAATAAATGTCTAAACTTTGTGTTGAATGTTGTCTTTGACAAAATATCCTAGTTGGTTAGAGTATTGGCTTAAATTCAGTATTCATGAATCTAAAGATTTCAGGTTTGATTCTCTTGCTAGTACCATTACTGATCATAACAACAAACCCAAAGAAGAGAGGAGAACAGTATCACTCAAAACACTATCCTATATACTAATCTGTGTGCTATTCCTAATAGTTGAATGTGAAGTTTATTCAAGTTTGAATTTAATAATTAATATTTGATGATCTTATAAATAATTATAATGTGGCTGCTGAAAGGAATTTGTTGTTAACCAAAAAGAAATCCATTGATTCCTCTTTGACACCTTAAAGGAACCAAGAGGGCAAATTACTAATACTCAGTCCATCATTCTTATCATTTCAGCTATCATTACTATGTGATTATTCATATGATATACAAACATGAATAAGTTGTTCACTAATATGCATCACCCTGGTGGTGAATTTTTGCTCTTAACTCTAAGTTTAAGATTAATAAACACCATGGTCTTCCTTTTCAGATAAAATATTTCAGTTTTCTGGTAGAATGGATGTGTGCATGAATGACTTTTTTTATATAAATATTTACAATTATAACAGATAAAGCTTATTCCCAGATGACTGTAAAGTCACCAGCCAAGACAGCAATTGGAGGCCAAAATTGAAAGATAGTAAGAATTCTCTAATTGCAGACCCATTCTGTCTTTTAATGATAATTTTTTATTTAAGTACTTACAACTGCAGATTATCTTCAAGTGAAGGAAGAATGCAAAATTTGGCAAGAATTGCCTAATATTAAATGGAACGTTGTGAAGTTAGAAAAAAAGGTGAAGAGACAATTGATTTAAAAAGTGAGCATGCACAGTACTAAGTGGAATAGGATTCATTATAAATAAAAAGTGGAAGAACAAATATTGAGGGGAAGAACAAATATTGAGGAGATTTAATGGTGCATCAGACAGAGTGGCAAGATTAGTTATTCAATTTCATGGAATACACTAAGTATAGTTAATTCATATGTATGCAGCAACAAGTTCTTATTGTGATGAAGAAGTAAATGATTTTTATATGGATGTACAAAAGGCTTTTGATCAGACCAAACAACATTTTAAAATTATCACAGGAGACTAATGTTAAAATTGGTAAATGACTAAAGGATTAAAATATTGTGGATAAATTTGGTTATGGTGATAGAAATTAGAGAGTACACAGACTTATGGAGTTCATAGAAAAAAATTACATTATATTAAAAAAAATGCTAAGCAGAAATGGACATGGAAATGTCTAAATTGAAGGTACAGCAGAATTTGATTATATTTTGACTGACAGAAAATACATATTTCAAGATTGTAACATTCTTAATAAATTTAACACAGGAAGTGATTGATGATTAGTGAAGTGTAAGATATCTGTTAATATAAAACTAGAGAGACAAAATATTAAGAAAAACGCTATTTGTAATTGATATTTCTAATCTTCAGAAATTAGAACTTGCAAATCATTTTAAAATATTAACAGATTTTGAATATGGTTCAGATTTTAATAAAAGCAATAAGAAGATACATGACACAGAGTCCACTAGAGGGAGCCTAGGACTCCAGTTTTCGCTGTTTCATGCTTCCTGTCCTATTCACCAAAGTCATAGTCCATTGTTGGATTCATAAAAAAAAAAAGTTTACCAAAATGTAAGTGAATATTTGTTTTATTATTTTTTCATCTTTAGAAGAAGTTTTGAAACAGTTTTCATTCAATGATAATTGAAATTATCTATCGTTCCGTTTTATGCAAATGGATGCCATTAGAAAGAGACAATCATTAAAATATTATAAACCTTTTAAAAATAATTTTAAATGAAACCAAATATTTCTAAAAAGAATAGACACTAGAAATCCTAATTTTTTAATAGAATAAACAGGAAATTCATTTGCACATCAAATCTCATAGAAAACATGGAATATAATATGTTAGCAATGATGGTTTTAGGAATTTTATCTTTGCGTCAGATTTTAGCAGTGTTAAACAAGTTTCAATTATTAATTCGGCCTCAGTTTTGGAATTGAACATTTTAGAAAATAACCTAAGCTATTGTCTTCCACAAAAATCAGGTTTCTCCGATGATCAGGACAGAAGTTATCACCCCTCTTCCGGTGGATTGCTCCCCCCCCCCAAAAAAAAAAAAAAACAATAAATAAAAATATTTCAAATCAGCACAGAACTACAATGAAGTGATTCCTGAGCTAAAAAATAATGATCTAAAGACAAAAATGAGTGCAAATGATGTTTTAGACCTTAACAGAAACTTTGAAGCTACAAATTAATCATACTTTTTAAGCAATAATTATTGAGAAATTTTCCAAAGTTTAACAACAAACTTTCAGATTATACTTGAATCATTCATTACTAATCAAGACCTAAAATTCAATCAAAAGAATCAGGATCCAACTAGTATCAACAAATAAAAATCATTGTGAACCCTGAAGGACTTTGGTTGGTGGGTTTAGCAGCTGCTGTGAACATTTGCAGACACAGGAGTCTGATGATGATCAAGGGCAGATGTTCAGCTCCATTGACCTCAGTGTGCAAGATAATATGAACAAATGATTTATTCTCATAGTGTGCAAGTAAATCCGGCTTGATTTCAAGACTACATCAATTAAATGTCATATTGGTGAGTGTGAGTTTGCACTCCTTTTCCTCAAGTGTGGTGATAGTGGTCATAAGGGGCTTGGTTCATTTGAAGGAATGGTCGACGATCATTGTCTAGCCCAGGAATACCTGCCGGGAGGGTGAAAGTCACTACCTTCACATGGACTTCGCCATGAAGGGCTACTGCACCCCTTGATGGATTATTTGATAGGTCAGTGTTGATTTGCACTCACTATCATTAGGTTCCATTTGTTAGCTTTAAATTTAGTGCATTTGTAAAGTGGTTAGTCTGTTTTGAGCCACTACCATTTTTTCTGTAACATTGATGGAATTCTGTTTTGTGGGCATGGGTCTGCACTCCCCTCTTCTTCAGGGGTGGCTGGTTATAGCCATTAGGTATCTGGGTTATGGTGTAGGCTGTTAACAATTTTGCCACTGCCCAGAACACCTACCGGGGGGGGGTACATGGTCAAAGTTGGTGCTCCTGCTCTGGTTGGCTGCTGTGTCCCCTGATATGCTGGTTTTGGACAGTGTTGATCTGGCTCTTTACTTATTACTTCTTAGTTTTTATCCAAGTTGGCTTTCCAGTTTTGGGCAGGTAGACCAATTGTGGTCCCTGCTCATTTGGACTGCTAATTGGGAGGCAGAGGTATTCAGAATGATCTTGACATGACTTGGCTGTGGTTCAAGAGTTTATTGCTTGGTGAACTTGGACATTGGACCTCGCTGCCTGTTGTGGTGGTTGGCACAATACTGGACTTCACCTATTCAGCTGAAGCATTTGAGTCTTCGCTTTGGGGCCCCAGGGGTGGGACCATTGGGTGATGGTTAACTTCTCGATGGCCGGGCCATGTGAATCCGTGTACAGATACACATTAATCACATTACAGCAATTTTTATGGATATAATTATTTTTGAACATATGTACATTTTACCTTGTTACATTGAATCACTGTGTAATCCTCAATGGCTAAGTGTACCCAAAATTTTTGTAATCTTTTATTAATAAAGGTTACTTTGAGAAAAAAGATACATGACACAGTATATTAAGAACTGCAATAAAGATAGCTGATACAAAAAAAAACCATAATTGCCAGTAAAATTTCTATTGAGATTAAGACAATGTATGAAGGAAAGAAGGAATATGAAAATATATAAAAATAATCTAAAAAGATCGAATATCTAGAATTTTGAAAAATGGTATGAAAAAAAGTAAAAAATTATGAATTAGCAAGAAAAGCTATAGAATGGAATAAAAGTATCAAAAGGATAAAACAACATCTCAGTATTCATATGAAACTTATTTCTGCAATAAAAACAAAAGATAGAATTATTATTAAAAAGTGATGTAACATGAAATGAGTGGAAATGTTCTATAAAGAATGATATAGCAATACAGAACAAAGAAAAGTACCTCATACAATCACTATAGCTTCTGAATTGCCTAAAATTTTAAATGAAGTGAGAAGTGCAATTAAATCTATGAAGAAGGGAAAAGCTCTGGATAATAATTGAATTATAATCAATGTCCTAAAAGAAACAGGTGAAGAAATAGAAAAATTGTTAAAGTTATATACCAGATGTCTCAATGATAAAGATGTACCAGATGATTGGAAGAATGCAGAACTAATATTAATATATAAGGGATTCAAGCTGATCAGACTTTCACATGACCCTCAACTCTCCATACCATCTCATATTGCTGACCCACCTGATCACACAAATGTTAAAAAGATAAATAATCACCAATATACATATTTCATGCTAAACTAGCAATCATCAGTTGGTCCAGATTACTATCTCCAAACATATATACAATCAGTGCTCAGCTTTATATTAAGATAGCCAATGTTCATACTTTAATGGACAGGCTTCAAACTACTCCAACCCACAACTCTTCAGCCATTCATTTCATTGGAAAATCTGATGATGGAACATTCAAAGCCCACGTTAATGCCAAAGTTGTCATCCTATCCATGTTGACGTTAATCATTCTGATCCCCTCATGTACCAGAGAATAATCCATTTACATACATATGCGAGGGAAGGGTAGCCCTTTAATGCACTTTGTTTCAATATGTAATTTAATATACCGTAAAGGCTTAATATTTAAAAAAGTGGATAAAAAAGATATTAGAAATTATAGATCTATTAATCTTTTATCACTTCTTTACAAAAAATT
Organism: Epiperipatus broadwayi; assembly: GCA_028023455.1. NCBI lineage: Eukaryota > Metazoa > Onychophora > Udeonychophora > Euonychophora > Peripatidae > Epiperipatus > Epiperipatus broadwayi. The sequence goes on from JAQFVV010012470.1 coordinate 3,675,412, forward strand.
CAATCAAGGTAATTACAATTTGTCTATAGTCAACTTTGGATTTTAACCAATCAAAATAACAAACTGTATTTTAAAAAGGCATTTTAGCATAATGTATCACTTGTAAATATTGAGAAAAGTTATAGAAAGGATCAATGAATATGAATTGTCATTATATTTTGGATTTGTAGATTATGAAAATGCATATGGTACTAGAAGCATTTTTTAGGGATTCAAGCATTGGATCATCAAGGTATAGACTCAGGATATTGCCATATTCTAAAGAATATTTATAAAAAATGAAACAGCAATTATTAGATTACATAATGATATCTAGGAAGGTTAACATTGAGAAGGGTGTGAGAAGGGTGTAAAACATGGTGACTCCTTATCTCCAAAACTTTTTACAGCAGTGCTGCAAGAAGTATGCGGATTAAAATGGGAAGCTAAAAGAGTAAAAGTAAATGGATATTATTTGTCATTTAGATTTTGGAGATTGTTTAAGTCATTTAGATTTTGCAGGTGATGTTATTGCTTTTGCAAACAATGTTTCAGAGATTCAGGAAATGTTGCAAAAGTTATCAGATGAAAGGAAGAAAGGTAAATGTTAAAAAGACTAAAGTAATATTCAATGGATTTTCTCAAAAGATGAAAATAAAGATTGATAATGATGGGTTAGAAGAAGTTAACAACTACAAATACCTTGGTCGGATTATTACTACAGAGGAAACATAATAAATGAAATTAATCATACAATTAAACGTGTTTGGAGCGCTTTTGGTAGAAATAACTTAATATTAAAAGGGATTAAACCTACGTGTTTGAAAAGGAAGGTTTTTAATAAATGTTTTACCAGTTTTTACTTCTGGAACTGAGACTTGAACACTTAACAGAAGAGCAATACAGAAACTTCAAGCCACTCAAGGAAATATGGAAAGATGTTATATTAGAAATAACCAGAATGGATCAAAAACCAAATATCTGTATGAGAGAACAAGCAAATATTACTGATATCATTGAAAGATATAAGAGATTGAAGTGGAGCTGGGATAACATATTTCTAAGAAATAAGGCAAGATTATAGATGGATAGTTGAAATCTTAAACTGAATATCAAGAGATTGTAAAAGCCCTAGAAAGAACCATATGCGACTTGAATGGATGAAATAAGGGAAGTATGCTGGGTGATGTAGAGAAGAGAGTCTAAAAATCAGAAAGGCTGGATTTTACTTGGAAAGGTCTTCATTCAGCAGTAGATCAGTAATGATTGAAAATGATGATGATAATTACAGTGTATAAAAATATCACAGTATTAATGGCTAACTCATTATTTGAGAGCAGAAGGGATTCCTCTTATAGCAGTCTCTAAAGATATTAATTAACTTTTGAGAATGGAACTGTATCTATTGCAAACACAAACAATGATGATGAAATGAATTTGGTTTCCGTTTATTTTCTTAAGGCAGAGTAATTATGCACTCATTTATGATAACTTTAAAAAAGATCAAATCAATGGTAATATATAAATATTGTAAATTTATGGCATGAAATATATTAGATTAAGAGCTTTGATCTTACACTCTATTGTAACTCTAGACAGAGTAGAAAAATCTTATATTATGTAGACACACACACATATATGCAATTAGAATGGAGGTAACTGAACTTCCCATAGACCTATGTAAAGATAAATCTTCTATGAAAAGATACAATGATACCAATGTACCCTTTGACTTTATTGATATTTGAGCCTAGTTGGTTGATACTTTTGTAATTTAGAGAGTGAAAATTTCTAATATCGTTATTTAAGTATTCAGAGGTTCAAGACAGAGCCCTTGTTTTAGCAACCTCTAAATATGAATGAAACGCCAGTTTTTAATAAGCGTAATAATAAATACTCATAGCTAAAAACCATCTAAAATCAAATGAAATGTCAGTTTTTAATAAATAATAAAGATTCATAGTCAAATTATATATAATTTGAACAGAATTTACTGGATCTCACATTGAACTACATAATGCCAATCAACTGTGAAGGGATAGAATGATACCAATATATCCTTTAGTTTTGTTGATGTTTAAGCTTAGTTGATTGACATTATTCTAATTGCTAGTAGTGTAATTGGTTTGTTTTGGTCAGCACAAAACATATATGCGAGTACTGCTGAACGCTCTTATTAACCCTTTATTATAGCAATAAATCACTGTAGCATGGGCAGTCATAACTTAACGCACACCTATATATATATGTTGCCTAAGTTTTTACTCTACTCGATAACAAGAATAAAATCAAAAGTGTACTCAATCAGTAGGAAGTTATTATTAAAACAGGCAAAACTCTCCATACAGTAGTGCCACTCAGTGCCAACCCGAGTAATCAATGGATGCCAGAAGGCTTGTGCATAAAATCCCTGTCTAGTGCTTACTCATCCAACATCCCCAGACTAGTTTCTGGCTTGTGGCCTTCATCAGTGAGGAGCTTTGGATCTGAGAGCACTGCACCTAGATCTTAGGATCTAATGCAAACCTCCAGCAGCCACCTTTTATCTCTACTTAACGACAAAACTATGAGAATAAAATTTGAGAACTCAATAATATTTCAATCCAAACTCAATAGCTTATATAGTCATATAGTTATTATTAATAAATTATTCCTCATTATAATCAGAGGTGAGAATATTTCTTCACAGATACAAAACTAGAACAATCAGAAAATTTGATGCATGAGAATTGCGCTTGCATGTTTATATATATGTATTTAAAAATTAATAATAATATAATAACACTTTATCAATTTCCTAAAAATTTGATAGTACTTAGACAATATGACAAAGGTCAAGAATTTTGTTTTGAAAGATTTAAATAATAAAGTAGTGTCATGTTGAAATTAATGCTAAAAAAGAGATTTTATAATAATAAATATATGAAAAATATTTGACCTTAATGTAATTATATATGCTTGCCAACATGGATATGATACATACTCATATTATGTTTTTCCATTGGTGTATAAAATGTATAATAGTGTAGGCCAAAAACGGTTGCAATAACAAAATCTAGACGTCACTATATTTAATATTCTGTCAACTAGAATTGTATGGAAGGGAGTTGCAGGGTTAACATATGGCAATGATGCATTATGGGTTAGTAAAGGGGTATTATATTACTTAGAAAAAGTACAAAGAGAAGTAGGAAGACATGCATTAGATGCAGATGTGGGGGTGGCAAAGGAGGCAATTCAAGGAGAAATGGGGTAGCCAAAATAGTATTTAATTGGGTTATGAATAAAGGATAAGCAACAAGATGGGTGAGAAAGATAATACAATATGCAGAAGATTTGGATAAAGAATTTATATCAGTATACTTATACAAAAGATGGGATGATTGGGTTAGGAGAATTGTTGAGTGTTATGGGGTTAAGGATTGGGATAGAAGAATAGATGCATTAATAAGGAAATAGGGAGTTGGAGAGATTGAGAACTAGCATGGAGAGTAAAAAGAGTTTAAATATATATAGAAGTAAACAGAATATTGGGTGTGAATTAATTTATAATAATAGCAAGGAAAGTAGTTTACTGTTTAGGGCTCAAACAGGATCTTTAGCAATGAAGGAATATACCCATAAATGGAAAAATGTGGGGATGATTTTGTCTGCAAATATTAGGCATCTGTTAATTGAATGTAAATGCCTGAAAGCAGAAAGGATACAAATAATGAAGTTATGGAAGAATAAATATGAAAAAAGGGGTTATATAGAAAGTGAGTTATTGGTTTTTACACTGGGTTTGGGAAAAGATAAGGCGGATTTAGATGTAAAGGCCATAGAGTTGACAAAGATTTTGGTATGGAAATGGGATGGAATAGGATATAGAAGAATATGAGAAAACTTAGGGCAGGAAATGGAAAGGGAAGTTAAAGTGGCTAATCAGTTTCTCTGGGCATAGTTGCTGAGAGATTCCTGACTCCATATAAGGAGAAGTCACAGTGCATCATGACCCATTCATAATATATATATATATCTTATATTGAGGAGAACAACGAAATGTCAAAAGAAATTTTTTTATGTTAAATATATTTTTCGTTCATAAATTTTGTCAATGTTGGTTATTTATTTATATGCAAAAAACAGAATTGATTATATTTATTTTTATTTTATGGTAATATAGATATATTGGTCTATATATATATATATATATTTTAATATAGTTTTAAGTCGATGCTTTTCATGGGTTTTACAAATATTATAGAATTATTATATAAAAATAGTTGAATAATCGTATAAAGAAATAACCATGAAAATATGTATTAAAACTAATGAACAGAATATAAAATAAAGTAAAACTCAATCAAAATCCATAAATTGGTTACATGTGAAAAATAATGAATAGAATATGAAATAAAACCAATATTATAAATTGTAAATGTATCAACCCTATACTTTTTATATTCAACATATATGGTGGTAATTTTTTTTTTTCCGTGTGTCAAAGCATCGGCTGGGAAGCGAACCCGCAAACCTGGGACAACTGCTTGTAAGGCAGCTTGTGCTGACCTCTCAACCACCAATGCTTGACTATATAATGGCAATTAATTAAATATTTTTGGAATATATACATTTCTTAATCTACTTCCGTATTTGTTTCTCTATCTAAATGAAATGTGTTTATTTCTAAGGGAATTACTATACATCACATGATCACCATTTAATTAGATATTTTATAGTTCTTAAATGAATTATGAAAATAATATCTCTTAATAATTACAATCTGTAAAAGTTTATCAAAATCAAATAAATTACTATTTTTATCTTCAATATGCAATGTACTCTGTATTAGTTAGTCTTATTTGAAATGTCTTTGTTTTAAATTTGATGTACTTGAAAAACCATACAGTACAATTCCATATCATAATAGAGTTTCACATAATACTCTATAAGTTATTATCAATATATTGGGATAATCTATAAAACATAAATTTAAAATGTCTGAACCTTTGTAAAAGTTGATTAATGTGATGTAACCATGACACCCTTATTAATAACAGCATCAATATATTTAATCTTTTCAACCTCATCAGTTTGTATGCAAATTATGGGTATTAATACAAGTGTTGGAGTGGATGAAAATTTTTCAAAACTTTTTTTTTCTAAATGAGGTAACAATATTAGAATTTACATTCTCAATTAGTTGTTCTTTTTCTTTTCTAAATAGGAAGTCACAAAGTATAATCACTCAGAATATTATTGATTTAATTTGAGTAATTAAAATACAGTACATAAGAGTTTTGGGATCGTGGGCATTCCTAATGTCAATGTCATTAGTGAAGATGATATTCACAAGCTGAAGTAATGATTCTAGAAACCACAAAACTATTTTTGCTATGTGGAAATCATAATTTTCTAGTGTCAGTGAGTTGTTTAAGATTTGCTTCATATGCTGAAGTAATAACATTAGAATTCACATCATTCCTTGTTACTCAAAAAATTATTAATCCTAATAATACCCTAGTTAGTTTAGCAGAAGTTATTATTCTAAAAATCACAACATATCATTATTATTCACAGATTATTATTTGTATTATTACTCTAAGGCCTATTCTAGTTGGTTAACCTGAAGTAATAATTCTAGGAGTACAACACATTCCATATTATTCAAAAAATTATTACATCTAGTATTATTCTAGATGATGAAGGATTAATCGAATTAGTTAAGCTGAAATAATGATACTAAGAGTCACAACCAATGGAATATATTATTCATGGAATATTACTTCTAGTATCAACCAAGAAGGTGCGATTTAGCAATCTTAATTCTAGGAGCCACAACATATTCCCTGTTATTCAGAGTTTAATAACTCTTTTAGTGTCGAGTGTTGACTTATAAGTAATTTTTCAAAAAATTATTGCATTAAATTTTAGTACACTTCTTGTAATTTTGATTTAAAATGAATGCACTGACAGCTGAAATATTCAACCTTTGAAAGGAAATTTCCATCGACCAATATCTTTATCAAATCTCCCTTGCCTTCAAATAATGGACTAGTCCAGATTCCTTCTTATCTAGATCGGATTAAGCATTCATCATCATGAACCTATGCAATTACAGATAAATAATGCACATTCCATGACAAGAACTGGCCAATAGGGTAATGGTGCTCACTGAGTCTGAAGTCTCCTTTCATACACTACACTGAAATAATACAAAGGGATTCAACATTATTTCATGTTGCTCAGTCAATATATGCTCAATTGTGTGTGTGTATGTAAGCAATTATTAGAGATGTTAAGAGCACATGTTTGCAAAGTATCGATCATGAACATATAGTGTGACATTCTGCTTTCTGTATTCCTTTTCTTCTCATTTATAATTAGGAGTTTAAAATTATTATTCTCGAAGTTTTCCACTTTTACTTTATGATAAGTTTCATGCTTTTGTATGTAAACTTTAAAGTGTATCTATCATCCTTATTACCATCACACGTTCAATTAAGGACATTTTTCGTTCAGCCGAAATTCTGCTCTCTTAGGTCTGTATGTATATATGTCATTCTGTTGACTTTTCTGCAGTCCTGTTTGCAGTCCTGTTTGAATTCAATCACTTTATTACTTGTGTTGCTTTAAGTGATTTAGCATTGTGATAGTGGGGGTGGGTAGATTTGACAGCTAAAGGTTTCAGGATCAAGGCGCAAACAATTACTTTTAGTGCTTAAACAACTCTGAGATGTTAACCATTTAATTGGTAGTTTGTTCATTCGTTGCATGTATTCGTTCTTGAGTCTTTCTTTTTTTCTGTAATTTATTCCATCAATTGTATTAAAAGTTTACTAAATTTTATTCTATATATATGTTCATACTAAATTGTTTTCTTACTATTATTTCTTTATAATTTATTGTTAGTTATTTTAATCCATCCACTCATATATATATATTGAATTGCGTCTATTCTCAGTTTTATTTTTATTTTTAGGAGTCATTTTCTAGAGTTCACAATCGTATAATAAAGTACTTATATATATTTTATAATAAAATGCTTTTGATCCGATTCATTATGTATTGATTTACATATAAACGCAATATATACACGTGTGTATTTGGAAAAGATTGGCACTATACACACGTGTATGTTTAGAAGAAATTACGTACTCAGACTATTTATTTTACAATTCAAATTAAAGAATAATATTTCGCTTATTTATTTATCATATGCATTATTTTTTTATATAAAAAGTTTTTAAGTGGTAAAGGAAAACAGTTAAAAATGCAAAGTACATTTGTGAAAAAGATAAGTGGTAGCTTTAAGCACTGGTATGTCGACGCTCCGTAGCACTTGAAGAGCCGTTTGTAATCCTCTTCTGTTTATTCGTAGTTGTTTCTAAGAAGTCTCCAAAAGCCTTTCTAGAAATCTGACTGCTTTTTAAAATTCAGTTCGCATTGATTTTGTTTTGATACGATGTACAAAGCCTTTATTTATTACCAAGATTCTTATGCTTTCAACATCTTAAAATATTCTGATACACTACTAATTTAAAATCTGTGGGCGGTATAGATATGTTGGTGGTAATAATAGCCAAAATAAATAAATAGATTGTTCCATATATTGCTATGAAAGACAAAAAAATGGATACATTGAATCCTCGTTAATGTTTACAATCAGCAATAATAATAAAAATCTATTTAGAATAATCATTATGCACATATATGTAAAAATGAAGCCTGTATATTTCGATAATATCAAATATTTTACATTAATGTGTAAGATAAAAACAATATTTACCTATCATTTTATCCTCATTTCAAATCTTTAATACCCAATTTAGAAACGGCTATTCTTTTCCATCAACCTGAGTTCTCCAAAGTTGCATAGAAACGTCAGCAATGCTAAATTATTTTTACGAAGGTAGCATAGCATTTAGTTCAAAAGTGCAACACAAGCAAGTATCTCAGATGAGATATAATGAAGCACAAACTGGCATTGAATTGCCTCCTGAATAATATATCATTTTATTTCCTTGCAAGGTTCCTTATAATGGTCTATAGAATGGCAGATTCTAGAGCTAAGATTATTAGATTATGACTCCAACTCTATCACTTCGATTACTTGAGCTTTTTATGAACTTCTGAATGATGAACTATATGTTGCTTTGAATGATTTCGATTAATGGTAGAATTGCAGATTCTAGAACTCAAGGTCTGTGGATCATGGACCAGCCTATCATTTCCAGTGCTTGAACTTCTTACGAAGTCCTGAGCAATAAATTGTTTTTGCCTTGCATGGTATAGTTCAGCTGTAGATTGGAGCTCAAGGTCCAGAGATCAGTTCTCCAATTTTGTCACTTCCAATACTTGAAGTGAAAGTTGTCTGCCATCTTGCATGTTATCTCTTTCTTTGATAACACCATCTACTTACTGTTAATGATAAGTTTTATTACTTGACCTTAACATTTTGATGCAAAGTATTTTTTATAAGATCACTCTTTTTAAAATTAATTCATCTGCACTTTAATGAAATAAAAAGTATTCATTAAAGTTTATGGTATAACTCTATAGATACTAGAATGATTTATAGAATGATTTATATCAAGGAGTTGGCAATCAGTGACAAACTATCATGGATGATCAAATGTTTTCAGTTATAACCCCCATTGCATAGCAGCTTCAAATTACCTTCAGGCAAAGAGTTTACCTGTATAATAGATGATGTTGCATCATATAATATTTGAATAATAAAATAAATGTGTAAAACATCATAATAAATATAGGGATCTGAAGTCAGAAGTTCACAATTACTGACAAAAAGACTTAATAATTGCTGTTGAATTTAAATGGCAAAAAAGGTACAGATCACTGTTTATGATCATTCTGGGTCTTTTTTATGCATTGAAAACAACATGAGAACCTGAGAAACAGTATCACAATGCTATATTAAATATGTGGAAAAACTATTTTGATTGAGATGACTCCTTTTACTGATATATCCATTGTATCTACTAATTTAGCTTGGGATAAAGAAATCCCGCTTAGTGAAGTCAAAATAACTCTTTGCAATTTTAAAAATGAACATCTACAAGTCCTGATAAAACATCTGGAGATTTTAAAATATATTGGTGATATGTTAGCTAATATATGTACCCATGAAATCATGCCACCTGATTTTAAAAATGCCTATATTGTTTTAATTTTTAAAATAAAAAGAATCGACAAAGGTATTTTCAAGGATTTTGTTCAAGAGGTTGCTTCCAGTCATAGATGATTAGGGTGTCAAAAAGCACTGTAAACATGATTTTTGTTGCTAGGCAAATGAAAGAAAAGTCTCAAGAATTAAGGAGTGATTTATATATTGTTTTTTATTGATTTAATCAAAGCATTTGACTCCATTAATCCAGCACATCTATAGCATTACTTGAAATTAGTTGGTTGGCCGTCAAGATATATTTGTATTATATAACATTTACATGATGGAATGAGAAAAAAATATTATTAATACAGGCGGTAAATATGAGGCATTTAAAATGAAAACTGGTGTTAAACAAGGATGTGCGTGTACTTGCCTCAACATCGTTTTCAATTTTTATGACAGTGGCATTTGGAACTGTTAAAGCATTTTAGAGAACAAAGTTTGCTATAGAAGAAATTAACAGATCATATCATCAAATGCCAAGCAAACAGAAAAATATACCAGCATATTTTATGTGGATGTATTTGTGTATATTGTCGCAAAACTCATTTATAGAGTAGGATTTTTTGCTTTAGAGTTCGATTATAAGTGGCTATTTTTAATAATGGTTGAATATAATTTTATATTTTGTATATATAATTATAAAAATAGAAATACATAATGCTAGTTGAAATCTATATAAAATATTTTAAACTTCCCATAGCTACATTCTTTCAACCACACTCCCTTTTTAAATAAAGAAAAACTCGAATTTTGCAGCCCTTTCAAAAGGAACTCAAGCTTGTCTTTATTTAAGGGTGAATGTGGCTGAACGAATATAGCTATGGGGTGTTTAAAATATAGCTACAAAACTATAGATATTTGAATACAAGTATAATTTATATTCTTGGAGTTTAAATAAAATTATAGGGATTTGAACACAGACTTTCAAGCTCTCTTCAGCTATCCACTCTAACTCATTTAACTTTTACACATGACAACACAAATGATTTCCAATAAACGTATTTCGTGCTGTACCAGCATTCATCAGTTGGTCCAGACCGTCACCTTTCATATATATATATATATATAATTAGTGCTCGGATTATATTAAGATTGCAAATCTTCAAACTTTAATGAATAGATTTTATTCTACTCCACCCAACAATTTTTCAGCCATCAATACTATTGAAAATCTGATGATTGAACGCCCAAATTCCTTGTTAATACCAATATTATTGTCATGCCAATGTTGACTTTAAGTCACTCTGTCATGTATAGGACCTTGTCTATTAAATACACAGAAATCTCCTATAATTAAAACTATAGATAGCAAAAATAGTCAAAATAAGAGTCATATATCACATGACCCTATTCTCTTAAGCTTGTAAGTTATAAACAATGAGGTTTGCCAATTCCTCAACAAGCTTTGTGATAAATGCTTAACCAGAGCCAGCATTTAAAATATCTCTGTCAGGAGATAGTAAAACTCTTTATTTAAATTATCAGCTGAGCTGGATTTATAATAAGCAGGGTAAATGTATATTGTTGAAGTCCGAAATATTTTACTCCAAAAAAATTCTGGAACCAAGAATGTTGGAATAGTCATCTGTTTGTAATTAGATGGAGTAGTAGTGTATAGATCTCCATTTATATATATAATGAAATGTTTACACTTTATTTATCTAATGATAAAACATCCTATTTGTATTTTATATGTGTGTTTTGCCGTTCTTTTTTTTTTTTTCATATACAAATCTCTTATAAGTATTTAAATTAAACTGTTTGATCGACTTAAGTTTTTTTTTAAAAAATTCTCCTCCACGTTAAAGGAAAGCACTTATCTCTAATGCTTTTCTGTTTGTATTTTATAAGAAGCTGTATATGTTATTATGTTTGCTTATGAATGCCCCGAAGTTTCAAGTTTTAAAAGATTAAAACTTTTATTATTTATATCTTTTTTACAGATATGGAATTTAATTGGTCTGTCTGGGTTTATCAGACAGTCCTCCATCATTGAATACTCTAATTTAAAATAAAATACTTTTATTGATTGTAATATGTATCTCTTGCCAAAAACGTAATCACCCCCCCCCCCGGACCAAATCATATAAAGACTGCATGTTATTTCGCTTTTATAGTTAGTCTACTGATTTTCATCTAATTAAACCCAACAAATTCATGATCTTTAGCCGATAACAGATGTGCTGTATTCGCATTTGATGAAAAACTTTTTGTTAATGAGTTGCCTCCCAGTATCTGCCAACACACCCATTTTCGGTTTCAGTATGATCCCTCTCTACACACACAATAAAATGGTAATTGCACCGTAGTATATATTACTGTTTTTCGCCTGAGACAAATTTATCACCTTTACTCTTAGCAATATTAGCTGAATACCTATTTACCAACCATTACTGGATGGTTGGCTGCATTGTTTATGGACTCTGCAACTGAAAGAAAAATTCGAATCCTGCTTATGACTTTTCAATATTTTGTTGAACTTTAGTCCCAGTTCCTTATCCTTACTTTTCATTTAATTGTAAACATTAAAAAAAAAAAAAAAAAGAATTTAAAATAAAACTTAAAGTATTTAATTTTTGACTTTAAACGTCCTACTACTTGAAAACTTATTTAATAACTGAATAACTTTATTGCTCAGGAGTTCATTAGAAGATTTAGCACCAGAAGTACCAGGGTTAGACCATGATCAATAGACCTTAAGTTCCAGAATCCACCATCTTTCAGCTGCATTGATCTATGCGGGTACATTCTTGATGATTTGAATTCACATGATGCTAGTTATAAATTAGTTTATTATGTTTAAACAAGGAATAAATTCAATAAGCAAAAAATAAATTTTTCTTATTAAGATCATATTAATATATAAATGGGGAATTTTCATGTATTAATAAGTAGAGCTGCTAATTAAAAGTCAGAGCACTCAACTGAACTGTTTTCTCTAATAGCCAGCAATAGCTTTTTGTCTGAGTTTACATCGAGACAAAAGAGTGCCCCCTTTTATTTCATGTCCTGAATCTTATATGGAACATGAATTCAGACGAACATCATTAAAGTTATGAGAACTTTGAATAATTACATCTTTTAAATTCTAGAAATAACAAATCATCTCCTTTTAAAAACTACACACACACATATATATATATATGTAAATTAATTAGTAAATTGGATGACCATTATATATACAAAATTAAATCCATAGCCAAAGGTATATAGATGTGCAGCAACCAATTAGAAGAAATTCTGCAGGCTGAATGAAAACAGTAGCAACCCTGTCCAAGCTACCACTAACCAAAAGGAGGCCCTATTTTGATCAATCACTCACATTACATATAAGGTAGCAACCAATCAAATGCTGTTCTGCAAGCTGAATGTAAACAATAGCAATCCTACTCCAAACTACTACTAACCAAAAGAAGGCTCTCTTTTGATTAGGTTTGCTATTCTTTTCCTTCAGCCTGCAGAACTATGTTGATTGACTGGTGCACATCAATACACATTGGCTGTGGATTTAACTTCATATAAAAATGGTCACATCCCATTTACTAATTAGTTTACATCTATATTAACCATTAAAAATATTAAAGTTAAATATATATATTAAATATTTTTCATGAATTAATTAAATTGTAAACAATAAATATCAATTAAAATTGATGCCTCAAAGCGAACCATTTTCTCTAATAGCCAACATCAGCTTTTTCTTGGAATTTATTTAGAGACAAAAGATCTTTTTTTTTTTATGTCCTATTCAAGGTCTTAAATGGAACATGAGCTCAAACATTTATTTTTATAAATATGAGGATTTTGAAGAATCACATCTCTTAAATCCTGAATATTTATGGTTAATTAAGATTTAAACAAGGAATAAGTGGAGAATTTCAATGTAATAACTAGAGAAATAATGGGCGCAATGACATTGCTAAGTAAATACCAATTAAAATTAACAGATCATAACTAAACCATTTGCTCTAGTCACTAACAATAACCTTTTGTCTCTATTCTATATAATTGTTAATTAAATACAAAAAAAACTTATACATATAACCATAAATGACTTGATCACAGACTTTCAACCCCCCTTTGGCTATCCTCTCTATCTCATACAACTGATACATGTGGCCACACACGTGTGAAACAGATATTCCAATATATATATATATATTTTGTGCTGAGCCAGCACTCATCAATTGGTCCAGCTCATCACACACACACACATATATATTAAGATAGAAAATCTTAAAACTTTAATGGTTTAATGGACAGGCTTCAATGTATGGTCATGTGTATCAGTCATATGAGAAGGAGCGGATAGCTGAAGGGGATTTGAAAGTCTGTGATCAAGTCCTGTATAGTTATATCTAAATCCCAAGTATATGAATTGTACAATCCATTTGATTATAAAATTTTCATTATTTACTTTTTAATGTGAAGAAGCTATTTTTAAATGTAATGTTAAATAAAACTGAGAACAAAAATTGCAAATTTATCTTGAAAAATTATTTGGTAAAGAATAAAATGTCACCATTATGGTAATTTGTGACTTAGCAATAAGATTTGCTAATGTCAAAGTTTCATGGCTTCAGTAACAACTTTCTTTACCAAATAATTCAGACAAAAAGATATTGATGGTAACTAAAGCAAGTGGTTTAGTTTGGGTAGGGCAATTTTAATTAGCACCTCCCTAGCAATATCATAACAGGACATCAATTTAATAACATAGATAATTATTTTTACAAATATTATTTATTTTCTTTTTGAGTTAGTGGAAAGAAAAGATTATTACCATCCATGATGATTTAAAAATAAATAAATAATATAGTGCAAATTTTCATCTGCAATTTATAATTATATTTACTATATTTAAACAAAAAAATAACTTTACTGTGAAAATAATAATGTATTTTTAATTGGAAAAATTGGAAAATAATATTGATGTAACCTAACCATATCTAATGCATTTTGCTTTCCACTTAACACAATACAATTGCAGTATTATGTTCAAATTTCTAAAAATATATGATAATTTTGACTATCAAACAATCTTCTTCAGAATTCTTCCACTTAAAAAAATATTTAATCTGTTAAAGAAAAACATTTATCTAACAATTTAAATGTTTTTTTAAAGCCACAGAAAGAACATTTAAAGAAGACTTGGATAGCAAAAATTGTCAGCTTTTTACAGTTTGAATATCATAAAATATTACACTCGCATTGTGTTAAAGTCATAGAAATGTGTGTTGACGTTGTTTGTTTATTCTAATATTAATTTAACCAATGCAAAAAGTTGGTGGAAGAAAATAAAAATATTTAAAGTGAATATTGTGTGACTCCTGAAAACTATAAAAATATTAATAGATATTAATCAAAATAGTTCAGAATAAAGTGGTAATACAAAACTATATTGAATCCCTTTAATGGAACAGAAAACTAAATATGTTATCATTAGCCTGTCCACGACTTTGTTTTGTGTTTTCATAATTTTTTGCATTTAATCAGATGTTTATCATGATGCTGTCTATTTTACATGTGATGATATTAATTTCACATACTAATACATTATTTCCAGATAGGTCCCCTAAGGGTTGCGAACCCCACCTTTCAATGAAGATAAATTAAAGGAGTGAAAAAGGAGGGAGTTATAAATTGATCAGATTGTGCTTAAAAGCATTAATTATAGAATTGAGATTTAAAGTATGTAATTGATAATGATATACAAGACTTCTCTTATTGTAATATTGACATTTAAAACAGGCAAAATTCTCCATACAGTAGTTGCCACTCAGTGCAAGTCAAAATAATCAATGGATGCCAGAAGGCTTAAAATCCCTATCTAGTGCCTTTTCATCCAACATGCCCAGACTAGCTTCTAGTCTGTGGCTTTTGTCAGTGAGGAGCCTTGGATCTGAGAATATTGCATCTAGATCTTATGATCTAATGCCATCCTCCAGCAGCCATCTTTTATCTCTACTTAACTACAAAACTATGATAATAAAATTGAAAACACAGTAATATTTTCAATTACTCTGGCTTGCACTGAGTGGCACTACTGTATGAAGAATTTTGCCTGTTTAATAACAATTATGAGCAAGCATAAGAAATGGTGATCATGTGATATTTAATGGTTTAATATTGATATTTCGGAAAATAAATTGATATAAACAGTATATGCAAAGTATGAAGCATTTTCATATTGACTTGAACAAAAAATATAAGAAAACTTTAAATTTTTAAAAAATGTAGTTAGAAAATTAATCTAAATACAATAATAATACTATTTATTACATGGAGAAAATATTATTGCATTTAATATAAACTATATTCCTTTTTTTTTTGTGCTAAACACCCTTTTCAAATCCTTTTAAGACTATTTTTAATATCTTCTTCATGTAAGGCATAATATTATTCCATTTAAGTAATACATTTCAGTGAGAAGTGTTTTTGAGCTTATCTTTACATTTAAGAATCTGTTCTTCCTATAAAAGGATTTTGTGAAGTCTTACTATTTATTCAGTTCATATACCACCTGAAAAGATATGCCCTTATATTAGTAGATTCAATATTACTATATCTACTAAACCGAAGTATATACTGAGTAGATATATGATCATGCCATCAGTTTCCCAGAATGTTATAGTGCATATTTGAATGCCTTCTGCATGTAACCTATTTTTATAGAAAACTTTATCATAATATTCATTATGATACTACATAGCATCCCTGAAAAATTATAGTAGTTTCCCGAGGCAGCTCAGAATCCTGTTTGTCTTAAAGAAAAACTGGAAACAGTACAGCATTTTAATCAGACAGATCTTCCAGTGGGAAACAACTTATTAATGACAATGCCATTTTTCCCCAATATCACTACATTTATGCCATCTAGTGTAAGGTTTAGTAATCAATAGATTGTGAGAGATAGTTCTTAATAAATTTTTATCCATTGCTGTTTTACCCAAATATCCCTTGAAAATTGCTAATAGAATAATAATAAATAGCAAAATGTGTAAGATAAGATCATGTGATGTTTTGTAAGTCAGGTTATTGATTTAATGATGGATCATATTTCTTGCATTTTCTGTGAATCTTATTTTTTGAATAAAATAAAGCAACAGCACATTGGAACCTGTTCTGGACTTCAGTATCCAAGATTTCTTTTGTATTAAAATGCCACCAGAATAGTTTAAATTGGTTAATTTTTTTCAAATTGATGAATTCATCCAAAACTAGAAAAGAAAATGTTGACTGATTTTTTTTTTTAATTGTTGGTTGGTAAAGCACTTCCTAATTTTGTTTTAAATATTAATTACTACATCAGAGTAATTAGGATTTCATTCAAAAATATTTCTGTAAATCATTCTTCAGATTGCTAAGTGCAGTCTTCTGCTACTACAAGTCTAGAAACCAATAAGATGAAATTCTTGCTTTTGCTATGCTTATGTATACAGATAAAGTATAATTAATATGAAATTACTGTTTTCGAGACTTTTGGATTTTAAGAATAGTTTTTTTCCTCCACTAATTGTAAATCTAAGAGATAGAAAAAATATGTAACTCATTGAAGATAGACTTATTAACTTATTGCAAGTCTACGGACCAAAAAGATGTTCTTCCCTTTGCTATATTATATATATATATCATTGGTGCTCAACCTTTTTATACTTGCAACTCCCATAATCAGACTGAGATTTTATGTGACCCATTATATGTAATATCATCCTATTATAAGCATATAAGGGTAGTCATAATAAAAGTTGTTTTACCACATATAAATATATATCTTTATATTATATTTCAGTGCATACGTTTTGATATAAGATCTTTGAAAAAACTGCATATTATCCAATGTGAGAACTTTTCAAAATTTTCATGACCTCCAGCAATTTTTCTTTGGCATTGAGGGGTCATGACTCACAGGTTGCACACTGCTGGCGTATACAGATAAAGCATAATTAGTATGAAATGACTGTTTTGAAACTTGCATTTTAAGAGTAGATCTTTTATATCCTAATTGTAAACTTAACCTTTGCTAAGATAGAGAGTAATATTTACTGAGGCTGTAACCGCAAGAATATGCACATAAAATGTGATACTATGAACCTCTATAGGTCTTAAACACAAGCTTACGTTTTGCTGATAAACTTACTAAGTTACAAGTATTTACTGAATGTTTTTTTAAAATTTTGTTTGAAAATGTGTACACAGACTAATATATATATATTTTGTAAAAGATCGTTTTTGAAATTTTGTTGTAATAAAAAGGCTTTTGAACAATAGACATTCAAAGTAACTGTATTCTATCTATATTATTGCGAAGTAAGGGAAAGCGATTAAATATCAAAGGACAAAAAAAAAAAACAATTGTGAATTTTGCCTTTTAAAAATAGAATTTTTGAAATAAAATAAATAAATAGAATTTATCATTATTTTTGAAGCATAAAATTATTACATAGTATTTAGAATTCCACATACAATTTCTCAAAGGCCAGACAGTTTTTTATACCTTTTTTCATTTTGAAGTTTGGTAGTGAAGAGTGTATTGGGTATTATTTTTGCTAAAGATGTATAGTTAGCTGTCAAATAAATGATTTTATTTGATTGAAATAGGCAAAGAAAGTAAAATGCAATAATTCAATTGTTTCTGTACTAAAAGAATTTTCAAACAATTTTTTAAATGGTTTCATTAGTTTTAGTATAGTCATATAATTTAAAATAAACTTGTTTTGAATGAAAATTAGATAAACATAGAAAATAAGAAAACAGCTTTATTATCTTACAAAGGAGTCTCTGTATTAACTATATTTTGTTCTCAATTTCTTAGAGGATTAGTGTAAATTATAGGGTAGTAACTCATATTTTGTTTACAGTATTGTGTGTATTGGACTATTTTTGTGTATAGTATTTTCAACGCGCACACATAGAATACAAGCACCTTCTTACATGTACCATCACTTACTATGACATCTTGATTTATTTTTTTTAAAAAATAGAATAATGTCTAATTCAGTATACAGAATTGTATCTTATCTATTAGAAGCATTTGAATATTGTGATGTGATTTGCTGTGGCTTCACGTTTCTTGGAGTCAGGTATCTCTCAGCTACTATGCCCAAAGAAACCTGTTAGTTGCCTTACTTTCCCTCACCATTCCCCACTCTGTTTTTCCCATATTATTCTCTATCCTGCTTCATTCCATTTCCATAATATAATGTTTGTCAACTCTATGTCCTTTATATCTAAATCCCCTTTATCTTTTCCCAAACCCAGCATAAAAACCAATAACCCACTTTCTGCACCCTTTCTGCTTGTAGGCATTTACATTCAATTAACAGATGCCTAATACTTTCTATCCTTTCCTACACTAAATCACCCATAGTCTTTCCATTTATGTGCATATTCCCTTGTTGCTAAAGATCCTGTTTGAATCTTAAACAGTAAACTATGTTTTTTTGCAATTATCATAAATTAACTTACCCAATATTCTGTTTACTTCTAAATATATTTAAATTCTTTTTACTCTCCATACTAGTTCTCCACCTCTTTCTTGCCACAATAACTCAACAATTTTCCTAATGCAACCATCCCACTATTTCTCTTTTGCCTACATTCCTTCTTTTAATATATTTCCAAAAATTTTTACTCCCATTTCTTCCACTTTTATTAATATACTTCACAAATTTACAGTGACTCCACTATATATATGTTAAAAAATAAAACTAATGGGGAAAAGTACTTCCGGATTGATATGTAGATGAATCTATTTTGTTTTCCAGGGATGAGGCAATGCTTCAAGTGTAAAAATTATATTGTTCAAGGTGTATGAATGAGTATGTATAAGGCAAACAGCCTTTTTAATAAGTATCCCATTGTAGAAAAAAGTCGTCCCCCCCCCAATAGCCTCTTACACAAAAATAATGAAAGTCAATATTCACCAGACTTGTCCATTACCAGGGTAGTAAAGGTTTGTAATACCTATTTTCTGATCATTTTTGGATGGTTATCTGGTTAACTTGAGAGAAAAATTTTAAGATTCATGAAAAGAGTGTTATTTGCCCCATATTCAAACCTTATGTCATGGCTGTAATAGGTGCATGCGCTATTCTCACAATGAGATTCTTTTATTCATCTATAAGATAAATATTATATCAGTTTAAAAATAGTTCGTTGTTATATCAATGATAATATGTTGATTGAGTTTGGAAAATAAAATCATTTGATATTAAAAATAGATATCTGATTAAAATTTTATACTTTGTCACTTAATCCATTCTAATGCTCAATTAATTTCAACTTTTTGCATTTTTAAACGCTGCTGACATTTATCAGAGATACTAATAAAATCGATTGGAAAAATAGATCTGAAAGTGATTTTAAACAAAGCAATTAGCCTCAAGTTAGTATGAATCATTGCTACAAACATAAATGCATCTTTGATTGTATTTAGAAAAAAAAAGATTGATTACTGAGATTATAATTTCTGCTAACATTAAACTAATTAAAGAAAATGAATATTAGTAAAGTAATTTTTATTAAAGTTTATAAAAATTAGATCTGAATTTGAAATAAAGCTAATGTATTAGAAAAAACCAATGAATCTTTTTATTGACTTTATTTTGATTGTCTCAGCTTTCTTATTATCTCTCTTTTTTAAATCTATACTGAGACATGGGTATTTATCAATGAAATAAAAGGCAATTGCAAAACGAAAGGATGCATTAAGTTTTAAAAATAGGATGGCAGGATCATATGATCAATTATTAGTTTCACGGTCTTGTGTGATTCAGTAGATTTTTAGATTGAGATATAGCCTATTATTCAAATGTCACATGATTTTCCAAGTGACAAACTACCTAATAGGTGGGGGGGGTTACATCATTATATCATATGTCTTTCTAAGTGACCAATTACCCAATAGTTTTTTTTTATTTTTAAGATCATATCACATGACTTTCCAAGCAATAAACTACCCAATATGGTTTTTTTTACATCATGTCACATGGCTTTCCAAGTGACCAACTACCCAATAGTTTTTTTACATTATTATCACATGATTTTCCAAATGATCATCTACCCAATAGGTTTTTTACGTCATTGTTTTAGATATATAAAGCAAATGAATAGCAATAAGAATCCTAAAAATATATTTTCTGGTAATCTTGAGAATGATTTACATGGCAAAGGCTTACCCTGTATCCAATTTCTCCAAACACATTCTAAAGTTGTGGTTGAGAATATTATTACAGTGGGGAGCTACAAGTGAAATCTTTCAAAAAGTAAAGTTCCCCGTAGAAATTTTAAAAAAATAGGACCATGAAACATTTTATGAATAAACTATAGAACCAGCTTGTGATGTATGTGGATATATTGCTATTTCCTAGACTGAATTGTACAGTCATTGCAAAATAATTCTTTTATGTTTATATCTATCTTTTCTAAAGTTAGAATGGCCAAAGTATTAGTGATTATGATGATGATAATAAGCATAAACTAAGATTTACTTACATATAATTATTTTAACAAATTATAATAATTTAATTTATCATTCAGAAGTGAATAAATTTGAAACACTGAAAGTGACAGATTAAATCACAAGCCATGAGCCCTGAATTCTAGAGTTCACCATCTACCACTGCATTAAATTATATGAATCATAATTATCTTGTTGAATAATGGCTAGTGTCTTAAGGACATCCACATGCCTATTTAGCAACTAATTTAGATTGTTATATGAGCTATCTTATGATTTGTGATGGAATATTAAAATGAGTTATAAAATTGATAATCCAATGATCCAAAAATGATTTATAATAGGCAAAAAAGGAAGGATTAGATTGCAAAGCTGATTACTAAGCTGCTATCAAATACTTGTTTACTTCCTCAAAGTGCTCAATGTATATTGCTCAGAAGGCCACCATTCAAAAGCATTAGTGTAACAGACCTAGTACAATAATTTCACTCAATCGAACAGTTTGCTTTCTTCAGCTTGGAATTGATGCAGGAACTTTTAGTTTGAATGTGCCATCTTTTAATTCTTTTATATTATTCAAGCTGATAATCTTAAAATTTAAAAATTTTTAAACCCAAGCCAAATCACTTGCATATTTATACAGATTTTAGTAGCAGGTTATTTTCTGTATATTTTAATAACTTCAGTTTTATTCTGACTGTATGTTGCTTCTACTGACAACAATACATGATTTTCTCATTTTAATCATAAGATACTGAAATTCTTTTCACTCTACTTTAGAATCATTTACTGACAGCCTGATTAGTTAATGGACATCAACTGATGTCCATATTGCTATACAATATGCCTATGTGTTTGAAAAGAAATGTTTTTTTAAATGTTTTTTCAATTCTTACTTATGAATCTGAGACATGGACACTTAATAGAAGAGCAATAAAGATACTTCATATCACTCAAATAAGTATGGAGAAATGCATGTTAGGAGTAACAAGAAGAGATTGAAAATGCAAAATATGGGTAAGAAAACAAACAGGTGTTACTAACATCATTGAAAGAATTAAAAGACTGAAGTGGGGTTGGATTTGACATATTTCTAGAAAAGATGATAATAGATGGACAATTGAAATCTTAAACTGGATTCCAAGAGATTGTAAATGACCCACAAAGAAACCACATGTGAAATGGATGCTGAAATAAGAAAGTGTGCAGGGGTGATGTAGAGAGAGGCTAGAGAGCAGAGAAGATGGATTGAACTTGGAGAGACCTTCATCCTGCTGTGGATTGATAATGGTTGATAATGATGATGATATAAGTAGATTGAATTGGCTTCAATAAACAAGTTTTTTTTTAAAAAAAATTCAGGTTATTAGCCTGACTAGATTAAAAGACGAAATACTAAATGCAAAAGTGCATTTGTTCCAGTTTTCATTGATGAAGTTTAAAGACTAGAAATTACTCTACGGATGTGGATGTTATAGCATTATACCATCTGCTATTTAATTACACCTCAGATTTACAGTAAAAACTCTAGAATATAGTTGAAATAACTGTTCTATGAAGTACATATATGAATAAGATGAGAAAATCACGTGATGTTGCTGGTGGTAATATAAAGTTATTGAATTTTACATGCTTTTTTTTTATTTACTTAAAAGCAAACAATTCTTACAGTGTAGTGAACTGGACCATATTGCATATAAATTACAACATATGCCATATGAGGCTCATAATGTTCCCCAAATAATTGAACTGAAAATTAAATACAGTCTTATACAGAGGGAGGTTGCCGAATACCTCTCTATTAAAAGAGCTTGGCAATTCATTGAACACCAACATTGCTGGACCTGGGGTTATCTCAAGTGGGCCCTTGGAACCAACAGCAAATCCAGGGCACCAGGTTCAATTGAGATAGATGGCAACAAATATGTTGGTGCATCCATGCTGCTCAGGATCAGACAGCATTACATTAAAAAATTTAATCCCAATAGTGTTAACAGAATTAGGAGAACATTCTCCACGGCAAATACACCACACAAAATAACAGGCCAGAATCCTG
This sequence comes from Epiperipatus broadwayi, assembly GCA_028023455.1. Taxonomy (NCBI): domain Eukaryota; kingdom Metazoa; phylum Onychophora; class Udeonychophora; order Euonychophora; family Peripatidae; genus Epiperipatus; species Epiperipatus broadwayi. The sequence continues at coordinate 3,698,083 of JAQFVV010012470.1, forward strand.
GCAACACTTAGAGCCTTTCCTGATGGCACACATCCTGGGCTGCATGGAATCCCAAAATTCCTTCTGCTGCATCTGAGTTCATTCACAATACCGATTGTTAAGAAGATGGTGGATATACTAATTGATGGCAGTCGGGAAATTAGTGGGATTTACCCCCATCGCAATGGTCCCCCTCCTCAAAAAACCCCAGGGGCCATGTGAGCTGGGGAATCTGCGACCCATTTCCATGATTCCACTACTGATAAAAATAATCGAAAACCTCATCAAAGAAGACATACAGAAGATTATTATTGATAAACTGTCAGCCTTCCAATTTGCAAAGAAGGGGAGCTCGACTGCAGAAGCCATCAGTCGGTTTCGCCTCATAGTGGATCATGTACGCAGGAATAAAATGGTCTGGCAGTTGTGGTCCAACTCGACTTTGCCGGTGCTTTTGACTGTGTGCAGATCAATGTGTTACTCAGTATATTGGAGAAACTCCAAGTGCCCCGGGCATATCTCCAAATGATCGAGAATCTTCTACAGAATAGAGAAATATTTCTCTCACTGGATGGCCGAGTGGCTCCAGGATTTCAGCCCTCTGTTTCAATACCACAGGCTCACCACTGAGTGCACTCCTCTTCATTGCTTACCTCAACCCATTGCTGTTACGCATTGAGGCATCCATTGAGGGAATTGCCATCCCTTTGCTAAGAGAGAGGGTCTACCACATCTCCTACATGGATGATGTGACTGTGTTTCTCTCGTCACAGGATGAGGTTGGTAGGCTAGAGGAGCTCTTGGATCAATTTGGTTCTGAATCAGGTCCAAGAGTTAATGAGGCGAAATCGGCCATGTGGTCGATCAGAACAGGAAAACAGATCCAGGGGAGATTCCGAGCACCCCCAGAAGTTTCTCGGCTTTAGCCTGGCCTCCCTTCCTCCTAGCTGGAGGAAAATATTCTCACAAAGGTTAAGAACACAGTGACATCCCTAACCAAGGTCCCACTCTCCTTGTTGGGGAAGGTCGCACTATTAAATGCAGCTGTGCTACCCAAAATCACTTTATTTTCTGGCCGGTTTTTCCCCTACTAAGACCTTTATAAAAAAGGTGGAGACTCAATGTAGGAGGCTTTGCTGGGGCGTGAGAACAGCAGTAATTGGCCTCAACTCCCTTCAAAGGCCTAAATCACAAAATGGACTCGGACTCCATTCAATCACCACCTTCTTAATCCAGAAAGCCCACAATATTTTAACCAACCTATTTCAGGATAATCCAAAAATGGAAAGCCCCCTACCAATAAATGAGGTTGAACCCACTGACCGCCCCCCCCCCCCCAAGAAAGGGTAACATTTGGTTACAGCAACAGGTCACACTCGTGACTAAAAATGTAACAATGTCCAATTCCCTTTTCAATGGCAAGCTTTCCTATTGGGACACCCATGCTCTAATCAATGGTAGCAGTCCCATCACTAAGACCAGACTTCAGCTAGGGATCAAGCGGTTTGCAGGGTTAACAAAGTTCTGGAAGCTGGAGGCAAAATTAGTAGACTTTATAATTAAAGTTAACCTTGAGGCCCTACCAACGGCTGCATTCCTCCACCACAAGCGGAGGTATAAAATGGATCCGATATGCTCTCTGTGCAAGAAAACCGATGAAACAATTTCCCACATTCTTCAGGAATGTGAGACCTGGAATAAACTACGCTATCTGACATTGCAAAAGACCACAGATAAAGACTGGGCCTGGGTGGATATGGTGAAAGCTTTTAAAAAGGGCTCCTTTGGCAGTGTTAGATTGGCAACTTATGTTAACTTTGTCATCTGGTTGGCACGAAATAAGGTAACGTATTATACTTCAAATTGTTAAATGACGCCAAGGACCATGACAAGAGGACATGCCAGCCATGGCTAACCGATCAGACTTGGAACCAGATCAAACTAGGGCCATGCCTTGCCTAGTGTAGTGCTTACCTTACATAATAATAAATAAATCAATATATTAGTAATTAGAAATTATAACAGCCCAAAGAGCACTAACATATCACGATGATAAATCCTAGGAAATGAAGGTAGTTACGCCTGAACAAATTAATAAAAGATTAGGAATAGATAGAAGGGAAAGTGACTGCTTTACAAGTGGTATGCCATGCAAACCAAGAAATAAGCATATATACCTATAAAGCCATTTATAACAGAACTGGGAGAGCTTTAAAGGTGAAATAGACTTGTACAATTGGACAATCCAAACACCTTCTCAGTTATAACAGTACTGGGAATGCTCAAATGGTGAAATAGACTTGTACAATTAGACAATCCAAGGACAATATTCCCACTGCAACTGAAGCGGTTGCCTTGTTTCTTTCAAGCTATGGCCCCAAATAATAATGAGACATGAATAGAAGTGTTCTGAAAGTGTAACATTGCTGTTAATATAACAACATTTTTGTCTCCAAATAACTAATGGAGAAATGGACATGTATAATTGGACAGTTTTGTGAACAATAATTTCAGCATAAGAAGTTGGGTTTATGTGTGTAAGTCTGGAAGGGCAGGTGAATTTTGTGTCACTGCACTTCTGGAACTATTAATATCCCACTCACCTATCCATACATTTATACTTGAATGTTCAAAATCATATGCATTGAATCAAGTGTATGGGTGCGGATGCGCTTGACACGCACCGACACTCCCTAAATTTCTTTGTAATGATTCTTGTTGATTGCATTGTAAAACTTATGCCTCTTGAATCGTCTTGAGGCACAAATAAAGGCATTTGAAAGTAAATAAACACTTCTGCCTTTAAGGTTTAGTGCAGTAATAAGAGTGGCATTTAAGAGCAAAAGTTCCCTGAAAATAAATTTAGGTTTTTCCTTTCTCAATTTAGTTAATTAAATAGCTGCCACCTAAATGCTCGAATATTGGCTTTCCAAACAACCGACTATACATTTTTTTTTAATGAATCATTCTTGAGAAATGGCTTAACATGTTTTTTTTTAGCTGTATTAGAGGTATCATTTTTTAGGTATTAAAACAATAGTACTCTCATGTACTCATACTTATAATAATGTTATGTGGAAGCTAGCTTAGCATAGCTTTTTAGCCATGATTGGATGTTGAATGCTTGTCTATTTAAACAGATGCTTAAATGCACTCCAATACTCCTACCTGTATATTATGCAATAACATTGTCTGTAAAATAATGCATAGATTTTTAACCATTTGATAAGTACAGACTTGTTCTAATATATTACAACACATACTTGTAAGTATATGCCTTTGTAATAATATTCTGTAAGGAAACCAGATTACATAGAAATATATTAATTAATTAAAAGAATGAGCAAAATTTAAGGAATTTATTTTGTTCTAAAAGGGTACTATTTATATTTGATTGCTGTGGATTCTAGAACAAATAAAATAAAATTCTAACTTCTATTAATTATGCAATTATAAAAAAATAAGGAAATATTGCTTCAAAAAAGATATATAGTGGTCTTTATTCCCCCTCCTCCCGAGGCATTTTTATGCATTTTGATATTTCCACTGTTATTAGAAAATAATTAAGTACATATTCTTTTACTATTGTTTAAGTAATTTGCGACATTAAAAGGGGATTCAAATTTCAAATTAAAGTAATACTGCGTCTATAAAATAATCTAACCACACTCTGTATATGTATGTTGACTCATCCTATATATATATACTGTAATACTATGATTAAACATGTCAATGAATATTTAATAATTTTAGAATCCTAGTGCCACCTATACTATATTTAATTAAACATTTTTCTGTTCCTAAAATTGTTGTATTTATATCTATACAAAAGTATCTGCAAATGCATATAATGTTGTCACTCTATACATGGAAGTTGCATTCCTTTTATAAAATTAGTGGAAAGTTTTTCATTTCTAGTTTGGAGAGAGGAGGTATTTATTTAATAGTAAATACTTCTGGATTTGACTCTCAGTGAGGTTATTACTTACATATATATTATAATCAGACTTATGAATATGTTTTTCAAGCAGCAAATCTATACTCCCACTTAGCTAACCATCCAATATCGGTCAGTAAATGGGTATCTTTTTTTTTAGTTAGAGGGCAAAACAAAGATTGAAAAACATCCTTTTGCAACCAGATATTAGCAAGCTTCGTGAGTAATACCATCTCTTTTTACCTGCCTATGCCTGAGGGAAATGGTAATCTCCAACACCTGCTGACTCATGGTTTAAGTCTAAGGTGATAGATATCTAAGTTATGTGTAAAAAAAAGATTATTCATCGAAGCCTTATTCTCACCATTTAATAAAAGTTATTTATCGTCCGTATAATGTCTCTGGAATAGTGGGTCCATTCTATTTTTTTTTTTAGAGATGGCTATAAAATCAAATCGTATTAGAAATTTAATGCAACTCTGCTACGTCTTATGTTATGTAATGTGTTTTTATTTGTTTAGTCAGAAATTCTGTGCATGCCCATATGCTCAGAACCTATTGTCCACCTGGATTATCTTTTGGAATGGCATCGTTCAGCTCTAAAAGCTGCTGTGTAAATAATGAGTGCATTTATTAGTTTCTAATGAGAGATATCTCTATCATGTGATTAAAGTAAAATGTTGCCAATACTTATTGATTCTTTTTTTTTATTATTATTATGAATTTCAGATTTAAATATTTTACAATCATTCACTTTTTTATATTATGTACTTCTGGCTTTATACTATCATTCTATAATTTATTTCTTTTTTAAAATTTTATGTTATGTTTGATCTTTTAATTTGCTGTGCGTTTTAAAATTACAAATATCATCAATAGTTTAATGTCCTATGGACAGGTCCAGAGAGTAGTCACATCATCAATTTATCCATTTTCTCACTCCATTGTGTTCATTGCCCAGCTCCTCAATTTCACATAACCTCCCATCTCTTATATCATTCAATAATGTTAGTCTTTTTCGTCCTTTCTTCTTGTTTCCATTCATCATTCCCTCTCTAACATTTTTCATTAAACTATGCTTTCTTCTTAATATGCATGCAATACAGTTTCTCTTTCTTTTTTGAATTTCCACAATCAATCTTCTTTTTTTATTTACTTTTTTCAAAACTTCTCCCTTTGTTATTTTAATCATCCAACTGATTTTTTTTTTATTCTTTTCTATATCCACATTTCAAAGGCTTTCAATCTGTTCCTAATTTATTGCTCATTGTCCATGTTTCAAACCCATACATTACTACACTCCACACACAGTATTTAATTAATCTTTTTCTTAATTCTCTCTTCAGAGATCCACAAAATATTTTCTTTTTCTTAAAAAATAACTCCTTTGTCACTACTATTTTTCTTTTAACTTCATCTTCACTTCTTTCATTCTCACTCAACCAACTATCAAGTATCTAAATCCTTTTACCTGTTTAATTATGTTATCATGGATTTCAATTTGCAGTCTTTTTGCATTCCTCCCTATTCATAAACATTTAGTCTTTTCAACATTAATCTTCATTCTATATATCCTCCCTCCAATTTATTCAAGATATTATGAAAACACTTTTCATCATCAGCTAGAAAGGCCATCTGATCTGCAAATCTTATATATTTTATTATTCTATTTCCAACATTTGCTTTCCACAGTATAAATAATTGTGTAACATGTCTTCTAAATAAATATTAAAAAGAACAGGTGACATATTGCTTCTTTGCCAACTCCTCTTTATATATTCACTTCATTAATCTCATTATTCTTCAGTCATTTAATTCTTACTCTTTGCCCAGTATACATATTCCAAATCAATCTTCTCTCTTTCCACAATACTCCTTTATTTTTTTTAAGATGGTCATCAGTTTATTCCAGATTCAGATTATTCAATCAAATGCCTTTTCCAAATTCCCCATACATATACAAAATCACAAAACAATCTAAACAATACAGGGAAAATTGTATAATGAACAAAAGTGCTACATTGAATGTTATTGGCTGGTACAGCTTGTGCATTTGTAAGATGTTTCAGAATATTTCCACATTGATCAGAATGTTAGATTAGCATGTTTTATAATGCTTAGTTACCAATGCACTATTCATTTATCTATTTATTAGCACCTTTATAAGTAAAAACATAATGGTACATGATTTTAATTATTCTGCTATGTCTGAATATATATATAAATTAATGTAAAATAATGCTCATACAGAATTTAAATATAAAATTTAACAATTTTTATTGTATATACTTTCGATGTTTTTATGTCATATTCATGGCCAGTCTGATGGCAGAGTACGGAAATGTTTGCTATTATTAAACATACATATATCTGCATAACATGTTTTATAATTCAAAATATATGATCAAATTTAATAAGAAAGAAAAGAATAGTTGAAGAAACAATTAGTAAAGTAGATTTTTTAAAATGCAATTTTGTAAAATAAAAAGATTGTGTTATATTGTTAAAATAAGAGATTGTGTTATATTGTTAAAATAAGAGTTATAGATCACATGACCCAATTCTCTTAAGCTTGTAAGATATAAACAATGAGGATTGCCAATTCCTCAACAAGCTTTATGATAAATGCTTAGCCAGAGAAAGCATTTAAAATATTTCTGTGTGGGGTGGGGGGGCAGGTTTCCTGACAGAGATATTTTAAATGTTTTATTGCATTATAATGTTTTTCTTTTAAAATAGAACAAAGTTTTGATATTGAGTGGGGGGAAATCTAAAATAGAAAAAATTTAAAATGCACACACTCCTTTTTAAAGAAATTAAAAGAGTAAAATGTATAAAAATAAGTAAATATGAAAAAAAAATCAGAATAAAAATTAGTTTTTAAAAAAAAAACTTTCAAAAATATGATTAATTAAAAAAATTATTGCCTGATAAAGAAATGGTAAAACTAACAATTGAGTTAATTAAAAATCTATGTAAGATATATCTTCGAAATAAAAGCAAGAGATACTACATTAATCTAGAAAAAAGATTGGATAAAACGAAATGTAAAAATTAATTAAAAAACAGATTCAAGGTACGATCAAAATTAAAAATAATGATAAAGAATTAAAACGAGAGAGGAAGAGTATAAAAAGTCACAGCTGCTATTATTATTCATTTTGGTTTGAGTTCAGTTCAGATTCAGTTTGGATTATTGTTATTCAATTCAGATGGAATTCAGAAGGCAGACTCAGATTTTCATTGAGAATCCAAATAACCATGGATCCAGATATTCACAAACTGTAAACATAATAGTAATCCAGTCATTACAGATGCAGTCAACATCAATGCAGAAGTCAAAGAACTAGCAATATGCATTGCTAGACAGCCATAGGAATGTTTGACAATTTTATGCCCTAGTTCTCAGCAAAATCAACTGTACTTGCCTGGAGCCAATGCCTGTAACAAATGCCTAAGCCCTAAAGGAGATGCTGCCACATATTCTCACTTTCTCCATTGTTGATCCAGGGAAATGGAGCATGTTCTGGAAACAAAAAGACCACCCAGTTGGAAAATACATACAAATAAAAACCTAGGTAAAGATACTTTAAATAACTAAATAGATACTTGATTTTAAATGAAATGAACTTTAATGAAGGACTATTATAATTATAGCCTAAAATCATCATTTATACTTTGTTATATAAAAATTTATTGTTATACTATGTTAAGTATATGTGCATGCATAAATAAATAATAATGTTGCTTAATTGTTATTTGGTCCATTCTCTCTCTCTCTCTTGACACTGCATCACCAGTAAATTAGTGTGTAAATATCTATGTATATTATGAAAATGCGCCAGACACGTGAGACAGAATATGAGCTAGCTTGAGATATTTTGAGTGCTAGATTTGTGGCCTTTCGTCTGAAGCATTCCAGCTATATATAACATATGGCCTGATGTAGCCTGAATTGTATACTCAAAACAAAGTGATCTGGATGTAGGATGTTGATTTAGCAGTCAAGGAGTGCTATGGCCTGGAAATGTGATCATAGGCTATGCTTTGTATAGCATTGATCTGGCCATAGGTACCATTGATGGTTAATCTATCAGTGGTATTCTATTCCTCTGCTTGAAAGGCCAGTCCATTGCCTCAGTCACAAAGTTGCCAAAAATTAGTTATCAAAATTTTATAAGTTGCAATAAACTTGCAACTTCGGCAGACCTGGTTCAATATATATGGTTATGGACCAAAAAAATCAAAAAAGGAAGCCAATTAATTAAGGTATAATTAAAAAATAAGAAAGAAATAGTTTTTATCATTATATAATTTCTTTTATTACTTTTAGTAAATTGTCTGTTTGTGCCTTTAACATGCTTTTTATAAATATGATTATAGTTTTCACTAGGAAAAAAATTATTTATGATTTTCAAAATTTATATATGAATGTTTAAATGAAAAATTGTGTATTAATGTTTTGAGCTCTGTGATTGTAGGCTACATCACTTCAATTTATTTATATTAAGGGAGATTCAAATTTGCATGTGTTTGTGTCTGTGTAACAAAGTGATTTAATTATTCTTTATAATCTAAAGCTTAGTGCACTTTTGGTAAAGTTTGCCATACTCAGTGGAAAGAAACCATTTCATTACACAGACAAACAAACATGCAAATTTGAATTACAAATGAAGGGAAAAATTAATATTAAGGAAAATTATTGTGCTGCATAATCTGGTGCAATGGTAGACTGAAATATTGGATCTCAAGATCCAGGAATAGCAAGCTAGCTCTATCACTTCTGTTGCCTGAACATCTTATGAACTCCAGAGCAATAAACTTTCCGATTATTTATTTAAAAAACATTGCTTCTACTTTTCATATAATATTTTTTAACTTAAATTTGATTATAGTTTCATAAGGGAAAGATTATTTATATTTTTCAAATCTACATATACAATGTATAGTATAAAGGTTTCATATTAGTTTAACCCATTTTTAATTTTGTATTATTTTTTTACATGTTTAAATGATTGTTTTGGATGATAACTTTGCTTTAAGCTGTAGGCATGAGGCTTCTACTGTGAACAAATTGTACACAAGTCTTTTTTTTTTCTTTTTCATATGTCATAGCATCGGCCGGGATGTGAACCCACAACTGTTTGCAACTAACTACTTGTTTGCAAGGTGGCTGCAATGACCTCTCGGCTAACAACACTTGACATTTTCTCATAAAATTAAGATTTGTGCAATGAAGATAAATGTTAACAATGAAGACATTTTATCATGTTTTGTAAGATTTACATTAACAATTTAGTCAGCTTAATTGGTTTTTTTGTTATCTTCAACAGTGAAAATATACTGTTCTTATTAATAGTGATATTAGTGATTAAGCCAATGCACATGTGCTTTAAAGATAAATTATAAATGCATGTGCATTGGCTTAATCGCTAATATCACTATTACATAAAAAACATAGGGCTATATAAAATAATATCTCATTATATATGTTCTTATTACTATTTTTAATTATTCTACTTCATATGCATAATAATTTTAGCCAAAATCCTGAAAATTTAGCCCAAAGCCTAAAAATTTAGAGTTAGAAAAGTGATTAACATTGCCATAAAAAAAGCTGTAAAATTGCTAACAGACTCAAATACTATGGCAAATGCCATTGGCTGACATAAGGCACATGATCACTTGATACTTAAAGATCTTTTTGAAAACAAGTTAGCAATCTGATTAAAACCATTAAAAAAATTTCCAAGTGAGAAAGTAGAAGTAAAATGATTTTATCAGTGTAAATTTGTTTTTGCTTTTAAAATATCCATTTTAATTTTCACTATGAGACTGAAAGCAAAGTTGGAACATAGTAACAAGAAAAAAAATTCCAAGCAAGAAATAGAAATTCTAAATATTATATGTCTAAATCAATAATCTGCACATTTGTATTGTAATGATTTTGTTTGATTTTATTTTATGTATACTTTTTCCTGTTTAAATGGTTGTTTTGGGTGGTAACTTTGCTCTGGGCTGTGATCTTGGATCAGTCATCTCTAAATACACCTAATTTCATGTAAAATACAACAAGTGTATGATAATGTAATTAATGCTTCTTTTGAAGTAATTACATTTATTGTAGCAGATCCTACTATGATTTAAATTGTGTGAAAACTGGTGCTAGAATGAATGAATGATATGTAGATAATAAAAAAATCAGCCTTAAGTAATCCATTCCAGTAGCTTTCTATAGAGGAACAACAAAAAGCAATATTGGTCAAGCTCATTAACCATGATTCATGAGAATTTTTATGGTATCTTTTATTGTACATTCTAGCATATATAATGGCCCCACTGTATACAAATTCAGATATCATAATGTTAACTAAGTGAATTAAGTGATGCTTAATTTTGATTATTTTGAAATGTAAATTGCAACATTTCACAATAATATATGGACACAAATAAATATTCACTTGAACTTATCAATAATTGATTAAAATTGGAACTTGTTTATATTAATTTCTATTATTACTGTGTATATGTTCTGTTGTAACATTTTAAATGCTTATTAACATGTTTTAGAAGAAAAAGATATGAATGAGTGTTGGAAGAATGGTTTGGTAACAAGGAGTAAGATGTAAATGAGTTTACTGAAATACATAGGTTTTAGAGGTAATGAATGTTTAAGTTGGTTAATGATATCTCTGGGGATATGGTGTATTTACAGAAATTCAGGACTTTATCTAGGGAAAAGTCATTTTACATTATGTCATTCATTGATTTCTGGTATTTTTTTGAACAGATATGAGTGAAGAAAACTTTTAATATATCTTTTTACCATGTATATGCTTAGTAGCAACTATCTCCACCCTTTAAGAGTCATTTGTAGTATGCTTGATTAATCAATTGATATTAGATAGTAGTGCTTTTATATCCATATCCGGTGTTGTCTTGTCCACCTCCCAGACTAGTTACTGGTTTATGGCTTTCATTATTGATAAGCTTGAGCCTAATGTGGGTTCATGTAGAAGAATGTCATTTAATGCCAATTGATCACTCAATCTTATCATAGATGGCTTTGGAGTACAACAAATGGAATTATTTCTATCAGCAAAAAAAATAAAACTTTGTTGATATCTGAGGAATTAGTTGTCTTGATAAATACAGAGATTAGCTATTTGAGGGAATTATGGGATCAGATTCTGACTGAATTTCAATCTCATGAATTAAAACAGGTCCATTAGTGCACAAGTGTCATATGATATTACAAGCAATCAGTAACTCAAACTAATTTTTTTATATAAATTCTTTATATGCTTAACAATATAAGTGAGAAACATGTATTTATAAAATATGTGTTTTCTAAATGTATTTATAAATACAAATAAAATATTGTCTCAATTTTCTTTTCCATAAACCACCTGTCAAGAACTGATGATGGTTAATAATTTTCTTAATAAATTATCACTATTTGGAATTAGTTGACAGCTTTCTAGATTATTGTGTAATGCACATAGTATATTTGTATTCTATTATTATTCATAAATATTTATAATTTTATTGGTTTAAATACTTGTTTTACTTTAAATATATACATGTGTAGTTAATTAAGTAAATACTACATAAATATATAATAATGCTAACATTATTTACCTGTACTCTATAGAAATTTACTGATATTTCAAGTGGTAACATTTAATCAAAAAATCAGTTAACTTCTTGTTATGCATATTTCTGTCAGTCGACCTGATATCATCAGTTGCCAAGGAAATCAACTGAGATCCAAACAACTACCCAATTTCTATTAAATACTAATCTCAACTGATTTTCTGAACTACTGTGACATTAGGTTTGATTTACAGGAATGTATGTTTAGAAAAAAGCCAGTTGATTTTTTTCATCAAATGTTATCATTTGGTACACTGGAAATCAATAAAGAGCATAGGTAAATAAAGCATTATATATATATGAAGCCAAATAATTAGAACAGAAATGAAAAATGAAAATACATATCAGTGTAACCTTTGTTTTGCTTTTAACTATATATGTATATAAATCTTATGAAGTACAAAGAAGCAAACTAGAAACTGACTAAGTTTTTTAAGCCTGTAAGACATCATATCAAACTTTTCTGAGTCATAAATGGATCAAATTTTTTTGCACTTGATTAGTGCTATTTAAAACTGTTGAATTATTTGGATGGTGACAGCATTCACTAAAAATGGAATTGAAAAGTATGTTAGAGCCAACAAGACAATGAAACAAATTACTGCAGAGGTCAACACAGATCAAAGCTCTTCAATGTCTACCAAAACAATCTAGTCTGGTCTTAACAACACTGCTCATTGAAATGACCGCTACAATACTCATCTATTTCCATGTTATGAGCATATGTCCTAGAAATATATGTTTGGAATTGTATCATATGATCAAATGAATAACCATTTACATTTTTTTATAAACATTGGAAAATTTCTAACCTATTCACACCTTGACTTTTTCTGACTTTAAAGGACAGTGACGGAAATGTCATACCATGGTTTATACAATATTTTTATTTTTTGGTACAATCATTATTTTATATTGATAAATTGCAATGCTGTTTTATTATTTTAGAGGACCGGATTAATTTTTGGTAGAAACATAATATGTTATTTTCCAAAATGATAATATCTCAATTTATACAGTACATGCAATTGTAATTAAACTCTTAAATACTTGGAAATGCTATGATAAGAAAAGCTTCAGTGCAAACATATCTTAAATTGTGTTAAGGGTTTTTGATATCTTGGTTATGATATGATATTCATAGCAAAGCGCTTAGCTCAATTTAAGTTGCTGTCTAAACTGAACCTTTTTCTTATCTTAGCATTACGGGTGCTTAGAACTAAATTTACAATTTATTTAGGGAAAATTTATCAATTTATATAATTACAGTACATACAATTGAATATTTTGACTAGAGGAATGCAAGAGTGATAATACAGCTTTTTATTATTATTATTGGGTTTCCTTGGGCTATTCTTGAGCAATGAGTTATATCTAACATTACCCAAAGATTTTTCTCATGAGGAATGATTTAATATTCCTCTTGGCATTATTTAAATGTTACATTATAATAATAACAAAATATTATATACAGAAATAAAGTTTGGCTTAAAGGAAAAAAAAAGTGAATTGGTGATTTCAAAAATGGATTATTGGTGAAGATCTGAAGGAAGATCATGGAAAAAATGGACAAATAATAAAAAAAAGAGACTAGAGTAAATGAAATCAGAATAAGCTAATTGGAATGATATGGACATTTATAGATTCTCAAGAAAGACTGTCAAAACAAATATGTAACTGGACATCAACAGGTAAGAGAAAAAGAAAATGACCAAAAAAGAGTGGAAAATAGAGGACTTAGAGGGATGATTTATGAATAAATAGAGCAGCATTGGAAATTAGAAAATACTACAGAGTATTATAGATTGGTAAAAAGATAATGAAATTATTCAATAGTTAATTGTTTGGGAAATCTTATGCATTTAAGTTATCAGAAATATTGAGTTTTGAATAGGGAACTTTTAGTTTTGAGGTTTTTTTAATTCTAACACAGCAATAAAAATATGCAGAGCAAAGTAATTAAATCATTTGTTGCTCAGGAGGTCATGTCATCAGAAGTGAAAGATTGAGTTTTGTTCCAGAAACTTTTGGTTTTCAAATCCGTCATTCTACTAGGGTCTTTTATATAGATATAGGCAGTTAATAATGTGAGTATGGTCTATACAGTATTAATAGATATAATTATTCTTATTTTTCAACTCACTGTAATTGTGTGAAGAGCTCATTAACATAAATTGTCTAAAAACAATTTCTATCATTAATATTTAACTTATATTATAATTTATTTATAGTAATCTATTGACTAATTACTCTACCCGATTTTCCATTAAAAACTACAAATACACGTTTATATTTTAGTATATATATTATACCGGACACTCAATCCATTCTGACACAGAGGGCGCCACCAGATCACTACCTATCTGGAAAAATTATTTACTGTGATCAGAATGGATGATGATGATGGTTTGCGCTGACTAGACTCAGGGAGAAACAAGAGATCTTAAAATTGTTTAGACAATTGAGACACCAAAATACTAAGACAAATGTCAGCCAAATTAAGTTTAAACACATTTTCAACAATTTTATTAAGAGAAGACATATAAGAAAAGCTTATAAGTTAACAAATAGGATTAGCTCAGGTGTGTACCAGAAAGACTAAATGCAATGCTCTGGCAGATCTACTGATTCTCTAATAAATGAATTATAAAGGGAGGAAGCAAATTTCATTCAGCAGAGAATTCACCCAAACATTGGCTTTCACTTTCAGATATTTAAACAATATGTTCTTGAAATAAATCAATGAAACCAGTGCCGGCGAGCTTTCCGAGGTCCGAAAAATGTGTCGGACCATGAATGTCATTATGTCGGTAGAAGCTGCACCTATTATTACGTTTAAAATAAAGGTGATTGATTTACCCCAAGAACAACCGAAAAATATGATTCAAAATGAAATGAAAACAAACGATCTGGTGAAGCCCTAACCAAATAGTTGGCCAAAACTAATTTAAAAATAATAATTAAAAGTCTCGAAAGGAGACCAGCAAATAATTAAAAAATCAGTTATGTCCACCCCAGCATTTCAAGAAAAATAAACTTACAAAACAAGTTCTGAGTACACGCTCTAATAAATGTAAAGTCACAAATAAATACAAAAATAAATCTATTGGAGAGTGCACATGAGTACGAAAATATCACAGCTTTAAATACTTTAGCAGCGAAAGTCTCTCTCACCTGTAATTTAAAAAGAGATAAAGATTATCTTCCCTGTTGGCGACTTATAAAAATTACCAAGAAAAGAAACATCAACTCTAGTTTCCTGAACAGAAATACGAAAACAGTTAATTACTTGATTACGATCTTATGTAATCTAGAAGTTATCTCTATTCTCAGAAAACCAGAACAATAAAGTCAATAAAACACCAGCTAGAAGATTTATGGTTTGCATAAAGCACAAACTAAGTGTATAAAATCAGTTATGGAATAATAAAATAATTACAGGTAAGCATTTAAAATATACATGACTGCTAAAGCATTTAGTAAAAGTTAGGCATAAAATTAAATACAAAACTCACACGCCACTCTCCAATAAACAAAAATTGAAAGCAACTTGGAATCTTAAAACTAAGATTCCAAGACACATGGCAAAATATAAGAAATCACAACAAATATTACATATGAGGTTAAATATTACTTATGAATATAGGTTTATAATTAGATTGAGCGGAGATTTAATGAGAATTAATTTACCTTGGGAAGAATAAAAGAAAATAGTTGCCTTTCGGTAAAAACAACATTTACGTAGAGTGTGCACTATTATTTTAGTTCATTTTCAGGTCCTTTGTCAGCGGCAAGGTAGAGGTAGTGGGGTCTTGTTTATTTTAGGTGTTCATTGCAGGATTGAAGGAGAGTTGGCAGGCGTGAGTCCGTCTTTTGAGTTGAATTAGCAAGACATCCTGATAATGGCAAAACTCAGAGTGGTAGATTTTGATATCTGGTACAGTAATGAAGTCTGTTAATAATCATAAGTTTTTAGCAGGAATTAAATGTCCGAACTGCTATCAAAACTCTGGATCACAACAGGCTGCAGTCCAAGTGCGTATAAGAATACGAACTTTCACTTGAGAAACAGCTTGTCTAGTTAAGAATAATTAATAACTAACTCTCCAAATTTTTGGGGCTATTTATACCTCCTACATTTCCCATGAAACACTTTCCTTGTTGTTGAATTCTATGCCTAAGGCAGGGCAAATATTAATCTCCAGCTCAATCTAATCTAAGAATTCTATCCAGGGATTATTAAAACAAAAACAACAACACAAATCAAATCTCCGCTTTTTAGAATGAGTTTACAATGGTTAAAATAAAAGCAACAGGAATGTAATTAGCTAACCAGTTTGTTTTTAATAATCAAATTGATTTTTTAAAAAAATTAAAAACAAGCGGTATAAGAAAACTATTTTAAAAACAATTTTATAAACATTTAAAACGATCTAAAAATGAGTAGGTGTTTAAAACACGTGCTCTTTTTAATAATTAAAATCTTTTTTTTTTCTTTTAACTTAAGAAACTTAACGAAATTAAAAGTTTTTAATTTTGGCAGTAAAACCTTTGAATCAGATGAGGATGACATCCCGTTCAATATAATAATATTTTTTATTATATTTTAATCTTAAAAAAAAGAATTTTTTTTTCTTATTTATTTATGAAAGAATAATATTAAACATAGAATTAAACTTGGTTGGAGTACTTTTGGTAGAAATAACCTGATGCTAAAAAGAAATATGCCTATGTGTTTGAAAAGGAAGGTTTTTAATAAATGTGTTTTACCAGTTTTTACTTATGGATCTGAGACTTGGACACTTAATAGAAGAGCTATACAGAGACTTCAGACCACTCAAAGATATATGGAGAAATGCATGTTAGGAGTAACAAGAAGAGATTGAAAACGCAATATAAGGGTAAGAGAACAAACATATGTTATTAACCTCATTGAAAAAATTAAAAGACTGAAGTGGAGTTGGGCTGGACATATTGCTAGAAGAGATGGTAATAGATGGACAATTGGAATCTTAAACTGGATTCCAAGGGATTGTAAAAGACCCAGAAGAGACCACATGTGAGATGGGTGGATGAAATAAGAAAGTGTGCAGGGGTGATGTGGAGAAGAGAAGCTAAGGATCGGAGAATATGGATTGAACTTGGAGAGATCTTCATCCTGCAGTGGATTGATAAAGGTTGATGATGATGATGAATATAGTTTTATACACTTCGTTTATGATGTATTTTTAATTCAGTGTTTTATTCTGGATTTGAACTTGATCCGACAGAGTGCATCTTTTATTTGTAAAAAACTAATTCAAAATTTTAATCAAAAAAAAAAAAAAGATTTCTTTTTAAAAGCATATTTTTAAAAAATAATAATTTTGGATTTACAAAGAATTGTTAAAAATAATCCATTTAGTTATATAAGAACCAATAATTGTTTGAATTATTTTTTATTTTATTTTTGGATACGAGACACTCACATTTATTTGAAAAGAAAAAAAAGGTTTTTCATTTTATAATGAATAGAATTTGGTATTTTAATGTTAGAACTGATTTGTATATTAATCTTTTTTTTTTTTTTTGTATTCTACTATTAAGTAAAAGTAATGAAAGCATTTCGATTGATCAAACTTCAGTATTTCTTTTGAAGTAAGGATGGATTTCTACTGTTAAGTAAAATGTGGGTTAACTTAAATAGAACTATCAATAAATGTCTGAAAGACTTAAAAGAAAGGCTGATTGAAAATTATTTTTATGCAATCAGCCACATTAATAGGATCTAGTTGCGTGGTGATTAGTGCGTTCAACAGTCATTAGCAGGAATTTGGAGTTCAAATCCGAGAAGAGTTGGGGAATTATTTCAGTTAGCTTGCCCATAGTAATTCACTAAAGAAAATAGACAATATGGAAAATAGGATATCTAGGTTGTTGTGTAAGATATCTGGCAATCTGGACAATCGGATGAGCGTTGATGTGTTAACCACAAAATAAAAACAGAGTTCAGTTGTAATATAATGCAACTTTGGTAAATAGTTGTCATAATCTACGGACACAAAGCCATAAGTTGCTTTTAGTTAGTGAACTAAATTATATATATATATATAATGGTAGAATATTTTAAGAATGATAAATATGTAATACCTGAAAAGATGAATTCTCTGAATCATTGCCTATATAAAGCTAACATTTCCTAGTATCAAAATTAATTAAGCTCAGATGAAAAATGAATCCACCATGTATCTTGCTTTTATTTAATGTCACAAATATATTTTTTTCAAGCAATTTTAATTTTTTAACAATGCATATCTCATCCCTACCATATCATAACCACCCATAGCACTGAAAGTCAGATCACCCTTTCTCCCTATGCATGCACATGGAATAACTTCATATATATATATAATTTAAAACTTCCATTCCATTACACGCTCCTGAAAAACGTGAACAGTGTCATTTGAAAAAGACGAATGACTCCCAATATACGCATTTAATCCTGGATCGGCACTCATCAGTTGGAGCAGGCCACAATCTCTTATACATGTCATTATTGATTCATTGTTTATATATAGAAAATTATTAATTTTATTATGTCAAACTTATTGCACTCACTACTTTGATATGAACCATTTCTTGTAAATGTATTGGTGGTTATTACTATCCATTTTATTAAACTAGAGATTATCCCTAGTTCAGATATACCCTTTAAATCTCAAAGAATAATATGACTGCATTTTTATAGAGGTATCAATATCTAAATATTTATACCTATATTGACGGTTTGATATTTTTTCTTACATCATTCTAACATAGGAATAGGAACTGGTTTCTATTCACTTTTAAGACTATATATGTAAAAAAAAAAAATAGGCAAAAACTCACTATACGTATTGGTGATCATGTGATGTTTATTGACTATATATGTAATGGTAGAATATTGTAGTATTGATAATTATATAATATCTGAAGAGATAAACATCTGAAGAACTAATTTAGTAAGTGCAACTTTTCCTTAATATCAGATCCAAAATGAATCTGCATTGATCTTGTCATCTGTGATCATAGGATGATGTGTGGATTAGACGGATTTAAAAAAAAGGATAATCAAAATATTTGAATTGGCTCAAATTTAAATTTATATGATAGAAATAATTACTTAATTATTATTCAACATTGATGTAATATTCTGTCATTACATATGTTGATATTTGATGGATAAAATGAGAAGAGATTAACTTCACCTTGATAAATTTAGATATTAGTGAAGTCAAAGGAAGCTACAGTAACAAATCAGTTGATTTGAAATTCACTCGTTATATTTGTTTAATCTAGCTATCTATTTATGTTGGATTTATGTTTTATCTGAGGGTAGAGGAATTCTACATTAGATAGCATTGCATTTATATAGCTAATGCTTCAGAGGTATATCTCACTCAAGTATTATATATATATACATGTACTAACCTAATAACTAGATGGCCTGTTTTCAGGTGAAGAATTTATCATTTCTAGATAAAGTAAATAATCTTTAATTAGCACTCTGCATAACTCTTCAATGATCCTTTGTAGGCAAATAGTGTGGGTGGTGGAGGACTATTATTTACCCAGTTTTCTGGTGGGAGTTGAAAGTTTCTCATCCTTGTTTGATCTCTAGCTAACAATATTTTAAATAAATATTTGTCTTCTTATATTTAAATAAGTCAATTATTTTATATAGCACGATGTTTTTTTTATAAATAATAATATATAAACAGCATTAAACTGTTGCACATGCTCTTTGGATTTTAAATATAAAATGAATGAATACTAACACTTCAAACACATGATAAAGTCTTTGGAAAAGATAGAATGGCCATCTATCTTTTCGAACCCAAATGCTTTTGTATGGGCAAATCTTAAGTGTTTGAAAGTGAAAGCGTGAAGATATTAAATAATCACTTTAAATTACTTTTACATGCTTGAATGAATGACGCTGGTGAAATTTATATATTATTGTTTATAAAAAACATCGCGCGCTATATAAAATAATTGACTTATTTACATACATTTAATTTCAAATAAAAATCACGTATCATAAATTCTAATAAATTTCACCAGTGTCATTCATTCAAGCATGTAAAAGTAATTTAAAGTGATTATTTAATAACTTCAGATTCGCCCATACAAAAGCGTTTGGGTTCGAAAAGATAGATGGCCATTCTATTTTTTCCAAAGACTTTATCATGTGATTGAAGTGTTAGTATTCATTCATTTTATATTTAAAATCCAAAGCGCATATGCAACAGTTTAATGCTGTTTATATATATATTTTATTATTATTTTTTAAGTGTCATAGCATCGGCCGGGACGCGAATCCGCAACCCGAGCAACTGCCTGCAAGTGCAAGGCAGTCGTGCTGACCTCTCGACCACCAATGCAAGACTGTTTATATATTATTGTCTTCTTATATTGTTTAGTATTCCAATTAGCTAAGGGCTATTTCTGAAATAAAAATCCTAAGCTTGATCCAAAACTTGACGTTTCATGTTTATTTGACTTACATTTGAACTCAGATAATAGGCATTGCAAGTGAATACTCTAGCATTGCATCATGGGTATTAAAAAAGGAATTAAGATTCCTGCCTTTCATATAATGTTAAATTCTTTGACAAAGTCAGATTTAGCACTCATACTAAATGTATGGTACAATAATCAAGCTACTTGATCATCATCAATAGATTTTATTGCTGTGGTATTTCTCTTAACATAATTTGTTCTGTTGTCAGATATTTTATTTATGCATTATGTTTAATTACTAAATGTCTCAAGTAACATTTAATGTGGTAAAGAACATTAGTTTATCGTCATTAGATAAACAGGTTTTATTTTCCAAATATTTCAAATGGAAGTTGATTCACACTTTCCACTAAGATGCTTTACTCACTAAGCCACCTTCTCAGAACATATTACATTGCACTATCACACAATTTCCAACTAGAATACATTGCTATCTAATTTACACTCATTTCTTTATACAAATTCCTGTATGTAAAGAAATAGATCACTCTTAATGATTGTTAAAGCTACAGCTGTTAACCTTTCTGCTTATGAACTAAGATTTAAATTTAGATAAAATTTTGGGGATTTTGTTTCAAGAGTGAGGACTTTTCAAGCAATCTTCAGATTTTTTGTCAAATAGTTGGCATAGCTTTCCAATATTTCTAAGTCTATTTGATATTTAGTCATTATTATCTAAATGATGAAGAGTCAAGAATAATCAGGATTGACCATGTGATTGTTTGTGCACTATAGATAAAAACAGTTGTAATAGAAGACAGCTTTAATCCATAATCAAAAAGATCTCATAAATTTTTGGACCCAGAACTCATAGTTTTAAATTTACCTTTACCCTAAAATAAGGAAATCGATTTTTTATATCTTATATATATATATATATATATATAATAATAATAATAATAATAATAATAATAATAATAATAATAATAATAATAATAATAATAATAATAATAATAATAATAATAATGTATTAATGGAAAAATTAAATATTCATAACAATCAATTATAAAAACACTGAACACTTTCAATTATTTAAATAAACATTTGCAACTGCAAAGCATTTTAAATATTACCCGATTGTATATATATCAAATATATGCCATTAATTTTTCAATACAGATAAGCATTTGCACATTAATTAATATATGATGAAATAAATAATATGGTAGATTATAACAGATGATAATTTCCAGTGAATTCTTATTATTTCTATCTTTCCATTTGCTTCATTAAGGATTTAAACTGAAGGCAAAAATAATCTTACTCTTTTTTGCGCATGAATATATATATAATACAATTTTATATATTACTTTTTATAAATCTCCGCATATACACTCTAATGCAAATTTTTTTAATATAATTTCTTTAATTTTCTAACAGTTTCGACTGTCCTGCAGTCTTCATCAGAGCTACAACATTTAAACATATAATCATATAACTGTTATTTTATATACATATAGAAGATTAAAGGAATTATATAAAAAAAATTGCATTAGAGTCTATGTGGAGATTTATAAAAAGTAATATATATATATGAATATATGAAGGAATGCAAAAAAATAAAATAAAGAAGATATAAGAACAATTTTTTATATATAATATACATGTACCAGCAGATATAAAAGCTTCGATATATAGTGCTAGCTACACAAACAAGCTTAGAATTATTTTAAAGTTGCAAAAGTATGACATGAGAATAAAGATCTTAGTAATCTCAGTTGATTAGATATGTTACAAAAATAAAAAAATCTCATATCAATCTGTGTTAGTCAAGATGTGATATAGGAGCAAAGATATCACTTCAGTCTGAGTTGGTCAGATGTGTGATATGGTAATCAGAGATGGTTATTTGCATGATATAAGAATAAAAATCTTACATTAATCTGATTTGGTCAGATAGATAATATGAAAGTAAAGTTCTCACACCTATCTGAATTGGATAGATGGGTGAGACAGGAGTAAAGATCTCATATTATTTTCCATTGGTCAGATGTGTGATATAAGAGTAAAACATTTACACCAATCTTGGTTAATTAGATGTGTGATATGGGAGTAATGATCTTACATTAATCTTAGTTGTTCAGATGTGTGATACAAAAGTAAGATCCCACATTAAATGTGTGTCAATGTATAGCTATAAAATCAAAAATGACTGTAATTTAATGTAATCTTCATTCTGATCTTATGTTATTTCTATATAGATGATAACTTTATGGTTCACCTTAATATTTTACTACCAGGTAATATTTTTCTAAAAAAATCTCAAACCATTTTTTTCTCTGTCTGAGATTTCCTCTTTCCTCTCCCCTCTCTCTAAATATGTTTAACTATTGTATCTTCTTTGCAATGTATTTTGTTTTTCTTTTGCCCTCTTCTTTTATTCCATTATTATATTATATTTTAGAATATTATATATTTCAAATTTTTTTAAAAATATTTATTTATGACTGTTTATTCTGTTTGATGTAATTACTCATACAATACAGGGATGTTTCCCATTGTCTTGTGACTTCCTTATATCAACCAATAGCATATGTTGTGATATTTTAGAGTTTGTTATCATAAATAATAATCATATTATAATGAAATTATATGATGGTCTGGATCTTGATTTTATCATTAATCTCTGAATATTTATTACTAAGAAACTCTAATAGAATATAAAACCTGCTTTTTCAACAGACAATATGCATTGCTATTTGCTCAGAAGATTAGCAATGTTCAAATACATTTTTTCCCCTTACCTTTTCTTAATTGAAAACAGTTCAGAAAGAGGAATTTTTAGTTCTTCAAGTAGCCACCAATAAAATAATATAAATAATTGAATGTAATTGTATAGAAGATAATTATTCCTTCTCACTATCATTGTTAAACAGTGATATTAAAACTGCAAGGATACTCTCTATCTTGTTTCTGGGGCAAGAGGATCCTTACAGTTTTAACATCATTGTTTAATGGCACTAGTGAGAAGGGATGATTATCTTCTATATAGTTACAATCTAAACACTGTGCTAGCAAAATTTATTGATTATTAAATAATTGAATGGTTAATCTCTCGGGGACATGTGACATTCAAGCACCAGAAGTGAAAGCTTGAGCTTCTATCCAGGAGTTTTTTGCTCTTATCTGGAGATATCCCAAACATTTCAAAACTGGCCATCAATTTGATAGTTAAAAAAAAGTTTCTGGATCAATTTATACCTTAAGAAAAAGATAGAAAAACATCTAGTCTGGTCATTTGAATAGAAGAAATGCAATCATCCAGACATTTTCTTGTTTAATTGAAAAATATTATAAATGAGTCTCAGATTGCTAGAAAATTAAGACGATGTTGAGGTTAAGAGAGGATGAGAAGAGAATATTTGTGTATAAAATTAAGAAGATTAACTGGATTATACATAATAGAGAACTAATGAATTTTTTTTGAGAAAGCTATAAAATATGAAAGGAAAAAAGAAATAAGAAAGATATAAGAATTCAAAAATCAAACAGAATATAAGTTAAGGAAAATGAGGTCAGAAATGGCATGTTCATGGAAGAATGGTTGATTTTTTTTTATTTATTCTGATTTTGTGGATTAAAATGGGAAGCTAATAGGAATAAAAATAAATGGTTATTAGATTTTGCATATGATATATGTGAGTGGTCATATATATCGATTGTATGAGATAGAGTGGATAGCTGAAGGGAACTTGAAAGTCTGTGTTCAAATCCCCTATAATTACATTAAAATTCCAAGCATATAAATTATTCAGCCTGTATCCTGCACATCACTCTTCTCTGTATTTAAATGGACATGGTCCTATAAATGAGAGGTTAGAGTGACTTGAAGTCAGCATGGAAATGCAATAATATTGATGTCAACAAGGGATTTGGACATTCCATCATCAGATTTTCAATAGTATGAATGGCTGAAGAGTTGGAGGATGGAGTAGATTGAAGCCTGTTCATTAAAATCTTAATATAAATCAGGCACTGATTATATATATGTGTGTGTGTGTGTGAGAGAGAGAGAGAGAGAGAGATAATGATCTGGACCAACTGATGAGTACTGGTTCAGGACAAAATATGTATATTTGAGATTATTTATCTTTTTCACATGTGTGTGTTCATGTGTATTGGTTGTAGGAGAGAGTGAATAGCTGAAGGGGGTTTGAAAGCCTATGTTCAAATTCCCTATAATTACATTTAAACTTCAAGTATATAAATTATACTTGTATTTAAATATTATATTTGATTTGCAAATAATACTTCAGAGCTTTAAGAAAAGTTGTCAAGTGAAAGTAAGAAAATAGATTTACAAATAAATACTAAAAAGAAGTAATATTTAGAAGATTTTCTCAGAAGAAAATAAAGATTCATAATCATGAATTTAAAAAAAGTTAATAATTACAGATGAAAACATAATGAATGAGATTAATTATAGAATTATTCCTGTATGGAGTACTTTTGATAGAAATATCTTACTATTGAAGGAAATATGTCTATGTGTCTGAAAAGTTCCTAGATGCATAATATGATGTGTTTTACCAGTTCTTATTTATAAAGTACAGGAAAAAATATGTATTTAAGAAGTTGGAATTTTTTTTTTTAGGTGTTTTATTCTTATAAATATTTTGTCATCTTGTTTTCACAAATATAGTTTCCTTGCCTAAGTTAAGCTTATTATTATATTGGAAGGTAAGGCAAAAAATATAAAGAGCTACCAAATAAAAGCTATTAGATTATGATAACTGCTTTACATTACATAAGTATAATATTAAAATCAATGATATTATTATAGAATCTTTGAATTTGTTTTAAAAGTTTCTCAATTGTTTTTTTTTTTTTTTTTGAATATGTTGGTATATTAAGATGTGATCATTAGGCTAAAGTAAGCCAGTTTAGCTTTGCCTGAAAATTATTTCTTAATTTCTCTTTTATTCACTGAGTCAATCTCACATGGACACTTAACAGGAGAGCAATGTAGAGACTTCAGACCACTCAACAAAATATAGAATCATGTGTTAGGAGTATCAAGAAGAGATTGAAAATGAAATAGCATGAATAAGAGAATAAATTGAATATTACTGATATCATTTAAAGAATTAAGATTAAAATGGAGCTATGTAAGACATAATGCTAGAAGAGATGATAATAGATGGGTACTTAAAGTCTTAACTTGAATCCCAAAAGATTGGGAAAAACATTGAAAGAGGATATATGTGAAGTGAATGGATGAAATAAGGAAGTTTCTTAGTGTGGTATGGAGAAGTGAAGCTAGATATCAGAGAAATTAAATTAAACCTTCATCCCACAATGAATCAATAATAATTGAAAATGAAGTATTTTGTGTTGTATCAGTTTTGCCTAGCATCTATTTTATATATGTGTATTCTTTATTTCTGTGCATGTTTATTTATTTCAATTTTATTGGTTTATAATTCAAATGTTTAAGAATCTATCTCTTGTTTAAAAGATATTTCCTATATCTGGTCTAGCTTAGGTTATATATGTACTAATTATGTTGATTTTAATAATGTATGGAATCATGGTATTTATTGACCAATCCTATAGGTATTTATTACAAATATTACTATCATTCGACCTGCTAATTTTATATTTGTTTAACATTAGTAAAACTGTAGAACTGGTTTGTAAATGTTTATTTAAAAAGGGGAGTTTTATTTAATTACTGAGATCTTAAATAATTTGTTTTTATTAACTATTCGTGTTTTTTTTTTTTTAGTTCTAGACTTAATGATGTTATTGTTTGTATATTCATACATATATACATCTACTCATACTTATATAGTAGATAGTGTATCCTCATGTTATGCTGGCAATCTCTAGGATGCAAATTCAGAAAGCTTTATTTATTTCTTTAATAATGGATTACCAAGCAAGTTTGGTCTTTTTTTTCATTCATCTGACATTTAGTTAACCTATGTAGCGATTTAATTATTAATTAACAAGCTTGGGTTTTTTTAGCTAGAGATAAAAACAAAGAAAGAAAGCAATCGGCTAACCTAGTAAGTACTAACTTCTCCTTCACTATCATTATGTGAACTTTTACCTATATAATTATCCATAAAAAAAATTTCACCTCTATATTTATCTATAAAACATTGATATGTGTAAATACTTTTGAAAGTTTATGATGAAGCTCTAAAATTGAGATGGTAGAATAAATTGTGTTAAGAACATGGTGCATAAACACATACTACCCACCAATACTGATCAAATGTTGTTTGATTGTAATATTATATGGCCTCAATACTCCAATTGCCTTTGGGCAGAGAATGTAACATATATATAATCACCCAGTATGTATGTATAAGTTCTTTACCCAGAGGAACACTGAAAAATATACTTATATCTTATGATTTGTACAGAATCACAAAGAAAAATGCTTACCATTTATATATAGCAATATATCACTATGATGGTCAAATATCCAATATGATTTATTTGTCCATAATGTTGTCACAAACAGAAATAAATAAATAATCAATCAATATTGTAGATATGTAGATGATATTGTTATTGTAGGAAATAGTAGAAGTATTAGTAAAATTTTTAATGAATTGAATGAGAATAAGTATAATATTAGATTTACAATGAAGAAAGAAGAAAATGGATTAAAGTATTTAGATATTTTTTTAAGAAGAGGAATAATGAATGAGATAGTTGTTGAACATTATATTAAAGATGAAAAGACCAGAGGGTTGATTGATCCAACTTCTTATCAGCCATGGTGCCAGAAAATGGGAGTTTTAAAGGGATTTAAAGTAAAGAATGATAGATTAACATTAGATAAAACAAAGACATATAAACAGAAATTAAAGATGAAAAATAATTATGTAAAAATAGGTTACAAAGAAAAGGAAATCAGAAAAATTTTTGATGGTAAGGTAGATAAAGTAAATGAGGATAACAGAAATAGGTATAGAGATAGTAAATGGATGTCTATTCCATATTCAGAAAAAGTATATAAAAGATTAATGAAAGATAAATTGCCAAATAATGTAAAAATAGCTTGGAAGAATAATAAGTCCTTGGGTAAATGGTTACATAATGCAAAAGTGTTAAATGATGTTAGTAGTATGATGGGGCTGGTATATAAAATTAGCTGTGGAAAATGCAATAAAATATATATAGGACAGACAGGGAGAACGGCAGGTGAGAGAGGTAAGGAACATGATCGAGCAATTAATAGAAAAGACATGAGATCAGGGCCATATTTGCATTATTTGGATTCAGGGCATAAAATGAAGTGTGAAGAAAATATAAGTGTTATTAAGTATGTGAAGAATTACCATAAGAGAATATATTATGAAATATTATATATTCAAGAAAACTTAGACAAATATGTAAATATAGTAAAAGGTCCAGCTAAATTAGGTGGGAAATGGGCTTTATTAAACAATTGGAAAGTGTAGGAAATGGTTGTACATATGTAAATACCAATTTATTTATTTATTTTTAATTTTTTAAATGATGTAAAATATATATTTAATTAGTATTATTATTATTATTATTATTTGGGGGAAATATTGTTAAAATTTTTAGATGTATAATATGTTAAATTTATTTATTTATAATATATGGACGTTTAAAAAGAAAATGAAATGTAATGTAAATAATGTCCAGTAGATGGAGTGAATATTATTATTTGTTTATGTGAATTCTATAATATAATATCTTGATAAGATCTCAATGGAGATGAAAGCCGGTTTGATAAATATTTAAATATAATTATTAATAGTTGTTTATTTCAATCTTGTTTGATTGATTATTTATTTATAGCAATATATATTCTATTAATTTTAATAATCCTATGGAACAAGTAAGTAATGACTATTAAATATATACTGTTCAGAATATATAAAATAATATTTATAAACTTATAATCTTTAAATTTACACTCTTTACAAATTAAATTTTCTAGATTCAGTTTTATTAATTTCACAAATAATGACCTCTTTATAACTGCATTGTGATCTGGAATTTTTTTTTTCATGTGTCAAAGCATCGGCCAGGAAGCGAATCCGCGAACCCGGGACAACTGCTTGTAAGACAGTTGTGATCTGGAATTGTGAGCCAGTTTGATCAAGGATTTGCTAAAATTAGTACTAAGTAACATTTCACCTCTATAAAGTATTAATAATACAACTATTATTTTCATAAGATCTTGGAGTCAAATGAAAATCGATTCATTTTTTTATTTAATTGATAGATTATGGTCTTATTAATTTCACAAATAATGACCTCTTTATGACTGTATTGTGATCTGGAATTGTGAACCAGTTTGATCAAGCTTTTCTAAAATTAGTACTAAGTAACATTTCACCCCTATGGAGTATTAATAATACAACTATTATTCTCATTAAGATTTTGGAGTCAAATGAAAATCGATTCATTTTTCATCTAATTGATAGATTCCATCATTGATAGATTCCATCAGTATGACTGGGTCTTTTTGAAAGTTTTTTAAAATGATTCTAGAAAGTCCAACTTGCAATGGATTCTTACAGTATGCACAACGTCTATTTAAAATACATCTGTGCATGTATATGCTTGACGCCAATGTCAAATGTTGTACTGACATTTCAGAAAGATTACACCTGCTATTATACAGGCAGTAAAAGATTACTTAAATGGTCATCACAGAAATGCTGAAAGTAGAAAACTGCAACTATCGTTTCAGGAATTTCCACTACCCAGATAATGACAATTTGTAATCCAATCAAAACACACACACATGAATGAACCCAAATTTATGTTTACATTTTTATCTGTGAAAATCTCTTTAATATACATATATATATATATTGTAGATATATATCTGAATTCATCAAAAAGTTTAATATTATTGTGCAACAAAAATATATTAAACCTTCTCATCTCTGGTTTTGTTTTATTGTGGCTGGAAGCTTATTCCATGGGATTTTTTAGATATCGTTGACAATTTAAGAGGTATATTCTTGATAATATATGATATAGTAGTCTTCTCCTTATTTGCACATTGCATTTGAATGTCTCTTAAGTACATTCTGCATATATTCATTGTTTAGAATTCTGAGTCATGATCACTTGTGGTCTTAGCTTATCAGCAATAATGCTTTTCCCCAATATTTTTTTTTTAAAAATGTTTTTTTTTTAGGACAACTAATTATGATTTGATCTTGAAGTCTATACCAGTAGACTTCTAAAACAGTTGTTATAATGCTTCATCTCAAATGTCAGTTTGATAAGGATGAAGATGATTTTGTTTTCAGGAATTGATCAAGAAACTTTTGTCCACTCGTAATTCGACTTTCAAGCCATCTTTGTAAACAATGCAATTAAGTTTTTGGAGAATGATTGTAGATACTCATCATCATCAAGCTTACATAAAATTTAACTAAAAGACAAAAATGTTGTGGTTTTTTTTTCAAATTCTTCTTCTTCTTCTTCTTCTTCTTCTTCTTCTTCTTCTTCTTCTTCTTCTT
The DNA here is from genome assembly GCA_028023455.1 of Epiperipatus broadwayi. NCBI lineage: Eukaryota > Metazoa > Onychophora > Udeonychophora > Euonychophora > Peripatidae > Epiperipatus > Epiperipatus broadwayi. Next base: position 3,727,669 of record JAQFVV010012470.1, read on the forward strand.
CTTCATTCTTATTATTATTATTATTATTATTATTATTATTATTATTATTATTATTATTATTATTATTATTATTATTATTATTATTATTATTATTATTATTATTATTATTATTATTATTATTATTATTATTATTATTATTATTATTATTATTATTATTATTATTATTATTATTATTATTATTATTATTATTATTATTATTATTATTATTATTATTATTATTATTATTATTATTATTATTATTATTATTATTATTATTATTATTATTATTATTATTATTATTATTATTATTATTATTATTATTATTATTATTATTATTATTATTATTATTATTATTCACATTTATCATTATAAATTTGCTGAAAAGTTAATTTCTACATTTTATCCCGTATAAGTTTTTCACAATGCTTCTATTTTTCTATTATTTTTATTTAAGATTCTCTAAAACTTTTCATTTCTTTGTCTCTCTTTTTCTCACCTCCTATACTTGTTATTGAAAACAATTTATCTAATTGAATTTCTTTTAATTTATTTAATAAGAAATCTTTTTTCATTTACTTTTTTCTTAAAATTCTACATTTCTAAGGTTATTCTTTATCTTTTCAATTCTCTCCATTTCTAAAGCCTCTAATCTTTTTCCTCCTGTTTTTTTAATCATTCAAGTTTCTCCTTTTTTTAAACTTACATTATAATAGTATGTGAGTTGTTAGCTTAAATTGGCTTAAGAGGTAGTATCCAATGGCAAAGTGTATTTAATTATAATATTCTATTGTTACTAAAGATATACAGTATGACAAAAAGTGTTGATGGTTTTAGTGTCCATAGGGATTTCAGAGCTTCCCATTAGTAATGAAAGCTTTATTGCATTAGTCATGTTTTATTTAGAGTTAAGTGCATTGATATTTATCTTTACAACTCATAATAATTGGGAAATTTATACTCCAGTTAAAAATAACTTGATGCTCATTTACCTGACCAATAATTGGATGACTAAATAGAATAAAAACATCCAGATGAAACCAAATTCTGTAACATTTTTTATTGGTGGAAACATTGGTAAGCTATTATTGCTAATGTTCAAGTATTACTATTTGACTTTAAATGAGCGTTGTTAGCCGAGAGGTCATCGCACCCACCTTGCAAGCAAGTAGTTGGTTGCAGATGGGAGTGGGTTCGCGTCCCGGCTGATGCTATGACATATGGAAAAAAAAATGTGGTTTTTTCTGAATGACTTTTTGGTGTTATAAATATGCTTTTCACAAATTTCTTAAAGTAGATAAAGTTTAATTTTAAATCAATTTAATTGAAAATTGACCAAAGACAAATTTTTAATAACTAATATATATGCATTATCTAATTTCTTTTTTGACCATTTTGGACATTTTTCATAATGTCTTCCATGTGATGACGTCATCAGTTAATTACACTGTAGCATCTTCCTCTTGTGTTCATTTTTGTCATTACATGTAATATAACTGATTAGTTACATAATAATATTTTCTTTCTCATTTATTTCATTTTTATTTATTTAGTCTTTATTATTATTAATATACGTGTAAAATAATAATAATAAAGTGAATTTTATTGCTCAGGAGTTAATAAGAAATTTGGGCACCATATTCAAGTCTGACACCTAACCATACTATTAGAATTGTGATCTTTACAATAACATCTTATTTCTATTAATTTGTAATTATAGCACAAATTATTACTTATTTATATACTTATTTTTTCTCCTCTCCCTATAATTATAGCATTAAAATCTATTATTTGTTGTGTTTTAGTTGTAAATACAAAATATTTATTCTGGTTGCATTGTTGTTTATTATTTTCTCATTTATATTTTATTGCTTACTCTATAATAGATTGTCATGCGGTCTAGTTATCTAGCTTTATATAAAAGAGCAAATTTTAGCATTTCTTTTTATACTTGAGCCACTTTTAGACTCTAAAGATGATTTTTTTTCATTCTGTATAAACTTCTTTACTGTGTAAATATAATACTTGTTTTAAATATAGTTTTTTTTTCTTCTCATGTGTCATAGCATCAGCCAGGAAGTGAACCTGCTACCCGGGACAACTGCTTGTAAAGCAGCCGTCGCTGTCCTCTCGACCACCAGTGCTTGACGTTTTAAATATAGTTAATGCTATAAAACCGCTAACTTTGCCCTAATATTATCGGATAGTTTTGATTTATTCTAGCAGCCTCCAATTCTTCTTTATAGTATTATATGTGGGTTTGAACTCAGACTTTCACATGACCCACCACCCTCAGTGCCATCTCATATTGCTGACCCATCTGATCACACACATGTTGAAAAGATAAATAATCACCAATATACGTATTTCATGCTAAACCAGCAATCATCAGTTGGTCTGGATTACTATCCTCACATATATATATATAATCAGTACTCAGCTTTATATTAAGATAGCCAATCTTTATACTTTAATGGACAGGCTTCAAACTATTCCAACTCACAACTCTTTAGCCTTCCATTTCATTGAAAATCTGATGATGGAACATTCAAAGCCCTTGATAGTTCCAAGGTTGTCATCCTACCCATGTTGACATATTAGTCATTCTATAAAGGGCTTTGAACGTTCCATCATCAGATTTTCAATGAAATGGAAGGCTAAAGAGTTGTGAGTTGGAATAGTTTGAAGCCTGTCCATTAAAGTATAAAGATTGGCTATCTTAATATAAAGCTGAGTACTGATTATATATATGTGTGTGAGGATAGTAATCCAGACCAACTGATGATTGCTGGTTTAGCATGAAATACGTATATTGGTGATTATTTATCTTTTCAACATGTGTGTGATCAGATGGGTCAGCAATATGAGATGGCATTAAGAGTGGTGGGTCGTGTGAAAGTCTGAGTTCAAACCCCACATATATTACATATATAAATGCAGGTTTAAGCCTGTACAATGTATTTCTTTATAGTATTGTAAATGTTATTTTATTTTAAGATTTATGTTTAAGATTGACACTTTTTTATATATACTTTAAACTTTTTTCTATTGTTTTGGATGATACAGTCAATATTAATTGCCTTTCTGACTTAATTTTTCACGACGAGCGAAGGAAGTGTAATTAACTTTTTCGTTTAATTTTAGATTCAACCCTATTAAGGTTTTTTTTTTTTTTTCACTGTCTAGATTAGATCTAATAAAAATCAATACGTCTGATTGCTTAACATGTCTATACGGATGATCTGTCAGGTTGCATTTACTAAACGTTGCATATAGTATATACTGACAATACATATATATATATAAATGGATCCGCGATATAATGTACCTGATAAATCTTAGTAGAAGTGCGTTGTACATATTTCATAACTGGTTAATGTTTTAATTTTTTTTTAAAAAAGTGCAGCAGTTTAATGATAAATAACCTACTTAACAATATGAAATTGAAACAGAGTTGACCTATATATAAACCCAATTCCAGTAAACTCTGAAAAGAATAGAATGATGCTATTCATTCTACTCCTTTTGTTGGTTAATTAAGCTTAATTTAAATGACACCAATAAACCCTTAACTAACAAAGCTAAAAGACTAGATGGTGTCTTTCTATTTTTTTAATCGTTTACTAACATTTGACTATTGGTTTATAGATAGCTCATTGGAAGTTGGTATGCGTTTCAATTTCATATCCATATGAAGCTAAACAAGTTTGTAGATATAATCTTTTGTGAAATATATACTTACAATATATTCACATTACAACCTTTTTATTTCATTTTGTACTTAAAAATATATCATCCTGAGAGATATCCGGTACATTTCTTTTCTCTTTGCTTTTCATGTTGCAATAGAATGATTGTTAGAGATCTGTGCATTCTTACTCATTCTTCTACAGGGCTTCAGCGCACTAGTATGATTCATTCATATGCTATCATTACTAGTAAATAGTTTTATTGATAATAGTAGCTATTTGGCATCTAATTGAAACTGAAATCTGACCAAGTTGAGAGAGTTTATTAACAGGTATACTACTCCTGCCCAGTTTCCAAAAAAAGTTGTGGTATATCAGTTTCATCTTCCTACATAGTAATCAAATCAAATCTTTTTCTTGCTAACTAAACTACTCTGCTGGTAACCAATAATTGTTTACATGTACGTATGGCTCATTATTAGTACCAAGAACTGTTTGGTATTCTGTATATAAGATTTGAATAATGACTACAAGAATATTAGCATATTTCTGACGGATAACAATGGGATTAACATCAAGTTGATATTCATTACTCAAAAATGACCCATAAATCCCCCAATGGAGCGGCAGTAGGAAATGTTTAATGCCATCCTCACATTTTACTAATTAACGTATGTGCATACAATCTCTGAAGGCAACAATATTGTTTGAAAGTTATTTGAATTTATGGAAAGGATTTGGTAATTTAAAAAATCAAATAGACAGCATTCGTGACATGTCTATGCAAAGTAATGTTTGGGTCTTTAAAATTGGGAAGGCTGTGATTACTTAAATTCATTAATTCGACTTGATTCATTTATCAATGAAAGAGATACTGATTCATGCTTGAAGTGAACGTATATATTAATGAAAATTAGAATGTAAAGATCGTCGATCATATTAGATAAAACATGAATGAAACAATTTGCAACATTTCGTGACGAAAAGTAATTTTTTTGAATTGCATTTTCGTTATTAAATTTCCTCTCTTTTTTAAAAGAATGGAAAGTTCAAATTTTATTTAGGAATGCGAATATTTACATTCCGTTAGACTGTATTAAAAGCTTGGACGATTTTGCTAGATTAAATATTAAAGCTTAAAATCCTTGAGAAAATATATTTGATATTAAATGATTATAGAGAAAGAATTAATCGGAATCCCTTGTTACCGAAGATTTACAAGGTCTCGCTCTTTTTTTGTACATTTGCGAAAGAAGATAACTAGCTAATATGAATGCGTGCACACATACGGACACAAAATTTCAAGAAGACTTTTTAAAATATTTCATTTATTTTCTAGTGTACCAGTGTCGGCGTAATTTTGAAAAGATAAAATTCTCTCCCAATGATCCGTATTAAAAGTTTAATTTTTTAGATACGCTTTTGCGATAATTTCCGATCGTATACTATCGAAACTCTCCCGATATATTATTAATTCTTGAAGTCGCCTTCTTTTCTGTAGAACAAATACGCTCCGGGTTTTTTTTCCAACAAAATAGAAATCATAAAGAGCCAAAAGGACTATCAACCGTGTTCCGATTAAATAAACTAATATTCTCTGTCTAAATTAAGAAATTCTATTCATTATTCTCTGATATTAAATAACTATTAATTTAAAGATGTATTTACATGCGCACATATTTTTAAAAGTACTATGTACAATGTACCCAGATGTATTTGCTTGAATGAATATTATATGCGGTTGTATAATTTTGTAATATTCAATTTCATCTCTATTTTTAGGAAGATGATTATATATATATTTAGAAAACCATGATGCATAAGCAATCAGATTTTTATTTCATATCTTTGATTTAATATGTATTACTTATCCGTACACAAACGAAACTAGTAATTCAGTATACCTAAGTTATTAGCTCAAAAACTAAAATGTTTAATGAAAAAAACTTCACCTTTAAAGACGATTTTTTTTAAAAAAATCTTAAGTTTAGAAATTATTTTAAAAATAAATAAAATGTTATCGACATTTCCTTTTTTTGTATATCTATTTTCTAATTAGAAAGTACTTGAGAAAGTAGGAGACTTACCTCTACTGTCTGATTGATTTCAAACTCCCAGGTGGCAGTATAGTCCGCCCATGTGTGTATTTTTTTTTATCCTTTTGGTTGGAGATTTTTTTTCCTCCTCGCGAATATCTTTGTCTTAAGCTTTTGATTATTTTATTTTCCTCACTGTGTAATCCGTAAAGTCTAAGATTTATTAAATTGGCAGGTGTAAAGCATCGCCGAGATGTTGTTATCAGAAGACTTGTTGGTATAATCGTGATTGATGGTAGAAGTGATTATTGAAATATGGGGAGGGGCTGTCTTCAACTATCCTAACACCCCCAGTGGTAAAAATGAACAATGCATCGTTGCATTAACATAAAAATTTCTGTATATTGCATTACATCTACAATGGTGTTTACGTTCCATTAAAATTTACGTATCGGTCATATATAGATATGGTTATAATTTTTTCAGAGAAATTATTAACTGGAATATTTTCTAGATAAATAAAAACTCTTTCTTTCGTATTTTATATGTAGAATATAAAGATAGATGTCTCATCCTGTGAAAAGAATAGAAGAAAATCGTTGATTATAAAAATTCGAAAATAAAGAAATTAATTGTTGTGCAATGGTTTAAAAGATCCATTAAACTAAAGTGGTGAAATATCAACTGACGACCTCAAGATGAGTTTGTATTAAAACTAGAGATTTAGTCTTGCATTGGTGGTCGAGAGGTCAGCGCGACTGCCTTGCACTAGCAGGCAGTTGCCCGGGTTGCGCGTCCCGGCCGATGCTATGACACTTAAAAAAAAAACTAGAGGTTTATTAATAATTTTTATTAGTCAATCATTAGACTAAAGATTATCCAATGATCTATAATATTTCTGTGGTGTAATTTTCAGTGCACCGCTCTCATACAAGATACTGATTGGTTTCTAGCCTCTTTTAACACCTTGTCGAGGAATGTAATGTGAAAAAAAAATATAATTCCCAAGATGTACATTTTGTGCTGAATCAGCACTCCAGTTCACAATCTCTTACACATATCTTTATCATTGTTTAGTGTATATATATAGCAAATTGTTACAGTTTAATTAATATGCATCAAACTTGCTGTCCTCATAACTTTGACACAAATTACTTAATGGAAGTACAATAATAATTTTTATTAGTCCCAATAATGAATAATATTTCTGTAGTGTAATTTTCAGTACACCACTCTCTTACAATGTTGGGATTGGTTTCTATCCACTTTTAACATCTTGTGGAGGGATGTAGTCATAAACATATGACCAAAGACATGCATGTGAAAAATATGTATAAATTACACTAGAGGTTTATGGAATCATGAGCAATAACTCACTCATTGCATGCCATATGCCACTCCTGTATTCCCGTACCACCAATTTCTGTTAGCTCTCCTTTTCAATCAAAAATATCTACTACCTTTCCATTTCTACACTAAGTTTTTCTCATAATAATTTATTTTATGTTATTTGGTGGGATAATAATGTATTCATTATCGTGTTCTTCGGCTACATCTGTGATATTAGATTTGAATCCTGGTGAAATTTGGAACTTTTTCCAGATACATGAGAATTTACTTGCTAGTTTTGGGAATGTTTTTTTTTAAGCAATAAAGAAAAGTGATAAAAAAAAAAACCTCACGAACTAGTAAATGACTTAGTGTTTTCCTGAAGGTTTGTGATGATGGTGTTCTAGTTGTATTTTTATATTGAATGTCTTTAGAAAAATTTAACTTTTATTTAAATATTCCAAATGCATTCAACTGTTAGTAATAGCACATCAAACAGGTACGTATATGCACAACGTTTTGAGAGGTATTATTCTCCCCTCTTCTCCAAGTGTTTGCTGGCCTGATCAGTGATAGTACTAGTATGGGATTCGAACCTGGACCCTTAGATTCTTGAGTATTGAATTTTAAGGTAACGCTCTAACCAACTTAGCCATCTTGCCAAAGGCTACCAGTTGAATGTATTTGGAATATTTAAATAAAAGTTAAATTTTTCTAAAGACATTCAATACTCATATTAGATGATGGAAATGGTCCAGTATAAAAAACAACTAGTAATTGATTGTCTTGTAGCTGATATCTTTTTTCTTCACACTATTTCAGTGAGGACATGCTAGAAAACCTTTAGTTTTGCAGAGGTCTACTTAAAACTGTTATGCATTTTATCTGTCAACAAAATTATTATTCCAATGCTTCACCTTTTTTTTTTTTAATGTAATGTCCTGTTTTTTGTTTTTTTTCTTTTAAATTTTTTTAGTATTAATATCTTCCCTTTTTTCTTTGTTATTTGCAATATAACACTTACAAATAAATAAATAATCGAATTGTGTATTGTTCCGGAATTCATAACAAGTTCAAGAGGAAATTGTAAGACTATTTGCAATACATGAATCTCGAGCTCCAAAATCTATTACTGCATAAAACCACACAAGATAAGGTTCATGAAGATATATAGTATATGGATTCTATCCATTACTTTTTATAATAATTTTATAGTAAATATATTGTGAGTTAAAATTGAAAAATAAGGCAGTAAAAATAAACTAAGGTTATTTATATTATTTAAATTGGCAAGATGATATGCATGTTTTTGAAAATAATACTTTAGGAGAACTTATAAGAATTATTAGATGAAAGCAGAAATGTAGAGCTAATGATGAATGTTTAACAGTCTAAAATAATGTTTAAAAGATTTCAAGAAAATAAAGACTAATAGTATTGAATTAGAAGTGAACTACTATAAGTAACACCAAAACATATATCCACAATATTGCCAAATTGGGAAGAGTATTTATTAAAATACCAGCAGTAAAAATTAGATATAGTTTTAGAAATGAAAATAGAATGGATGAAATTACTCCATATAATTAAACTTACATGACAGACAAAAATAAAGCATGGCCCTTAATCCCAGGAGGCTGTAAAGTCACCAACCAAGGCAGCGGTTGGTGGCCGAAGGCGGAGGGTGCTAAGAATATCCTGGAGGCGGACCCACGCTGCCATTTGATGATGACTTTTTATTTAGGTACTTACAACTGCAGATCACTTTCAAGTGAAGGAAGATTGCAAGAATTAGAAGAAGAACTCTCTTATATTAAATGGGATATTATTGGACTTTGTGAAGTTAGAAGAAAAGGTGAAGAGACAATTGATTTAAAAAGTGGACATATGCTCTATTATAAAGGCACAAATATTGGAAATACAAGTGGAGTAGGATTCATTATAAATAAAAAGTGGAAGAACAATATTGTGGAGATTGATGGTGTATCAGACAGAGTGGCAAGATTAGTTATACAACTTAATAGCAGATATCAAATGCAGATAATTCAGGTTTATGCCCCAACAAGTTCTCACAGTGATGAAGTAGTAGAAGATTTTTATATGGATGTACAAAAGGCTTTTGATCAGAGTAAACAACATTTTAAAATTGTTATGGGAGATTTTAATGCTAGAATTGGTAAACAAATGAAAGATGAAAGTGTTGTAGGTAATTTTGGTTATGGTAATAGAAATGAGAGAGGACATAGACTTGTGGAGTTTGCAGAGGAGGAAAAACTTTATATTATGAATTCTTTTTTTGAGAAAAATGTTAGAAGGAAATGGACATGGAAGCATCCAAATGAAGGTACAGCAGAATTGGATTATATTTTGACTAACAGGAAATACATATTTCAAGATTGTAATGTTCTTAATAAATTTAACACAGGAAGTGATCATCGATTAGTAAGGGGTAAGATACATGTTAATGTAAAACTAGAGAGACAAAAATTATTAAGAAAAACTATATTTACAGTTGATATTCCTAATCTTCAGAAACATTCTAATGAATTTAAATTAGAACTTACAAATCGGTTTCAAGTATTAGTAGATTTTGAACATGATTCAGATTTGAATGAAATTAATATGAAAATAACTGATACACTTTTAAAAACTGCAACAAAGATAGCTGGTAGACGATCTGCAGCAATTGACTAATAAAATTTCTACTGAGACTAGAGAACTTATGAAGAAAAGAAGAAATATGAAGATATGCAAGAATAATGCATTAAAAAGAATTGAATATCTCGAATTTTGTAAAATGGTGCGGAAAAGAGTTGAAAATGATATAAGAAAGTATAACTGTGAACTAGCAAGAAAAGCTGTAGAAGAAAATAAAAGTCTTAAGAATGTAAAACAACATTTTGGTATTGGTAGGAAATTTATATCTGCAATAAGGAAAAAAGATGGAATTATTACTAAAAAGAGGGATGACATTATGAAATTGGTAGAAGATTTTTATCAAGAATTATATAGTAATAAAGAACAAGTACCTTCTATATCTATTACATCTTCCGAATTGCCCAGAATTTTAAATGAAGAAGTGAGAAATGCAATTAAATGTATGAAAAAAGGAAAGGCTCCAGGTAATGATGGAATTATAATTGATATATTAAAAGAAGCAGGTGAAGAAACAGAAAAAATATTAGCAAAGTTATATACCAAATGTCTAAATGATAAAGATGTACCGGATGATTGAAAGAATGCAGTAATAATATTAATATTTAAAAAAGGTGATAAAGAAGATATTAGAAATTACAGACCTATCAGCCTTTTATCAGTTTTATATAAAATTTTTACCAAGATAATTACAACTCGTCTACAGAGAACCTTGGATTTTCACCAACCAAGAGAACAAGCTGGATTTAAAAGTGGTTTTAGTACAGTAGATCATATTCAAGTATTGAGAGAAGTTATAGAAAGGACAAATGAATATGAGTTGTCATTATGTTTTGGATTTGTAGATTATGAAAAGGCATTTGATTCTATAAACATTTCTTCAGTGATTAAAGCATTGGATCATCAAGGTATAGATCCAGGATATTGTCATATTTTAAAGAATATTTATAAAAATGCAACAGCAACAATTAGATTACATAATGATACTGGGAAAGTCAACATTGAGAAAGGTGTAAGACAAGGTGACTCCATATCTCCAAAACTTTTTACAGCAGTGCTGCAAGAAGTATTTTGTGGATTAAAATGGGAAACTAAAGGAGTGAAAGTAAATGGAGATTATTTAAGTCATTTAGATTTTGCAGATGATGTAGTTGTTTTTGCAAATAATGCTTCTGAGCTGCAGGAAATGTTGCAGGAGTTATCAGATGAAAGTAGGAAAGTAGGACTAAAGATAAATGTTAAAAAGACTAAAGTAATGTTTAATCGATTTGCTCAAAATATGAAAATAAAGATTGATTATGATGAATTAGAAGAAGTTAAGAGTTACAAATACCTTGGTCAGATTATTAATACAGATGGAAACATAATAGAGGAAATTAATCATAGAATTAAACTTGGTTGGAGTGCTTTTGGTAGAAATAACTTGATATTAAAAGGAAATATGCCTATGTGTTTGAAAAGAAAGGTTTTTAACAAATGTGTTTTACCAGTTCTTACTTATGGATCTGAGACTTGGACACTTAATAGAAGATCAATACAGAGACTTCAGACCACTCAAAGAAGTATGGAGAGATGTATGTTGGGAGTAACAAGAAGAGATCGAAAACGCAATGTATGGGTAAGAGAACAAACAGGTGTTACTGACCTCATTGAAAAAATTAAAAGATTGAAGTGGAGTTGGGCTGGACATATTGCTAGAAGAGATGATAATAGATGGACAATTGAAATTTTAAACTGGATTCCAAGAGATTGTAAAAGACCCAGAAGGAGACCACATGTAAGATGGATGGATGAAATAAGAAAATATGTAGGGGTGATGTGGAGAAGAGAAGCTAAAGATCGGAGAAGATGGATTAAACTTGGAGAGACCTTCATCCTGCAGTGGATTGATAATGGTTGAAAATGATGATGATGATGACATGGAGTAATTTTGGTAGAAGTAATTTAATATTACAAGGAAATGTGCCCATCGGCTTGAAAAGGAAGATTTTAAATATGTTTTTTCAGTATTTATCTGGGACTATTCTAGCTATGATAAAGGTGTTTTACATTGAAAGCCTGGAGTAGCAATATTTTTAAAGTTTATTGCAGTATTATTTATTAAATGCCTATATATTCTTTGTGAAATATTCTGTTTTTTTATATACTTTATTTTACTTTAATAAATCATGATTCAGCAGAATATCAACTTCATTCAATATAGTAAATTTGCAATGGTGACCATAAAATTTAAAATTATCATTTTAAAAATGCAGTGATTAAAATGTATTTTTATACACTATATTTACAAACATGTTAGTACTTTTTTTTAATTAATTCTCTCACAAGTTGCCATTTTCTTTTGACCTCAGCTGCCATAAACTTTCAACATTTAGTTTAAGATTAAACCATTATTGCTTATCAGAAAATAATAAATTTGACTTCATTTGATAGATATTTTTGTTTATAAACAAAATAAATTCTAAATGTTCACATTTTATTTCTAAAAATATTTAAAAAAAAAAGATTGTGATCAAAATAAAATCTCTCATATGTCATTGCTGGGAAGATTATTTTTATTTTCAAAAATCTACAAAATCTTTTTTACATGATATTTGTTTTTAAAATGTAAATGAATAAATATTTATTTCTCTGAAGTCTAATGAATCATGGTTTAAAAGTTTACAATTTTTTAATATTTTTTGCAATATTACATTATTTTCCCACTCACTGTTATAATTGCACTGATTACGTAGGAAATTAATTTTGTAAATAGCCTTAGAGTAAATTTGCATTGTCCAAAAATATAACATTCTATTTCTAAAAATAAAATATTTCCATTCAAAATAAATTATTAATAATTTATATTCTTGATTTGTAATAGTTATTGCATAATTATTGTATGAAAATAATTTTGAATTGTAATAATTACACAAATAAACACATTTTTGGTTATTCAAACTATTTTCTCAATTTGATGTGCAATATTTTATGTAATAAAATAATTTTTAACAGTAATTCTAAAAGTTTTATAAAATTTTAGGAACATACTTAAAGTTAATACTGACTTTCATTATCAAAACAACTAGAGAGATCATAAATTCTTGATAACAATATTAGTCTTTTATGTTTCTATGAGAAAAAAAAAGTTATTGAAAAAAAAAAAAAGAATATCACCCAGAGCATATTAATTCTGATGAATTATATATATGTGGTGTGTGTTGAAAAGTATTACACATCTGCAATTCAATAATAATATGTATTCTATTCTAATAAAAGTTTATCAATAAAAGATCAACTGTTATATGCTATGTACAAGAGGGAGCTTGGATCAAAATATAGCATATGTCACAGCTCTAATGTATTCATTTATTATTTTATATAGTTGCCTTTATTTTAATAAGTACTAGAAAGCAAGGGGATTTATACCACCAATTTTATTTTTAAATTCTAGCAATTTACTCTAGTAGGAATAATTATTAAGATAAAATCTGAATAATTAATTAATGATTAAAATGTTCCTAGTTACAGTATTATCTTAATACAATAGAGTATATAATGTTTAAAAACCCTTGTGCAGTTTAAAATTTAATAACATTAGATGCACAAATGCTGTAATTTAAAATGTCTCATTTAAACAATTGTTACATATTTATGTAAGTTGGTATGTATTTTTTTTACTCAATGGATTTATTCACTCTATTTAACACCTTTGGTCTTTTTGTGAAGCTATGCCAAAATAGATGTTTATTCATCAAAATTTTAGATGAAACTTGCATAATAAGGAACATCTGACAAATGTCTTAACAGGATTTGAGGAGCAATTTGAACATGTCATACATGATAGAGTTTACACTAAAGATTAAGACTAAAATATGAAATGATTTCCAATATCAATTAAGTAAACTTTTGTACATTACTTGTAATCTTGTATTAAAATTTATACATCTTAAAGTTTAAAATTCAAATTTGCATGAAAATTTTGAAAAATCTTTTATTAAGACCCCTGGATAAGCCCGGTTTTTTTCTTATAAAGATATAACCAGATGCAATTATTATCTATTATCATTGATTAATTTTAAGCCTATTTTAAAATTTCTGAGGGAAATAGGCAATACTGTTATAGAAATTTTGAACAGTTTAACCAGTGATGGATTCAATAACTATAAAGTTTTTGTGATTGATTTACAACTGAAGGCAGAGAAAAAAATTGGTTAGGTCATTTGAACAGTCTTGCTGCATTCTTATTACCACCTTGGTGTTTAGATGCCACTTTACCTCTTTAGCATCTGATATTGTGAAAAGTGAATAGTGAGAAAGGTATTTATTCACTTCAATAAAAGTATATTTTATGCTATTATGGTGATATTTTCAAAATTCTACTTCAGGCATTTAAGAACATATTCTTTTTTTCTTTTCTGGCCAATAGTTTATTTTGCTACAGCTCTAGGAAATCTACAAAACTTAAGGAAAATAATCTCATTTTGTAGTATGATCTGATTGAAAATTTAATCATTTGACTATATAATTTGATGTATTATAAAAGTATGTACATTCTAGAAAACAATGGAGCTGTGAACTATGCTATATTCTATTCCAAGTCCCTTTCACATATAAATGTATATAACATAAATAACTCATATTTTGTGAATAAACATTTTGATTAGAATAGAATATATATATATTGTTTATTAAACTGTGAATGTACAGCACTTTTCAACATGCACACACACACGCATATATATAATACAGATATTTTTCTATGTATAGTATGCATATATAAATTAAGATTATAGTACAAATAAAATTTTAAAATAATATAATTATTAATAATAAATTGAGGTGGCTCATTTACATATATTTTGCTGGCTATGTATTTATTCACTCATTCAAAGAAATAATACGAATAAGTAGAAAAAAAAACTAATTGTACAGGTTTTTTTAAAAAGTGAAATCTCTAATGTTTGTTGGGTATTTGTCTTATAGATAAAGATGCCATTGAATGGCGCCATTTTCATGCTAAAACTATAAAATATGACCATTCCCGGGCCATTGATTATAATAATTTTTCTGCGCTTTTTTGTAATGCGAAAATAAAAACAAAACAAAATCGTCTTTTATAAATATTATTTTTTATTAATGTATACAATTTAAATGATAATAATAAATGTAAAATAAAATCAACAAATTACAATTTGATTCGTGTTTTTCTATCGTATATTTTTTTAATTGTGTTACGGCTTTTTTTTATAAATTTTCTATCGGATATTTTTTTACTTGTGTTACGGCTTTTTTTTATCAATTTTCTATCGGATATTTTTTTACTTGTGTTACGACTATTTTTTTTGTTGTTGTTTAAGTAAAAAGAGATATTACGGATATTTTTTACTTCAAATAGAATGACAATAAAAAGTAAAAGTTGTTACGGTTAGGTTTAGGGTTAGTTTTAGGGTTAGGTTTAGGGTTAGTTTTAGGGTTAATGTTCTGTTGTTTGTAATGCTAAAATAAAAAAATTCAAAATCGTAACCGTACTCGGACAAAATAAAGAAACTCAAACTTTTTTAAACAACAACAAACACATATAAATGTCTTCTTTACTTATTAAACATGTTTATAATATTTGCTTTTTATGAAATTTACAAAAAATCGTGTATATTTGTACTTTTCTTACTGTATATTTTTTGGTACCGCTCTTCTTTGTCTCGTGGAATGTTACGAACAGTACATTACTTGACGCGTTACCTAATTGCAACTCACTAAAAACATAGATATTTAACATTTTCCCAATTAAAACTTCAATACAGTACATTGTAAAAAGTCTTAGAATTATTACTTTAAAAAATCTGAACATTTCAATACTTTAAAATAAAAAAAAATCCAATGAAAACAACATTTCCATCCAATTCAAATACAAACTCTCTCATCAAGCCGTAACTATTTTATAAACTGTGCGAATTCGGAAAATGTAATTGCTGCGATGCGACATACATGCTGTACTGCGACGTGACATAGCGGCCTGCATTCTGTAGCACAACAAAAAAGTTGTATTATAGACAACGCGGGTTCGAACGTGTCGACCGCGGAAACAGCATTTTTATGTGTTTTGGTGTGAAAACCGTGCCATAGAATGGCGTCTTTAGCTATAAGATGAGTACCGTTTGTTGCTATTAAATATTCTGTGGGCCATATTCTTTTTTTTTCAGTAACTTTTTCTTTTATTATAGAAATGTGATAGTGGCTTTGTTATCAAGAAATTAGGATCTCTCTAATTGTTTTCAAGTCTAAAATTTTGTAAGACTTTTAGCATTATGCTTAGAAAATATTTTATTATACAAAGTATTGCATATCAAATTCAAAATAGACAATAAAGGAAGAATAAAACGTATATGCTTTCAACTTAACCAAAGAGAACATTATTAATAAATATCACGTATGATGCTTTGAGATGCAATTGTAAAGTATATTTACAATTTTTTTTGAAGTGACCATATATGCACTCACGATTAGAAAATTTTCTGCCAGAGCATTGCAAAGGGCATTAAATGTATGAATTTTAATGTTTTTTTTTTTGTTTACTTACATTTTTTTTGGATAGTGAATAATTTAAATTGCATACTTTAAGGCAGTGTATTGCTTTTTTGAAGTAATAGACAGTACATTTTCATTCATGCTTTTAAATTTCAGACAAATGTCACCAATGAACAATTGCCTACAATACATTTGCAATAATACCTATTCTATGATGCATAGAATGTCCAGATTAGGGAATATAAATATTCAAGCCAAATAGTGATTGGAAGCAAAGAACTGGTGAGAAACACCTAGAAAACTTGAAAATTAAAAGCTAAAGATCATTGCCAGTAAAAATATGGTTGAACTTAATCATCATATCATTAAATGTGTTGTTTAGGATCATTGAAAATCTAAGCCTAAAATAAGTCATATTGGATAAATAACCCCTATATGGTAAATTAAAGTAACATAAAGGTAATTTGTGGGCTGAGCACTTATAAGGGTGTGATACTTCCCTCTCTGCTCCCAAAAACTGCATCATGTTAGATTCATATTTTTGTTTATACAATAATCCTAATGATATTTTGAAGCAGTGTATATCTGTATGCAGATATACTTGCTTCATGTTCATTTTAATTTTCTATCTTCCATCATGTATATGTATTTTATTTATTAAATACCCGCACACACTAGTAATAGCTGTGCATGTGAGTGTACAACTTGGTCATCTTAAAAGCGAGAGCTGTTCGCTAAAATCATGCGATGCAAATTATTGTTAAAAGTATTTATTAAAAGTAAAAAAATCAATTATAAAAGAATGTTTGAAAAATCTTATACAATGAGAGAAATGGAATTAGCTATTAGGGAAGGGAACTTAAGTGCTATAGTTCTCTATCAGTACATTCTATCTACAGAAATAGTTGCAGTTAAACACCTTTAGATATGATAAGGTGCTAAATAAGAAAAAATAAACAAAAGTCAAGAAACCAACTGGGCAAAATGGGAGAATGAGAAGTGAAGGACTGATGGCTTAGCAATTAGAGAAATTAACCAAAATCCATTAAAGAAACTTACTAAGTGCAACCCAAGGCAGGGAAATAGATATATAAACATATGAGTTGGGATTGTTTAGATGATTATTCTTGTTAACTTTATGAAAGATTATAAGTTTTCATTATTAAGATTATTAACTAAGTTTTTTACCATCGAGAAATACCAGCAAAGTTTCTCTGAAGATTGCCAAAAACCAATAGCATCAAAACTAAAACTGTGCCTGTAAGAAGAAATATATAATGATACTGTACCTGCAATGAGTGAGTAGACTGGTGTCAACTTCTCAATAATCATTCGAGAGGGGAGTTGTGGTTTCTAGCTGTTCGATCAAATTGTGAAGTTCAAAATTGTGTCCTGCCTCTTCAATATAAGCTGCAAGATCACCAGTTTACCTACATGTCCACGAAGTCCCAAGAGCATCCATGTTTGCTGGCAAATATGTTCTACTATAGTTATAAACTAACTGTAACTATATATATTTGCATGTACACTTTAACTAATCTTAACCACTTAAATTATTTAATCTTTGTGTTAAAATCTACTAGCTTAATTATTTTATAAAATGAGAATTATATTCACTATTGATTTGTGTTAATTCTTTGAATGATGGAGGGAACTTGTTTACTAAATAATATGTTTACGCTTCTTTGCTCACAAAGTCACAGGAGACAGAGTGGAGTAAAGAAGACTGATAATTTATAATCTAATTTTAAAATAACAACAGTAACTAAAGATTTAACTTTTTTTCATGATATGCATTATCCCCCCCCCTCCCATTATGTCAAGAAAGTTACTTTTGAATTCTCAGAATTTGTATATGAAAATAAGTGAAGAGTGGCAAGCATATTTTCTTTAAATCCTTTCTAAATTATTTGTTTAAAAGCATGATTTTTATATATATGTGCAATCTGAAGTATTTGCAATAATTTGTTCTAAGCTGATAATGAAATAACGCATTGACATAATTTAAACTATTCTTTATGTATCGCCAAGCTAATGAGGATATTAATAATAGAATGATATTCTGTAATAGTAAAAATGATATCCTGTAATAATTATACGTCAATATGCACTGCAATAGCTTATTTAAAATGTATTTATTGCAATACTACCTATATAGCTTAAACTACAATCCATACGTAAAGTATATAATGAACCTCAGATTATGCTACCAGCTCACTTCAGAAATAATCCATTTCCTAAATCTAAAAATGGCATAGTGTATTGAATTTGAAATATTAAAGTGTAAATAATTATTGTGTGCAGGTTCTTAATTGATAGAATTATTTATTGGTTGAGTGGTGATACTCATGGTTTTATCTCTACACAATGTGTTTCATAAAGTTATTATCATAGGCAGTAGGCAAATAATATACCCCTAGTTATTTATATATTTGCATTTCTACCTATATATGTTGGGTTTGGCTATGATTTCATTATGTTCACCCTACGTATGTCTTTCTATGGTCCATGTATCTCAGGTCAAACTGCATAAGGGAAGACTAGATGCTGCAAGCTACAGAGACTCTGCAACCCAAAACTCTAGATTCAGCACATCATGCTCTCTCCATCTGGTATGCACCCTGAGCTAGAAGCAGGTACACCTCTGCAGCCAGGGACATCCAGTTTATAGTGGTAGACCACCTTTTTGTATCAACTAGCTGATCATCATCATTCTTATGCTATTTCCCACTCCAAGATAGATAGCACCATGATCTGTTCATAATATTCCTGTTTCAGTCTCTGCTCCATCCATTAGTGACCCTAAGAGACCTAAGCTTCAAACCTGTACACAAGTGACCCTTTTAATAACTAACATATTTCATTATAGTGTCAGAATCTGAAATGAGTTGGTAAGCTAGGTAATTGTTAACCCTTCTCAACAGCACATATCACCTTGAAGCATCACAACCTTCAGATAAGCATTGTAAAAACCAGTAGATAAATTTTAGTTAACTGCTGTAAGCCAATCTCTTTCTATATTATTAATATATAATAAATTATACATATTATATTCATTAAATGTGTGTCTTTATTATGAGTTGCAATACTGAGCAATTAGTTATTCATTCTTAATTTTTTCTTATTAGCTATTAATTAGGTTTTAAGTATTGAAATTATATATATAATCAAAGTCACACATCTGTAGTTTGCAATGTAAATATAATACCAGTCTCACAATGTTATCAATAATCGAACCTCAACAATGGTAATATTATCACATTAAGATAAGGTTTAGGTAGTGGAAAGTGATGTAGAAAGTGTGGAGAACCCTGAGAAAGAAAATCTATGAAGTCCCAGAGTTATGTCGCACTGCATGAAGAAGGAAAGCTGTGTGATCTCAAGAGTGCTAATTGGGTGATGGAGGCTGGGAAGCCTAGTAGGCATCTAAACTAGGGACATGAGCCTTCCCTATGCCAACTAGTTGAGAGTCCCTGCTTGGTCTTTTGATCTTGTTGATTGATTATACAATCTTGACCATTACAGGGTTGTTGTTTTTTTAAACATAGCCAACTTGAGACTTTTGAATCACTCTCCAGGTGACTGTGGCACCGTACCATGATAAAGCAGGAGACCATTGTTATTTTGATGTATTTTGTACAACAATAAAATTATGTACTAAAAATTGTAGGCAGCAAAACTGCAGATGTGTTAATGAAATCGTTCAGGTTGCAACTATTGATGGAAAGATTTTGTGAGAGTGGCAAGGTTAAGACTAGGGGATATAGAGAAATGGGGGCACTGGGTGAAATAATATAAAATACTATTTATTTTCTTTCTTTTGCAGATGGAGTGAGTGATCCAACCAGCAGAACCAACAAAGGGGCAACTATGTACAGAATCATATATACTGCGAATTAGCTAAATGAATTTTTTTATTTTGAGGGAATATGTGTGTGTAGCACAATTGTCCTCAAAGCTGTAAATTGTTGATAAATAAATAAATACTAATGAATCTGCTAAGCACTTTCAAGGAGTCTAGCCTTCATAATCATAACTTAACTGTTAATGAGGTTAATGGAATGTCTAGCATAATCAACACATATTTGCATATCATTACCTCATTAGCAGTTAAGCTATGATTATGAAGGCTAGACCCTTCGAAAGTGCTTAGCAGATTCATTAGTATTTATTTATTTATCAACAATTTACAGCTTTGAGGACAATTGCAAAACACACAAAAATGGACTAGAATCATATATATAATAGTGTAGCAATTTTTTTTTGTGGAACAATGAAGAAATAAAGGGAGGATAGGAAAAAAAAATTTAGCATAGAAGATAGACAAGTTAGAGGGTTTTTTTGCAGAACAGGAAGATGAAGACAGATGGAACACACCATGTATAGGATGATCTGAGAGAAGCGACCATTTCATGAAAAATTTGGATTTAGAGTATATAATGCCAATAATGGAGTACAGCAACAGGGAAGAAGAGGATGAGGACAGCCTAGATCCATGGATGGTTAGATTTAGAGGAGACCCTGGAGAAAGCCAATTGAGCACTTGGAAAGTTTAAAAGAAATGTTTTGTTGTTTTGAATATAATGGGAGCCAACAGGTAATAATCACCTGAAGCCAGTTGGATAGAATGACAGAATATTGGTGGGTTGGCAATAGACACCAGCTGCACACATTTCAATAATACCAGACATCATTATTAAATGTATTTTGGTGTCCTGAATCACAACCTCGCAAACCAAGCTGGGGATTGTGACAAACATACCCCCATAACAAAACAGAGAGACAGTATTGAATTCCATTGTGAGAACAATGAGCACAACAGCAGAGTGATAACCAAGATGCAAGCCCTATAATAGCAGAACACCGATAATAAATGATTACATCAAAGAGAAGTGCAATCACACCCGGATGTCTGAGAGTTGAACCCCCCAATAAATGATAAACCCATCACAAATGAAGAAAAGCACAGACAATGCCAATCATACCTGAATAGTCCAGATTTAAAACCTTTAATAACAGACATGGACAAAGAGCAAGAAGAAAAGACACGGAGATTAGACAAACATATGGACAGTATACTGCAAATACTGATGGAATTAAAAGAGAAATGAATTTCAAATCCAGTAACCACATATATACCAATGACACAAAAGATTATTAAGAATGATGAAGACTCAAGGGAGCCGCAACCATGCATCGAAGACCACAGTTTGAACACCCAGATAACAGAGATACCTGTAATGAATGACAAGGATCACAAAAAAAGCAGACAGACCCTGATGACCAAGATTCAAACCCTGTAATAATGGATGCACCAATAATAAATGATAACGATAGGGAAGTGCAAGTATATGTCCATCATCAAGCTTCAAGCTCTTTGATAACAGATAAAAAACAAAAGGCACAAGGAATTGCAGCTGTATTCGAACAGACAGGATTTGAACCTTGTAATGATAGATTTGTGGATAAAATGCCAAAAAGCATGAAGAACCACA
Source organism: Epiperipatus broadwayi (assembly GCA_028023455.1). NCBI lineage: Eukaryota > Metazoa > Onychophora > Udeonychophora > Euonychophora > Peripatidae > Epiperipatus > Epiperipatus broadwayi. Next base: position 3,749,356 of record JAQFVV010012470.1, read on the forward strand.
ACCATATGTCAGGGATCAAGGTTTGAACCCTATCAGAATTGTTGTACCAAGGAAGTTGACCATAGACAAAGAAGGGCTGGAGTTGAACACAACAAAGATGAATATAATAAGGCATAAAGAATCCACCAAATGGAACAAGGGGTAAGTAATAACTAACAAACCAATGATGAGAACACCCAAATGAAGAAGAAAAGAGAGACTAAAAAACCAACCCTATTTTAAGAAGCAAAATCAAATAGGAACCATGGCACTAAGAAGCACATATACCATGGAAAGGAATTGTTACCATAGACCACATGATCCAGAAGGACCTCAATAATGTGCAAAGAAGCCATCTAGATGAATTGAGAATGAATTCGAACTCAGACAAGGAGAAACATTAGGTAAGAGAAACTTTGTAAACAGCATTAACAATATAAAGAGAATAGAGTAATCATAATAAATATAAGTAGCATATGCAACTCTAACATTCTAGCAAGAAGCAAACATCTTGAGATCACTCATTCACTGCACAAGAGAAGTAAGTTGTTTTTTTGTTTTTTTTTAACAGCGTAACTTGGTGGATATGAAGTGGTGTATATCTGTATGCAGATATACTTGCTTCATGTTCATTTAATTCTCTATCTTATTCTGACATCATCTTAAAAGCTAGAGCTGTTCACTAAAATCATGTGATGCAAATCATTGTTAAAAGTATTTATTAAAAGTAAAAAAAATCCAATTATAAAAGATGTTTGAATAATCTTATACAATGGGAGGAAAGGAATTAGCTATTAGGGAAGGAGTGCCACAGTTCTCTATCAGTACATTCGATCTACAGAAATAGTTGCAGTTAAACACCTTTAGACACTATAAGGTGTTAAATAAGAAAAATAAACAAAAGTCAGGAAACCAACTGGGCAACTTGGGATATTGAGTAAATGAAGGACTGATGGATTAGCAATTAGAGATATTAGCCAAAACCCATTAAAGAAATTCACTAAGTCAAACCTGAGGCAGCAAAATAAGATATATAAGCGTATGAGTTGGCATTGTCTAGATTATTATTATTCTTGTTAACTTTATGAAAGATTATAAGTTTTCATAATTATTAAGAATATTGTTTTTTACCATCGAGTAGTAGCAGCAAAGTTTCATCTGAAGTTTGCCAAGAATCAATAGCATCAAAACTAAAACTGTGCCTGCAAGAAGAAATATATAAAGATTACTGTACCTGCAATGAGTGAGTAATCAGCTTCTCCATGGTCATTCTAGGGGGAATTTTGGCATCATAGCTGTTCCATCAAAATGTGAAATTCAAAACCATATCCTACCTCTTCAGTGTAAGCTGCAAGATCCTCAGTTTACCAACATGTCCTTGAAGACCCAAGAGCATCCATGTTTGTTGGTAAATCATGTTCTACTACAGTTATAAACTAACTGTAACTTTATATATATATCTGCACATACACTTTAAGTAGTCTTAATCACTTAAATTACTTAACCTTTATTTTATGTTAAAATCTATTGGCTTACTTATTTTATAAAATGAGAATTATATTTACTATTAATTTGTGTTAATTCCTTGAATGATGGAGAGAACTTGTTTACTAAGTAATATGTTTATGCTTCTTTGCTCACAAAGTCTCAGGAGATGGAGTGGAGTAAAGAATACTGATAATTTCTAATGTAATTTTAAAATAATAACAATAACTAAAGATTTAACTTGTTTTCATGGTATGCTTTATCCCCCCCCCCCCAATTATATCAAGGAAGTTACTTTTTAATTCTCAGAATTTGTATATGAAAATAAGTGAAGAGTGGCGAGTGTATTTATTTAAATCGTTTTCTAAATTATTTGTTTAAAAGGATTATTTTTATATATGTGTGTGTGATCTGATCCTAGAATTTTTAATAACTTGATATAAACTGATAATGGAATAACACATTGACCTAATTTGAACTATTCTTTATGTACCACCAAGCTAATGAGGCTATTAATAGTAGTGATATTCTATAATAATAAAAATGATATCCTGTAATAATTATAGATCAATACACACTGTAATAGCTTATTTAAAATGTATTTATTGCAATACTAGTTATATAGCTTAAACCACAATCCATACTAATCTACATAATGAACCTCGGATTGTCTACCAGCTTGCTTCAGAAATAATCCATTTCCTAAATCTAAAAATGGCATAGTGTATTGAATTTGAAATATTAAAGTATAAATAATTATTGTGTGCTGGTTTTTAATTAATAGAATTATTTATTGGTTGATTAGAGACACTCGTGGTTTATCTCTATGTAATGCGTTTCATAAAGTTATTATCATAGGTAGTAGGCCAATAATATACCCCTAGTTATTAGTATTTATATATTTGCATTCCTATGTATATGTGTTGGGGTTTGGCTGTCTCTCCACAGTCCATGCATCTCAGGCAAACTGCATAAGGGCAGACCAGATGCCGCATGCCTGGGTTCCTAATCAAAAATTAGCACCGGTATAGGTTCAGTGGAAGCCAGAGACTTTGCAAGCCCCAAACCCTAGATTCAGCATATGACACTCTCTTTGCCTGGTATGCATGCTGATCTAGAAGCAGATGCACTTCTAAGGCCAGGGACATTCAGTTTATAGCAGTGGACCACCTTTTCGGATTAACCAACTGATCTTTATCATTCTTATCCCATTACCTACTCCAAGATATGTAGTAGCATGATCTGTTCATAATATTTCTGATTCAACCTCTGCTTATATCCATTAGCAACCTAAGTGACCTAAGCTTTGAACCCGTACGCAAGTGTACCTTTTAATAACTAACATATTCATTATAGTGTCAGAACCTGAAATGAATTAGTAAGCTAGGTAATTGTTAATCCTTTTCAACAGCACCTATCGGCTTGTAAGCCATCACAACCTTCAGATGAGCTTTGTAAAAGCCAGTAGATAAATTTTAATTAACTGCTGTAAGCTAACCTCTCTCTATATTACTAATATATGATAAAATATATATTGTATTTATTAAATGTGTGTCTTTATTGTGAGTTGCAATACTGAGCAATTAGTTATTCATTGTTAATTATTTCTGATTAGCCATTAATTATGCTTTAACCATTCAGCTGCTCTTAAATTGTACAATTTATTATTGGCTGAGTGAATTAAAAATACTAAAGTTTGATTAATCAATTAACTAACTCAGCCATAAAAATATATTCATCTTTTAATATTATATTCATTTTAGTTTCATTTGTAAAAAGTATATTAATAATTTGTCAGGTTATGAAAGTAAACGGTTTTTTCAAAAATAAATTTATAATTATAAAAATATTCGATAGTGGAAAAAAATAAAAAAAAAATCGTAGAAATTACAAGTGATGCAAACGTCACTGGTTTCCCTCCTCAATTTACGTTATTGTAAAAGTTAAGAATTTTTTAGTAAAATCTTACCATTTTTCTAAAAATAATTATATTTTCAGCATATAATAATTATATTTTCAGCATATTTTATCAAAATACATTATAATATGTAAATAAATGCCATAAAAATATTCTAAAACATTAATTTTTCTTTGAAAATCAAATAAACAGCTTGGGGCAATTTAAACTTTTGACAGGATGGCAAAATTGTTGCTGCCGCTGGTTTCTTTTTCAATTTACGTTCGTATAAAGTATACAATTTTTTAATAAAATCTTACTATTTTTGTAAAATAACTATCTGTTCAGCATATTTTATGAAAATAATTTATAATATATATGAAAAATAATAAAAAAAAACACTCTAAAACATATATTTTCATTTTCAGCAGTGAAAATTATTTATCGGTGATCTTTTTTGACCAAATAATCATCAGCCAATCAGCATTTTGAATGGACTGCCCCTCCTTTTGTTAGACTTTCAATGTCACATATATTGATTTTTTACTTGTAAGCTTTCAAACAAGTATAAAAACAGAACCGTAGCTCAAAAAGTGGCCGATTTTGAGCAACCTAAAGCCATTGATGTGGATTAGTGGATAGAGCTGAGTAAGAGTTAAGTATTGAAATTATATATATATAATCAAGGTCACACATCCATAGTTTGTAAGGTAAATATAAATACCAGTCTCGCAATGTTATTGGTAATGGAACCTCAACAATGGTAATATTAGTACATTAAGATAAGGTTTAGGTAGTGGAGAATGGTGTAGGAAGTGTGGAGAACCCTGAGAAAGAGAATCTATGCTTGGTCCCTGAGTTGCATTGTGCTGTATGAAAAGGAAGGCTGGGTGACATCAAGGGTGTTAATTGGGTGATGGAGGTTGGGAAGCCTAGGTAGGAGTTTAAACTAGGAATGTGGGCCTCCTCCACCTACCAACTGGTTGAGAGTCCCTGCTTGATCTTTTGGTCTTGTTGACTGATTATACAATCTTGACCATTACAATTTATCTGTCTAAAATAGATTAATCAGGAACTTTATCCCATCAGAAAATAATAGCTGTAGACCCATTTACTAACCATTATTGATGGATGGCTGGATTGACTATCTGTTGGAAAAAGTCCTACATCTGGTTGTAACCCGAAGAAAATGTGTAGTAGGATTAGCAGCTCTTTTTGACAAATATATATTTGTCCCATGCTTATTCTCTCATTGATATATAGTCATTAATCAAATCAACAGTGTACTATGGTAATTGTTGGTTTCAGATTGCCATTACTTTTCTTCTCCTTAAATTATTTAATAGCATCTAATACTTGGAGTCACATCATAATCCCTTTCTTATTTTCATCACTCTACTTTCTAAATTGGTCTAGCATAGATATATTTCAACTTTTTTTAAAAAAAAGTCCATTTATTTATCACTGAATCTCCAATATCTAGTTTTTGTAACTGATATTTCAAGAATCTCATATGATTTTTTTATGCTTTTGTATTACCTTGCCATGTCTGCCTATGTTTCTGTCTGTACGTACACATTTTCTATGTCTGTTTCTCTTTGTATATCGACATTTTTGAATTATGCTCTGGCTAAGATTTTTTTTTTAGTTTTAACTATTTTTTGTATTTAACGAAAGATTTAATAAATAAAAGTTCTTTTTGTTTCTGAGTTTCTGCACCACATCTCTGTTGTTGTCTTCATCAGTCTTTTTTGTTTGGCTTGATAATAATTAACTTGAAAAGTCAGTTATATCTGGCCTATAGTATAAAAGTTTTATAGTCATAATTTAATTTTAGAAGGTAAAATAGTAGTATGCCAAAGTAATTAAAATTAGATGCTTTTCTTTAGTTTTAATTACTTTTTGTTTTTAAGCAAAAAACTTTGATAGAATAAAAGATTTAATAAATAAAAGTTCTTTTTGTTTAGGAGTTTCTGCATCAGATCTACATGTTAGTCAATCGTTGGTGGTCGAGAGGTCAGCACAGCTGCCTTACAAGCAGTTGTCTCGGGTTAGCCGGTTCGCTTCCCGGCCAATGCTATGACACATGAAAAAAAATCTACATGTTATCTTAATCTGTTTTTTTTTTTTGTTAGATTTTTTTTCTTTCTAGTTTATAATTAAAAAATAAAATAATATGTAAAAAAATGGTTTTTTAAATAATGTTTTTCTGAAAACAGTATTAGCTGACTAAAAAGTAGAAAAATAAAGTTATCTGATTAAAGATTATAAAAAACTGAATCTTGGTTAATTTGCTATTTTTGGAAAATATCAGAGATCTTGAAAATCTAGACTTGTTATAAAACAATTGGAAATTGCAGGAATATTATCGTTTCATAAAAGCATTTGAGGCCTCTTTGATTTTTATGATTTATTTGAACCTCAAATACCTTTTTGAAATATAATATTTCTGTAATTTCCAATTGTTTTATAACAAGTCTAGATTTTTAAGATCTCTAATATTTTCTGAGATTCAGTTTTTTTTCTTACTTTTTAGTCACATTACTTTATTTTTCTACTTTTTAATCTGCTAGTATTGTTTGCATTAAAGCATTATATAAGAAAACTTTATTTTACATATCATTTTATTTATCAAAGAACTATATAAAAGAAACAATGCTTTTTAAAAGACTTGTTATATATATGTGGTAATCCTGTGATATACTAGAAGAAAAAAACAAATGAATATGAATAATTCATTGGTAAATAAACAAATTTTTAAAAGAAAGGATAGAATGTGTATAAATAAACTTTAATTCATTCATTTAGAATTTTTTTTGTAAATTATTCAACTCTTTAAGTCATGAAGACAATACTGCAATACGTTCTCTATACCAAAATGCACTTAATCAAATAAAGTATCTTAATCAGATAAAAAAAAATAGCTTCTTTTTTTTTTTATAGATCATTTTCTTTTGTCATTATTTTTGAATTTAAAATATGTATTATGTATACATACTTTTAGCTCGAAGATAAATAATTTTAATCTATTAAAAAATTATATACATAAAATATACTTAATATGACGTAATAAACTAAAATCCAGAGAACTTGAGATATGTCAGCTATTTTTATCCCAAAACAATTTAAAATAAATTGTTCAGAGTTTAATTCACTCATCTATTCTTTTCCATTACTTCATTCAACTTTTCATTACATCATCCTGCTTTCCCCCCGTAACGAAATGGAATATGCCTATACTGAAAACTTGCATCGGTCTTTGTATTGTTGAACATTGGTTCTGATCTGCTGTCATGGTAAGCGCCTAAAATTGGAACTTTATATCGTTAATAATATTTTTAAATTTTAATTTTTTTTTTTTTCCATATTAAAAAGCTAAATTTAATCCTTGTTAATGCTTATGTGGTGGCTGATTAGCTCATTCCAACTTTAGTGCGGAATTGCATGGTAGCTCTCTGGATTGTCATATTCTTCGATTACGTAGAGCAGTCTAATTTTTTTTTCTGCTATCCGTGATCAATTTATTAATCTACTGTCTCTTTTTCTCTTATATTCTCTAAATTATTCTAGTGGTTTTTTAACCCTGCACATGATGAAATGTGGGATAAAATAGAAAACGGTCTTAAAAAGGTAAGTGGAGATTTTTTCATTCATCTTGATCCTTCACTTTCCAATCTGTCCATCTCTTAACCTCTTCATTTTAGTTTCAATTACATCATAACTGTGATTTTTTTTACTTCTCATTTTAATGTGTCTTGTCCAGTCATTGTTTTATTGTTTAGTGATAATTTGTTTAAAAATGGCATTGAATGTTGTTGTTTTTTTGTTTTTTTTTTAATGATTGCCGGTGGAAAGAAAATATCATCTGAAAATATTATCTTTTGTTGATAATTTAGCAATTACGTATTTGAATACAGATTTATTTATTTTTAAATCTACGTTTAAACACTTCAATTTGAGCATGCTTTTTTTAACTGACTCCTTCTCCTCATCTTTTCGTAAGAATTGTCTTCTGCAAAGTTAATATTTATTCAGTCTGATAACATGATCTCTGGCGGTAGACTGTATGAGTTAATTCGCCATAATAAATTAGGTAATATTAATAAAAATCTGAATAAGTTGTTTTTAAAAAAATCAGAAATTATTTTCGAAAGCTATCCTATAAGTTTTATATTTTTTTTTTAAGTATTTATTATTATATTTTTGCTTGTTTGTTTGCTTTTAAAAAATATCTTTTATTGAATTTTTTTTTTTAAAAAAAGTTATTTATAGCTAAATTTTCAAGGGCAAAAAAAAAAGTTATATATATATGCATGTTTATGCCAATATGTTTTATTTTCTTTATATACTTGCAATGATATAATTATAGTAAGATACTTTGTCCAAGCTTTTTGTCTTTGGACAATATAAGGAAAATAAAATTACTTATTATACAGTATATTTCCACATAAGATGCTGGCCATGTTTTAGAATTGAAAGATTTTTTTTTAAAATCCAGATAAAATATAGATAAAATATTTTATTTACTGAATTGTTTTCTAGTCCATCATTATTCTCAATATTTTAAGATTTTTAAGATATAGCAGATAAACAATTCAATACTTGAATCTCAGTGCAGATTATTCACCTTCTATGATTCAATTTTCCAACAGCCTTCTTCAGAATTATAAATGACAAAACATTTTTGTGTTTGTATATAATACAATTTTATAATAAAGATTTTATATCTTGTAAGAACATGAAAGTTATATATACTATTTTTGATGATTCTATAAGCATTTCTATAATTATGAAATCATTGGATCAACAAATATACATCCGGGATATTACCATATTCTGAAACATATTTATCAAAATACAACAGCAACAATTAGATTAGCTGGTGATACCAAGAAAATTAAAAATGAAAAAGATATATGACAGGATGATTCCATATCTCCAAAACATTTTACTATAGGTTTATAAGAAATGTTTTGTGAATTAAAATGAGATATGAATTAAAGTAAATGGAAATTAATTAAAACATCTACATTTCACAGATAATGTGACTATTTTTGTAAATAATGCTTCAGAGTTTCAGTAAATATTGCAAGAGTTATCAGATGAAATTAAGAAAATAGAACTAAAGTTAAATGCTGATAAGACCAAAGTAATATTCAATTAATTTTCTCTGAAGAAAGTAAAGATTGATAATCATGAATTGAAATAAATTAATGACTATAAAGACCTTGGTTAGATTATTAATAAAGATGGAAATATAATAAATGAAATTCATCATAGAATTAAATTTGGATAAACAACTTAATTTTAAAAGAAAGTATGTCTATGTGTTTTACCAGTTCTAACTTATGGATCTGAAACATGGATACTTAACAGAAATAAAGAGACTTCATACCACTCAATGACTTATGGAGAGATGCATATTAGGAGTAACAAGAAGAAATTGAAAACAAAATATATGGTTGAGAGAACAGATATATATCACTGATAAAATGGAGAAACTGAATTAGAGCTGGACTGGATATTTTGTTTTAAATAGATGGACAGTTGATGTCTTAAACTGAATTCCAAGAAATTATAAAAGATCTAGAAATAAACAGCATGTGAGAAGAATGGTTGTAATGAGGAAGTTTTCTAATGACTAGTGGAAAAGAGAAGCTAGAGATATAAAAAAAAAACAGGATTAAAGCTGGATAGACCTTCATTCTGAAATGGTCCATTAATCATTGAAAATGATGACATCCTTAGAGATAATTGCTAGGCAATTGAAATGTAGATGGATAATAAAATTATTCATTTAAAAAATGGTGTTAAACTGGTTGTCTGTTGCATTTTGGAAGTCATATTAAAAATATTCAATGCTAAATGGGAAGAAAAATATGGTAATATATTTGAAAGTAAATTGTTTTTAGTACACAAATTTAAGTGTTTTATTCAACTAAACATAAGATTAATGATTTAATCTTGAATATTTCTATGTATTTCTGTCTATTCATAAAAATCTAATTTGTCGGTATCTTTTTCACTGTAATTGTAATAGTAGCTTAATAGCATGATGGCTTGCTTTTGAAGTCATTACATTATGCAAAGATGCTGCTACCATATTAACAATTGATTTCCTTAAAGTTTTACTTTGTGGTTTATCATATATGCATCATATACTTTAATTTTAAGTGATGTTTTGTTTAACATATTTTGAGAAGTCTCATTTTGAATTTATTTTTTACATAAAAGACTTTCAGTATGAAATAATATATTTTAATGGGGGGAATATGCCTATGTGTTTGAAAAGAATGGTTTTTAACAAATGTGTTTTACCAGTTCTTACTTATGGATCTGAGACTTGGACACTTAATAGAAGAGCAATACAGAGACTTCAGACCACTCAAAGGAGTATGGAGAGATGTATGTCGGGAGTAACAAGAAGAGATCGAAAACGCAATGTATGGGTAAGACAACAAACAGGTGTTACTGACCTTATTGAAAAAATTAAAATATTGAAATGGAGTTGGGCTGGACATATTGCTAGAAGAGATTATAATAGATGGACAATTGAAATTTTAAACTGGATTCCAAGAGATTGTAAAAGACCTAGAAAGAGACCACATGTGAGATGGATGGATGAAATAAGAAAATGTGCAGGGGTGTTGTGGAAAAGAGAAGCTAAAGATCGGAGAAGATGGATTAAACTTGGAGAGACCTTCATCCTGCAGTGGATTGATAATGGTTGATGATGATGATGATGAATGGGGGGAAAAATAATCAAATCTTTAGACTTACCAATTTTTACTAAAATATATATATACACATAACAAAATTATTATTAGAAATAAAAAAAATCAACTTTAAAACAGCAAAAAACAAAACAAAAATGTAATAATAATGTTAACAATGCAAAATATTTTACAATATACAGTATTTCCTGTCTGCTATTATATAAGTTTTCAGTGGGATAATATTTTTACAAATTTAATAAATTATAAATTATCAATAATTAGCTGTTTTCCATTCTATTGGTTTATTAAGCTTTGGCTGTCATTGTGTAAATTATAAATTTAAATATAATTTTAAAAATACTCTATGTAAACATTAATTATATTACATATTAAAAATTTAATCATTAAACATAAAAATTTTTTTACAGTAAAATAATATATTTCCTTTTTTTTTTTTCAATATTGATATGAATTAAAATAATATCAAAATCTGTTTTTTATATACAAATGTAGAAAACAATTTTTATAAAGAGAAAAGCTTTAACCTTTTTCATAGGCACTTTAAATAGCAAAATCATGTAGTTTTGAACTATAGAGGGAACTCTCAAATCTCGACACAAGATAGGGACTTTATAAAGTCTTATCTTTAACCTAAATTCACATTTGTATAAGACAATCTGAAGCTTCTTGATTAAGAGTGTAAAGATGTTACTCACTTCACATTTAAATCCACTATTTCCTTTTTGACAAATTAACATGCGAAATCTTGTGATTTACAATAAGTTAACTTACGATCTTTTTAATGGACATATAGAAACTAATATTTCATTGGATCTATTTTTCTTTCCTTCTAATAGCTAATTACACTTGATATTTAATAATAATGGCTAAAATTAAAAATATACATTATATTCTAGTCTTAAATGATAGAACTGAAAATTATGGGACAGCTTTAGATTCAAATACTGCTCCCCTCACAGCCATTATGTGGAGCACCAGGTAGCCATGCATGTGGCTTCATTTTAAAAGTTAAATTTTGAAATGTGTCTTCTGACTTTAGGGGTCATAAGATGCTTGGGAACCAGAAATTTCAAGTTTGAGCTCTAATGCAGAAATCATTAGCTCCCGAGTTTATCATTTTGCCAGTGCTAAAATGTACAGGATTTTGGGCACTGATTTTCTAACGAGTACAGTTATTAATATTTGTTCTTTGCTTTGATATCCATTCTCTACATGTCAAAATATTATTCACACTCCTGTTTGAAATATTTTGTGCTTAACTTGCATATATTGTATCATTATATTTATGTATTGGTAGAGAGTGCACTGTTATGCTTCAGGGATTTGAGTAGATTCTAGTTTAGAATGAACATATAGCAGAGCTGGTGTCTGATAGCTTTGTGATCCATGTAGGGTAAATTACATTTTGTAAACACTAAAGGTATGATTATTCATACATTTATTAAATAAATATATGTATGGATTAATGAATGCATATCCTCTTCAGTTTATATGTATTTATCAACAACATCATTGGTATCCTAAGCAATTTTGGTTCAGTATTTATATTGTCAGATTTAATATCTGGGGAATGTGGGATAATTTCTGAGGATGATTAACAATTGAATGAAACTGTTGAACTCAGATCCTCATTGTACAATTTTCAATGATTTATTAAATATTTGATTGAATGATAAATAAATCATCATTTGTCATCTGCCACAAGGCAGATGTTTCACTCCTGCTCAATAACCTTCTCAGAGACTCTGTTAATTGTTGTTTCATCATATATTTCATTTACATGTCTTCTTATTCTTTATATAAGCTTTTATCACATTTTCATATTACTTCAATAAATAATCGCTTTTCATTTACTTGTTTCAACCTTTCCCTTTTTCTAATTGTATCCTTTCAACTAACCTTTCCCATCCTTCTCCAAATCTCCTGCCTTGGGAATGCAATGCATATCCTGTAAATGGCTGAATGATGATATGTTTATATATATGAAATAAGATCAAGTTTAATCCATTTTCTTTAATTCATAACTTCACGTCACTCCAGGAAACTTCCTTATCACATTCTATATACCTCACATGCAATCCCTTTCTAGATATTAATAATTTCTTGGAGTACAGTTTAAGACTTCATGTTGTCATCTCTTTTAATAATATGTCCAGTTCAGCTCCATTTCAATCTCTTATTTTTTTCAATAATATTAATGTTATCTGTTGATGCATATACCATATATTTTACTTTTGATTCCTCTTTTATATTTCCAACTTATACCTTTCTATACTTGATTACATGATGTGAAATCTCTGCATTGCTTTTCTATTAAGTATCTAAGCCTCATATCCATATGTAAGAACTTGTAGATTGCATTTTTAAAAACTTTTCTTTTCCAACCCAATACATATTAAATTTCTTTTAATATTAAATTGTTTCTATCAAAAGCACTTCACACAAATGTAATTCTGTGATTAATTCTATTCATCATGATTTGTACTAATAATCTGATTTTGCTTGTCAACCTTTTTTAAATTCATCATTATCAATTTTTATTTTACTCTTCTAAGCAAATCCTATAGAACATTACTTTAGTCTTTTTAATCTATAGTCACGTTGCAATCTTTAGTGTTTATATAAATATATTGGACCATAAATAAAGGTCTGCTTCCAGCTTTATTGTTAAAAGGAGGTTGCCTTGACAACAGTTTGAGATTGTTATCTATATTGGGATGGTCTAAGTGTTAACTGGTTTCTAATGGTTTTAGTATTTATTAATAATCTTACTTTTTACTTTCCGTCTGATAATTCTTGCAATATTTTCCTAGATAATTTTTTTAAAAAATCTCCATTTTATTTTTATTCTCTTAGCTTTCCATTTGAATCCACAAAATACTTTTTGTAAAACTGCTCTAAAAATTTTTGGAGATGTTAATCTCCTTAATATCATCATTCACATTTTAATGAATATTTTTCAGAATATAATATTCCAGATTTATATTTTGATAATCCAAAGCTTTAATCACAATCATTGTTGAAAAGCTTATAGATTTAAATGTCTTTCCATAATCTAAAAATGTAAAGCATAATGTTAATTTATTGTTGTTGTCGTTATTTTGTTAAATCAAGGATTTTTTTTTTTTTGTTTTGGTCGGTTTAATCCAAAGTTCACTTTGGATAATAAAAAATCAATCAAATATATTATTGTTTTAGAGTTCATAAGAAGTTTGGGCAGAAGAGATTGCCATTTTGGGTATAATCTGTGGATCTTACAACCTAAAGTCAACCACTTCACCAAAACAATACAGGACATTCACTTTAGATGAATTGTAATGATGTTATTAAAGATCTTTTATAGAACTGATAAGTCTATAATTTCTATCTTTTTTCTTCCAATTATCTGGCATATTTTTATCACACAATTTCTTTGTTTTTTTAACTTCATCGTTTAATATACTAGTATATAATAACCAAATCAGATTATATATAATTGAAAAGAAAGTAACTGACTTTCCAATGAGTAAATAAACTCTTCGAAAGACAGATGATACCCCGTCTCAATATTTGTCCTTATATATGCTAGTTTATTGATCAAATTCACTCCATTTAAAATTACATAAATAGACTAAGCATATATAAGAACAAATGCTAAGAGAAAGGTGGCATCATCTGTCATTTGAAAAATTTATTTACATTCTATATCTTTTAATATACCAATAACAATTCCATCATTTCATGGTGCTTTTTCTTTCTTTATAAATTTAATTACATATCTTACATCTTTATTTTAAAATGCTTGACATTTTAGAAAATGTAATTATATGGATTGTTTTCTTGATGTTTATTGTGATATAATTCTTTACTGAACTCTTTTACACATTTTATGATATTTTTATTCCCTTCTATAGGTTTTCTTATGAATTTGCAGTTCTATTTCCTTATATCATAATTAGCTCTTTTTCTTACTATTTTATAAAATTTATGATGAATTTTAGAATTTTTATCTCAGCTATCTGCATAGTAATTCTTAATAGATTATCTGTTATTGTCTTGTTGATTTCATTCAATCTGATTTATCTTCGAAATCTGTTAATATATTTGAATGCTTTTCAAGTTCTCATTTAAATTTATTGAAGTATTTCTGAAAAATATGAATTACAGCTGTTAATATTATCTTTATAATATTTTTTCTTTCTAATTTTGTATTAACATGTAGTTTACATCTCATTAATCAATATTCATATTCTCTATCAAACCTATCAAATATATTACAGTTTTTAAATATATATTTTCTATTAGTCAAAGTTATAACTCTATTCTCCTAAATCTTTATTTGGGTACTTCAATGTCCATTTTAGTATTCTTGATAAAAATGATAATTTTTCTTTTTCTGAAAATTCCACAGGTTTATGTCCTTTCTCATTTCTGTCTTCATAGTCAAATTTACTCACAATATTTTTATTCAGTTTTAAAAATATTGATTGATTTAAATCAAAAGCACTATACAAATCTAGATAAAAATCTTCCATTTCATCTAAATGCGAACTTGTTGAAGAGTAAGCTAGAATTATTTGCATTTAGTATTTTCCATTAAGTTGAATAACCAGTTTTGTTATTCTATCTAATGTACCATCAGTGTCTACATTTCCTTGTTCCTCCATTTCTTATCTATAATGAATCCCATTCAACTTGTATTTTCAATATTTTTATCTTTATCGTAAAGTATTTGTACCCTTTTAAAATCAATATCTCTCCACCTTTTTTTTAACTTCATAAAATCTGACAAGTTTCATTTAATATTAGTCAGTTTTTTCATTCATATAATCTTCATTATTTGATAGTCATTTTATAACTGTAAATAGTTAGACCACTGAACATCACATGATCACATTTTCTATGCTTGCTCATAACTGTTACTAAACAGGCAAAACTCTTCATACAGTAGTGCCACTCAGTGTAAGCCAGAGTAATCAATGGATGCCAGAAGGTTTGTGCATAAAATTCCTATCTAGTGCCTACTCTGGCTTGCACTGAGTGGCACTACTGTATGGAGAGTTTTGCCTGTTTATTAACAGTTATGAGCAAGCATAGCAAATAGTGATCATGTGATGTTCAGTGGTTTAATACCAATCCTGCCTAATGGGATAGTGGTGGCTATGGTTGTTAAAGAGCCAAAGACACCAAAATGTATGGGTACTGAACTGAGTTCAGACTCATATGACTGTATAAGCTAATGAGCTTAGATTGAAAATATTATTGTTGTTTTCAATTTGATTCTTATAGTTTTGTAGTTAAGTAGAGATTAAAGATGGCTGCTGATGAGTTGCATTAGATCCTAAGATCTAGGTACAGTGCTCTCAGATCCAAGGCTCATCACTGACAAAGGCCACAAGCCAGAAATTAGTCTGGGAGTATTGGAAGAGTAGGCACTAGATAGGGATTTTATGCACAAGCATTCTGACATCCATTGATTACTCTGGTTTGCACTGAGTGGCCCTACTGTATGGAGAGTTTTGCCTGTTTAATGTAGATAGTTAAATAAAAGGTTATCATTTAATGGCAGCATGGGTCTGTAATCATGAGATTCTTCACATTCACTGTCTTTGGTCATTACCATTTATTGCCTTGGTTGATGTCTTTACAGTCTTATGAAAATGATGATCATATTTTAATTTTGTCTATCATAGTTGTAAGTATAAAAGAGAATGATCTTTTACACAATATTCATTTTGCTTACAGGAAAATCTAACTATCAATGAACTAATAATAAATACTATGGTGTTCTTTGTTTTAAACTTTGAGCTCATTACCATTTTCAACTATTTTCAATCCATTTCAGGATGAAGGTCTCTCTAAACTCAATCCAGTTTTTTCAATCCATGGCATTTTTTCTCCACATCACACTAATATATTTTCTTACTTTACCTATATCGTTTTTTTCTAAATCTTTCACAATCTATTAAGATATCAACTAATCATTTATTATCATCTTATTAGCATTACGTTCACTACCAATGATATCTGTTTGTTCTCTCAACCAGGTATTTTGTCAGTTTACATATCCCCATACTTCGTTGAGTTCCCTGATGTATCTGTATTGTTTTTCTGTTAAGTAGCCAATTTCAGATCCATAAACGAGAATTGATAAAACACAGCTGTTAAAAATATTTCTTTTCAAATACATAGGTCATATTTTCTTTTAAGGTTATGTTCTTTTCTCCAAGTTTAATTGATTAATTTCATCCATTATGTTTTCATCAACATCAATAATCTGACCTGTTATTTGTTTCTATTTTACGATTATCAATCTTTATTTTCTTCTTCAGAAAAAACTTGTTAAGCATTATTTTAGTCTTTATTTTTACTTACTTTCTTTCATCTGATAATATTTCCTGAAGCTCTGAAGCATTACTTGCAAGAACAACCATATCATCTGTGAAAATCTAAATGATTTAAACAATGTCCTTGCACTTCTATTAACATAGCTTCCCATTTTTAATTCACAAAATATTTCTTCTATAACGGCTGTAAAAAGTTTTGGAAATATTGAATGATTTTTCCATATATTTTTATCAGTGTTAATCTTCTTAGTATCACTATGCAATCTAACAACTACTGTTGCATTTTTTGGATAAATATTCTTCAGGATATGATGCTACTCTAGACCTAATTCTTGGTGATCTAATTCTCTAAGCTCTGCTGAAATGCTTACAGAGCCTCTTTCATAATCTACAAATCCAGAGCATAATGACAACTCATATTCATTGTTCCTATCTATAACTTCTCACAGTACTTGGATGTGATCTTCTGTATGAAAATAATTTTTAAATCCAATTTTTTTTTTGATTGGATTAAATACAAGGCCTGTAGATGAGTTAAATTCTATCATTTCCTGGAGTTCTTTTTTCATAGTTTTGATTGTATATCTCACTTCTTTAATTAAAATACTTAGTAATTCAGAAGATATAATAAATGTAAGGGATTTTATCTTTGCAGAATTTTATCATATATTTCATGATGTTGTTTCTCATTTTACTAAAAGTTCCATACTTTTTTTGAGACTGTATTGTCTTGTCTCAGTGGAAAATTTATTGGTGAATCGCTGTTTTTTTGTGAAAGCTATTTTTTTTTTTTTTTCATATGTCATAGCATCGGCCGGGACGCGAACCCACAACCGTCTGCAAACAACTTCTTGCTTGCATGGCGGCTGCGATACCTCTCGGCTAACAACGCAAGACGAAAGCTATTTTTTTCACAATTCTTAATAGAGTATCAGTATTATTTCTTTAACAAACAGATTTTTTTTAGACAGGTTAACTATTAACAAAATATAGTAAAGAAACTTGTAGAGATTCCATACAGGGGATAGACTTTATTAAGTCCTTCAATTCTGCTATTGTGGCTATAGTCATTAACCTAATGGTTCATAGTTTGTGCTGTCCACATTTACATTGATCAGTGACTGTTAAAGTTTACTTATGAAGTTAATGAGTTCAATAACTATGGGTTGATTAATATCATAATTCTTCAGTTGTAAATTCTTGGTTGATAATAGGGATTTTGATTGGAAATGAGTTTTAAGATTGAAACTTTATCTTGAATTATTGGCAAATATGATCAAAATTAATAGGTTTCTATACATTTTCTATGAGACAACATCTGTTATCTTGCAGAGGAATAGATGGATGAATATGAAACCATTGCTAAAGGGTGCAATAATAGTATTTCTTTTCATAATTTTACCTCTACAAATGTTTTTTTTTTCATCTACTCTCCTCCAAATTTCTACATTTCTGATTTCTTCCTTTCTTACACTATGCTACAGATTACTAGTAATTCTTTATATTACTAAACATCACATGATCACTATCTCAGACTAGCACAATAATTGTTATTAAACAATTCAAAACAAAGCAAAACTCTCCATATAGTAGTGCCATCTTGTGCTAACAAGAGCAATCAATGGATGCCAGAAGGCTTGTGCATAAAATCCCTATCTAGTGCCTACTCACCCAATATCCAATATCTGGCATCCATTGATTGCTCTTGTTAGCACAAGATGGCACTACTGTATGGAGAGTTTTGCTTTGTTTTGAATTGTTTAATAACAATTATTGTGCTAGTATGAGATAGTGATCATGTGATGTTTAGTGGTTTAACACCAATCCTGCCTAATAGGATAGTGGTGGCTATGGTTGTTAAAGAGCCAAAGACACCAAAATGTATGGGTACTGAATTGAGTTCAGACCCATAGACTATATAAGCTATTGAGCTTGGATTGAAAATATTAATAGTGTTTTCAATTTCATTCTCATAGTTTTGTAGTTAAATAGAGTTAAAAGGTGGGTGCTGGAGGGTTGCATTAGATCCTAAGATCTAGGTGCAGTGCTCTCAGATCCAAGGCTCCTCACTGATGAAGGCCACAAGCAAGAAACTAGTCTGGGGATATTGGGTGAGTAGGCACTAAATAAGGATTTTATGCACAAGCATTCTGGCATCCATTGATTGCTCTTGTTAGCACAAGATGGCACTACTATATGGAGAGTTTTGCTTTGTTTTGAATTCTTTATATTATAGTAACAGATGATTTATGACAGTTATTATTTCTTATGTTGATGTAGCTACTTTGTTTTGTTTTGTTTTGTTGACCCATGCAGTCCACTTCACCCATTAGAATATTTATAGTTAATCATGTTGTTAACTGACATCATATCTATGTTAACTTCTGGGAATTTCTGTAGTTTTCTGTGTATTCATAAAATGCTTAACAAAGTATATTGAGTGAGTTTATGACTATTTTTTAATGCCAAAAGTGTCTGAAAATGTAAGATTTTTACAAAGTTCTTAAAAAAGGATGTATCTCTGTCTACAAATAATGACTATAAATGTTTTAAGTAAATAGGTAATTAAGCTAAACAATATATTCAGCACTCATAGATATTTATAGTCATTCACATTTACCTTTCAACTGAGATGAATTAATATTTATTTACCAATCAATAGTTTGATTATGTTCTGATTACATTAGTTAGCTTCAAAATGTTTTAAAAGATCCAGATGGATTTAGAAACTATGTCACAGATGTGGAAGATAATGTTGGAAACATCAAACCATGAGATACTCAGTCAAAATAAGAGTCATAGATCACATGACCCTATCTCTTAAGCTTGTAAGATATAAACAGTGAAGATTGCCAATTCCTTTACAAGCTTTAGGATAAATGCTTAGCCAGAGCCAGCACTTAAAATATCTCTGTCAGGAACCCCTCCCCAAATCCCTGACCATGGTTTCATGCTTTGGCACTCCTCAGAGAGGTGTCATGGTAGGTTCAGACACTAGATCTAAAATACCAACCCAAAGCCAAGCATTTATCTAAATGTTATCTATTGAGTGGAAAATCTGAAATTTTCAGACATCTACATGTCTTCAAACCCAGCTATCCAACTCAAATAGCTATATGGGGCTGATAGATCTCTACCAAAAGTGTTATGCAATTTTATATTGCTAAGTCTACTAATATATGGTATGGCTGAAGATCTATCAGCCCCATATAGCTATTTGAGTTGGATAGCTGGGTTTGAAGATATGTAGATGTCTGAAAATTTCAGATTTTCTACTCAATAAATAACATTTAGATAAGTGCTTGGCTTTGGGTTGGTATTTTTAGATCCAGTGTCTGAACCTACCCTGAAACCTCTCTGAGAAGTGCCAAAGCATGAAACCATGGTCAGGGGTTTGAGGAGGGGTTCCTGACAGAGATATTTTAAGTGCTGGCTCTGGCTAAGCATTTATCTTAAAGCTTGTAGAGGAATTGGCAATCCTCACTGTTTATGAGATACTCAATCTTGGTATCATTTATAATTGGATTATATCCAGTGGTTTCTCTGCTTTTATGCCCAGCACTTTAAAACATTATCACTTGCAGTTTGGAAAATGAGATAAGTTCAGAAATTTTTCTGCGTTTTGAAGTTTTCAATCTACCACGAAAGGTGCTTCAACGATGCCTTTCTCTGAAAAAATACAATTGTCAACAATCATTTAAAATTAAACAAATTAACTAATAAAAGAAAATACGAAATTTTATCTGCGGTATATCTATAGATAAAATGTGAATTTAAAATGAGAACTAAGAAGAAATAAGATTTTAATTAAAATTATCAGCCAATTAAAAAAAAGTTGAATGATAAAACACATTTTTCAACCAATAATGAGCTTTATTTCAAAATAAATTTCCTATTTGTAAACAAAATTAGTTCCTACGCAATAAGTCGTTTTTAATTACTAAATTATTGAAGTCTTAAGGTTTAGATTTTAAAACTATTTCAATTATTTTCTAATATGTATTTTAAAATTAATTTTGTAATTTGAGGTCTTGCTAAAATTTGATTCAAAGGAATAATAATATAGTAATGTTTTTATTTTATCGGAATATAATTTTTTCAACTTTTAACTACAGGTAAGATTAATTATAGATTAATTAATGCTACTGTATGGTCTAAAGCTTGAATATTTATTGCCACTGCTTATTTCTATTTAGTTTTTATGCTCCATTATTTGCCCAATTTAATTAGTGGTAAAATGACATATCAAGGGATCGAACCCAACTCTGTCACTTCCAGAATAACGAAACATTCGATTTTTTTTCCTTAAACAAGACCAATTAATTGGCTCAATGATTTTACAATTACTTTTAAATTTATTTCAGAATAATAGTCAAATTAATGTAATATAACACATTAATTGATTAATACTTGGAATTTGTGTCATAGAAAAAATCTCTCTTTCATCTTATTCTATCTTCTTCAATGTCATTAAGGATATGAAAAAAATTGGAAATATTTTTCAAAGACTGAAATGTTATTCCTAATCCAACAAAAACTAAACAATAAGGAATTATCTAGTAATCTGAATATAATAATCTTGTACAATAGTAGATTGAAACACAATTCTACCTCAAGATAATTGGAAGTAATAGCTTATCTTATTTCTCTTGTTATCTAAAGTTAGATTAAAATTAATTTCTAGGAACTTTTTTTTTTGGAAATATGACTAGTATTATTTGGGTTGCAATATAAATATTTTACAGACTTCTTTAGTACTAACCACATTCTGTTGGTAGGTGCTCCTGTAAAGAGAAAAAGATACTCAATTAAATATTATCATGAGAAATACAGCAGACATATTCAAATCTACCCTTTTCCTGTGATTTTCCTTATTCTTTCATATAGAAAAGTTGTCTTGCAGAAAATGAATAAGAAAAAAAGCTATTATGCAGGTTGGATTAATGTATAGTTTCATCATTTAAAACTTGTTTCAACTCAAGATACCCATTTTGGAAGTTTAATCAAAACTCTACAAATGAAAAATTTATTATTATCATCATTTTCAAGGATGAAGGTCTCTTCAAGTTTAGTTAATCTTCTCCAATCTCTAGCCTCTCTTCTTCACTTCATTCTAGCACACTTGCTTATTTCATCCATCCATCTCACATGTGGTCTCCTTCTAGATATTTATGATCTCTTGGAATCCAGTTTAAGATTTCAACTGTCAATCTAATATCATCAATCTCTTAATTTTGTTAATGATATCAATAAAGAATTAAGAGACTGAAGTGAAGTTGGACTTGACATATTGCTAAAAGAAATGATAATTATGATGTATTTCTTTTTCTAGATACAATACTAAAGACAGATGGATTTAATCTTTCTAGATGCAGTTGGAATTTCATTCGCAGATTTGGGTCAGACCATAAGTGTTGTTCTCATGGGATTCATAAATGGAATTTAAAATTTAACAGCCCTGCCTCTAGTAAATATGGACAAATGCAACTCATGATCCACATAGTTAATAGCTGTCAAATCTATGGCAATAGTTACTGAATTAAAGGACTTAATACACTCCTGGTTGTAATATCTACAGATTCCTTTACATTTTGATAATAGTTAAGCTGTCTAAAATAATTAAATAGTTACTATCTTTTTTTGTTGTTGTTGTTTAATTTTTAGTGCAGTGGTAAAGGGTCAGACTCTTTGTGTATAGTCTTCAGATTGATTCCAGTTTCTATATGTCCTGTGCTTGAACTTCTTACAAACTCTGGATCAATTATTTATTTTATATTATTGAAAAGCATCCAGAAATGTTATAGATTATTTGGGAACATCTATTATGTAATTTTATGTCTTCACTATTATTTTTAAATCAACTATCATTTCTATTGTAATATTTTATGCTTCATAGTTTATCTTCTCAATTATTATTTTTAAATCAGCTGTCATTTTTATTGTAATATTTTATGCTTCATAGTTTATCTTCTCAATTATATCATCTCCAGATTTTCTTCATTTTTAGCTTCAATTGCTTACTTGTCAGCATATCAAAGATTATTGTTGTTGCTTTTTTTTTTCTTTAATCATAATAAATTTTAATTGTTATTTTTTTTAATGTGGCTTTCCTTAATATATTTAGTAAACATGTTACATAAGAACAATGGTGGAATATATATTCCATATTAGTAATGTTTTATCAAGTTTTGGACATCTACTCTGAAGTAAATATGAAGATGCTTAAAACTAAAGAAATATTTTGATTTTTATGAGTTGTTACTACTTCCAAATTTGCAAAATATTAGATCATGAAGATAATATAAATGAATTACATCACACATTAATTTAAAACTTTATTTAATTAATAAAAAAAAAAAGCAATAAAATACAGATGTTATTAAAAGATGTTACTATTATTTATCTTCTCTGAATGCCAAGTGAGCACACAATTTAAGTTTACATATATAAATATTAACTGTTTGAATTTCTTAAAGCTGAGTAAAAAAAAAAAAAACCTTACCTATTTGTAAGCCTATAATAGGTAAATATATCACACAGAAATCCCTAAAGAACAAAGAATTCAGAAAAAAAAAAAAAAAAGTGAGTTTTAGCAGTTTGATGCCAATGTTATTTATCAGAATTTTTTTTTTTTTTTTATCAATTCCACATTGTTAAACTTTTGTAATTTTAAATTAAATTTAAAACATTTTTTCCCTCTTATAAGTATTAAATAATTAAGCCTGATAGTGGTAAATAAAAGAAACTTACCTATTTGCAAGCCTGCTGATAAAATAATGCATAGGGGTCTCTATTATAAATCTGTCATGGTTATTTTTAATTAGATTTTTTTTTTTTATCAGCAATATTGACTTAAGTTTTTCTATTATTTGTGAATTAAAATTATGTATCTGATGGTTTTATTACATGATCATACAATAGTGCTCTGATAGGTCTACGTTTAACTTTAAAGTGACCCTCCTTAATTCTTAATTAGCCATTAAATAATATTTTATGTTTGTAGATTAGGACTTTGTTTCATCTTCACTTTATAAATTAGTAATGTCAATATTAAATTTTGTAGAAATGCCTGTAATATTCTTGATGCTTGGATTATTCTCATATTACCTCCATATTCTATTTCAGAATATAAATGTAATTTCAGTCAATTTGTTTTCTTGTATTATTATTGGCTAGTTTCAAGCAATAAGTCATTCCTTGCAACATAGACAGTAGCAGTTCTTCTTTTTCAGTTCTTGTACTGTTTGTTATAAACTTGGGTAATCAGAAGAGTCTCGACAGTAGTGCAATTTTATTACCATTCCTATAGAAATTTATGTTGCCTTTACTAGTGAGGACTTGGATTCAAAGCTGGAACTGATACAGTTATGCATTTGGTAGTCAACTTTAATTTCTTTGTATTATCAAGCTAATAGCCTAGAATTAAAAAAAATCCTAAGGTTTTGAAACCATATGTCACAGAGAAAAAAAGAGAGAATTAATCTTATTTACAGTACTGTACCCAATTGAAAAAATCAAATGATGTGTTGGACTAAAACACATATTATCAACACCACAATATCCTATATAACTATAAAATCACTAAGGTTACAGTTCTCATCTTATCATGTCATCATGGTAAGTAATATTACATAATTTTTTTATTATCAGAATTAATTCGTATGATAGCTATGACAGACCATTAAATGTTAGAGTTTTTTTTTAATGAATTTGACTACTTTCAAGTGGTCAGTAGTCTTTAAATCTCATATATATATATATTAATAATAATATTCATTCATTTGTACTTATATGATTCCTGTTAAAATCATCATCATCATTATTTTCAACCATTAACAATTCACTGCAGGATGAAGGTCTCTCCGAGTTTAACCAGTTTCTCTGATCCTCTCTTCTCCACATCACACCGACAAACTTTCTTATTTCAACCAATCATTTAGTCTTTTACAATTTTTTAGAATCCAATTCAAAACATTAATTGTTCATCTATTACCCATTTCTTCTAGCAATATTATCCAGTTCAGCTCCACTTCAGTCTCTTAATGTCACTAATATATTTTTATTCTCTCATCCATGTATTTTGTTTTCAATCTCTTACTTATTACTTTTAACATACATCTCTCCATACTTTATTGAATAGACTGAAATCTTCTGTTAGTGCCCAAGTCTCAGAACTATAAGTAAAAACTGGGAAAACATATTTATTAAAAATTTTCCTTGTCAAATGTATAGGTATATTTCCTTTTAATATTAAACTACCAAACATCACATGATCACCATTTCCTATGCTTGCTCATAACTGTTATTAAAACAGGCAAAACTCTTCATACAGTAGTGCCACTCAGGGAATATTATTCGTCTGATAATACAACATAGCCTGAAGCTGTAAAAGATTATTTACAAAAATCATATAATCTGCAAAATGTAAATGACTTGAATAATCTCCATTTAATTTTATTCCATTAACTTCCTATTTTAATTCACAAAATAAATGTAATTTATTCACTACTTAGAACACTTTTTTAGGAAAAACCTTTCATTGTACTGATATGCATACATTTCGACTGTCCTGCAGTCTTCCTCAGAGCCAATTTTAATTAATTTAAAGTAAAATTGACTCTGAAGAATGCAGGACAGTTGAAACGTAAGGTTCTGTTTGCATGTAAGTACAATAAAAGGTTTTTGCTAAAAAGTGTTCAAAGTAGTGGTTAAAATGTGTTTATATAAGATATTACAGCAAAATATAGGAAGTGGTGAATTTGGTAATAATCCACAAAATATTTTTTGTAAAACTTGTAAAAAACAACATTCTTCTCAATGTTAATTCTTTAAGTATCACCATATAATCTAATAACTGTTACTGCATTTTGATAAACATTTTTCAGAATATTTCCTGGGCTATATCTTAATGATCCAATACTTTAATCACTGTAGAAATGCTTAAAGAATCAAATGCCTTTTCATAATCTATAAATCCAAAGCATAATGGCAACTTGTATTCATTGGCTCATTCTATAACTTCTATCAATACTTGGGTGTGGTCACACTGTGCTAAAACCATTTTTAAATCCATTCGGTTTCTTTTGGTTGTTTGTTAAACATGCCAAGTAGGTTTAACTTTGAAGATGGTTTTAAAAAAGTGTTGTAATCTCTGTGAAGGATACATATAGATCTTAAGGTTTTCTTTAATTTTTTAATTTTTTTTTTATTTAAAAAAAAAACTTTTTGTAATTATAATTTTAATAATTTTTTATATATCAAAAGATCTTTCAAAAATGTGAGCTTAAAGAGACTAAAGTTACAAAATAATAAAGATTTTCCTCTTTGTTTGTATTTGTAAACAAATTTGCAAATGTTTGTTCAGTTACATATTGAAGTAGTTTCTTTTTTATAACCTAATGCTAAGTGCACTTTCAGTGAAGTTCACCATAGTCATAACTCTCTATGATTATGGCTGAACTTTACCAAAAGTGTACTGAGCATTCAGTTATAAAGAAGAAAGAAATCACTTCGATATGCAGATGAACAAATTTTGCAAATTTGAATTAAAAATAATACAATAGTGTATCATAATGGCTATTTGGTATTACAACATTCCCTAAATCCACGTTATCTGTATACACTGATTGAAAAAATAAATAATTTTAAATTAAAAATAATAACACTTTTATGGGTTTATATTTTTAATTTACAGTTCCTATACAGTATGCACACTCATCTA
Organism: Epiperipatus broadwayi; assembly: GCA_028023455.1. Taxonomy (NCBI): domain Eukaryota; kingdom Metazoa; phylum Onychophora; class Udeonychophora; order Euonychophora; family Peripatidae; genus Epiperipatus; species Epiperipatus broadwayi. Next base: position 3,775,501 of record JAQFVV010012470.1, read on the forward strand.
TATAGATAAAAATTATATCTATTATAGTTATTGCAATTGGTAATTGTATATATATATATATGTTAAAACACATTATTACCTATTTAGCTATTACTTGTGAATTTTGATATCCACAGTGTCAAGAGGGCACTACTTTATGTTCTGTCTACTTTTTAACTAAAAGTATTGTTTTATAATATTACCACTATTAGAGATAGTAGTTATTATGTAATGTATATAATAAATGTATTATTAGCATAATTCTACATAATTTGGTACAGGGTAGAGTGGTGGATTCATGAATTACTGCCTAACTCTGTCACTTCCACTACTTGAACTTCTTATGAACTCCCAACCAGAAAACTATTTGATTATTATTAGAGTAGATAAAAATTGTCTTTTTTTTAATTAATCCATCACATTATCACTGTGACAAGCCATGCAAGATCTTTCTAATATGATCAAGTTGCCTTCAGCTCAGTTTCAAACAAAAGGTTAAAGATATCAGATGGCAGCACTGTAGACTTTTAAAGCAGAATATGGGAAAAACTTTGGAATGGAAAGGGAAGGTAAAGTGGCTAACAGGTTTCTCTGGGCATGGTATCTGAGAGATTCCTGACTCCAAAAAAGGGAGAAGTCATTGTGAATCTCATCATCATCATCAGAAAGGATACAAATAATGAAGATGAGGGAGAATAAATATAAACAAAGTGATTATACAGAAAATGGGTTCTTGGTTTTTATGCTGCGTTTGGAAAAAGAGGGATCTAGATATAAAGGCCATAGAGTGAAAAAGATAATATTATGGAAATGAGATGGAGCAGGATAGAGAAGAATATAGGAAAATTTCAGGGTGGCGAATGGAAAGGGAAAATAAATTGGCTAACAGGTTTCTCTGGACATAGTGGCTGAGATATTCCTGACTCCAATTAAGGATAAGCTGTGGTGCATCGCATTGCATAGCTGCTAGAATTTGATGTTTTTTCAGCAATTGGAGCTTCCGGAACCAAAATTTAAATCATGCAGAAGACAGCTTGTGATATTTTGTTGAATATATAAAACTTTGAAAATTGTTTTTCTTTTCTTATTATAATTTTCAGTCTTTTTTAAATACATAAGACAACCCTCTCCTGGTATACATCCTTTCTATATTTGTGGTTTAGTGAACAAAATATAAAAAACCTAGAACTTCGTAAATTAAAAAAGTTTCATTTTAGTTTTTTTTTATTCACAGTGCAAATACAGTATGTACCCATATGTACATATATGTGCTGGGGGAAAAAGATTTTAATATTATCCATGAAGTCTGATCTTTCATAACATAGCCTAGATCAGATGTGGAGATAGATAACTATTCTAAATTAACTTAAAGCTGGAGGGTCCTAGAGAATTCCCATTATTGTTATCATTTGCAATAAGAAGTTTTAATAGTCAATATCATGGTTGAAAACATTTAACAGTAATGGTTTTAGTTATAACTATTGCACCTATCCAAAGTACATGGTTCTTATTATACACTTAGTTTTATAGAAAAATTATTTTAAATTATAAATAACTAGAAAAATTATATATAACTATTTTGCATGTTCTCTTAAATAAATATTTTTTTGTATTGTTGATACTACAATGTTATAATTTTTTGTTTCCTACTGTGATTAAGCATCCATAAATGTATGTACATACTGTTATGATTATTTCATAAAACTAATCAATTCAAATGATTGAATTGTTGTGCCTATAACTCAAAGTAGTAGAAGTAGTATTTCTATAAAGTAAAGACTAGATTAAATTATTATGAAGATAACTAAGCCTTGGTCTTACTTTTACTAGATTTAAGAAACATCTACTAAGAAAGTAGTTATATTTTCTTTTATATATGTTGAGTTTTCAATTTCTGAAATATGAATTTAAATTCTTCGTACTTAAGTTCACTATTATTTATGTACAAATACAGCTGTTAAAAATCAAATTGTTACATAATTTAGATCATTAACTAGCTAGCCTCTAACATACACATATCATTCCTTATTATATAATTTGGCTGTACATATTAATAATAAATGTAAATCTATTATTAAGTACTGAAAATCTATAATTGTGCAGAAGGAAATTAACCTTTGATAATGCAGTTTCATAACTATCAGATGTTACTTTCCTTCTGCATATTTGTAATATATATATATATGTGTGTGTGTGTGTGTGTGTGTAATCATATAGCAGGAAATCAAACTTACAACCTGTGCTATTTGATTGGTATTAATTTATTTGCACTCACCCATCAATAAGTATTTTAAAAGCATAGATAAATAAACTCTAAGCATAGGTGATTTATCTATCCTTTTAAAACACTTGTGAGTGGAGGTAAATTAATACCAATCTAATAGCACGTCTTTCCTGCCTCATGATTACTTATATAAATATGTATGTCATTGGAAGCAGTCAACACTCAGATAATACTAATAACTATCAACAATCTCAATATGTTTTCAAGGCAACCACCTTTTAGCAATCAAGGTGGAAATTCACCTTTATTTCCAGTCTAATATGTTTGTATAGACACTAAAGATTGCAACTTGACTACAAGAGTGAAATTATTGATACAAAGAAGTTTAAATAGACCTCATTAAACAGGTATATATAATATGATTTACATAATAAACATTCAGTATGAGCAAATTCAATTTTAATTTATGTTTTACAATAATAAAATATATTTGTTTTATTGTGAATTTATACTCCAGTATATAAATTTTATTAATATGCATTTCCATATTTTCGACATGTACTTTTCAAAATTAATTTAGCAACTAGAATAATTTTTTTTTCTATTTCTTTCCTCCATTTTTTAACTTCACCCTTCCCAAATAAGAATATCTAACTTAATTATGCCTTTAAATAATTGTATCTCTCTATAATTACATGAAAGACACTTCAAAAATATGTCTATTCACAATCATCATATGCTATGTATATATTATACACACATAACATATATGATATACAATTTTAACAATATTTAATTTTGATGACACATAGTAATTTTAAATTCTTTTTGTTCTGCATTTTGTCCTGTTATTAGTTGAATTACCTATTAAACTAAAGCTTTGTTTAAACACAATCCTGGCTCATGTTGTAATAATGAAATTCTATCAGTGAACATCATCATCTCAATATTTTATATATAAGAAAGAAGTTGATAGATGATGTTAATATGAGTAGATGTAAGTACTGAAAGGGTAGAGCAAGAAATAAAGAAGTTTATGGGAAATGGTCTTATTTAATATAGAAGACATGTTTTTTGGCATATAACCACCAGTGATGATATATAAGTAATCCTCCACATATGTAAATATGAACAATTCCTAACTTATATTAAAATGCAAAAGAATGTGATGTATGAGTGAAATCAGCGTTCATTTCTTGTGTATCTTGCTTATTTTCTTGCCAAAAAAATAAATAAATAAATTTCATTTTCTGCATTATTCAACTTATATAAATTTCATCTCATACAAAAAAGATACAAAGGCATCATTTACATAAGTATATATGTTTGCTAATATTTTACAGTGAAGTTAATGATTCGTAGGAGCCATTTTAAAGCACTGTATAATTTTAAAATTAGTCAGTATATTTTTATTATATGATATTTTGGGATGGTTTATTCTAAACATTACACTTCACACACTCTGAATGTCTACACTGGTATGCAGTGTATCGATATTGCAAATGTGTCAGTCACACAAAAGCTGCTTGTTTTAAAAGAAAACAACAAATTGCTAATATCAGAATAGAAGAGTCCATTCCAAAAGCCAGAAAAACAATATAAAAATCAAATTATATCAAAGTCATATAAATAACAACAAAGACAATTTCAAACACAAACGCATTATTTATGATACACTAGTAATAATGGAACTGGACACTGGATCTGCAGTATCCTTTGTATTAAAAAAGATTTAAGTTATCATTAATAGAAAAAATAATAAAATCCACAACCTAGCATAGGAGTAATTAATGGGTATCAAGGCAATCAAATCTCCTTGGGTCAAACAAGAGTTAAAGTTACTATGCCTAATAAAACTATATATCTATTTTTGGTTGTGTTATCAGGTGAATATAGCAATTTATTAGGCCATTCATGGTTCAGTCACTTAGGTTTTGCAGTGACTAAAGTGAACCATTTCCCAAAAATAAATTCAAAAAGGATCTGCCTAGAAGTAGTTGTTATAAACTGGGTTTGAACCATAAAATAAGTCATGAAAGTAAAAATGTGGATAGATGCTCAAGTTCTATGCCATCTGTTCAAAGGGGTCACCTAATAGATTTTAAATGTGATCAAATGACTACATTCTCCTGGGTTAATTTTAGCCAGGGAGAGGGGATGTTATTTTTCACTTTGCCTTTCAAAATGGACTAATCCAGATTCTATCTTATCTTGATCAGATTGAGCATTTGTCACCATGAATCATTGAATAAAAAATAGATATGTCCAATTGAAAGAATAGACCAGATGATGCTTACTGAATTTGAAGGTTTGCATTATGGAATGTAATCTGGACATAATCAAACCATATGGAGGTAAGGTCAAACAACAACTATCAAAGCTGAATGGCAGTAAACACGTCCACTATATGGTTGATCATTGAGACAAGTTCACATTAGAACTGGTAGCTCCTAGAAGTAAACCTGACATGAGACAAACTTTCATAGAACAGTTGGAAGTACCCCCATACCTACTCATGAGACAAAATAAAGTGATAAAGGCTCCTGAAGTCTATAGTTGCATAGCAATTAACACTTTATCAAGCCAACAGTATCAGGCAAAGATATAACATTATATATAGTATAATACGCATTTTTATATTTGTTGAAATTAATAAATACCATATTATAATCATATTTCACGAATCTGTTAATATATTATATTCATGTATAAACACCACTATAAGATACTAGACACCACTATACTTGAATTGAGTGTTAAGAAAGAGAGAGAGGAGAATAAATAAAATAAATTGGGAGTTCATAAAAATTTTGAGCACTGGAAATGACAAATTTGGACTGTGGTGAACCTTGATCTCCAGAGTTTGCCAAACTATGTAGGGCAAGGGAGAGAAGAGAGAAAACTAAGACTAAATTACCAACCAAAAATGTTAAAATAAGTGTTAACTTATCATTATATTGGCTAGATATCTTAATCTGTTTTTGAATGGTAAACATAAGTACAATAATAGGTCTTTGCCTAATGTAAGAGAAAATACTTATTTTATTTTAATTATTAGCACATCAAGTTATTTGATACTTTTTAGTATTCCATTTATTATTTCATTCATAAAATGAATACTTTAATCTCAAGCTGAGTTAGGAAACTTAAATACTTAACCTCAAATCTTTTGTGCTTATTCTAATTTTGCTTTAATCATTAATATGTGTTTTAGTCAATTCTTATTTTATCACGAGACAAAAGGTTTTCATAATAGAAGTTGTAACTCATGCATGCTATGACTAATTAATATTGTCTGGCTGTTTGATGACACACCTAAGTAATGATTCAGGGTTATTTCATGCATTTATTTATTTGTGTTTCTATTAAAAATAATTTCACGTTCATTAATATATTTACGTTTGTTTGTGTGTATATATAAAAAAAATTACTCAATGGTTACAATAAACTTTTTATATATACTGAGTTACAATTGTCACAAATTAACGGAAATGTATTCTAGCAATATATTGGTTCTTATTAATAGCAATTTGTTAAAACCAATTAACACAACTCCTGTCTAACTTACATTTAATCTGCAATTAAGAACAAGTTATTTATAAGACGTCTGAATTTATTTGGGTAAGCTGAGTATTCTATGTATATTGGTATATCATTCTGGATTTATAGTATGCTAATGATTGTACTAGTTTTGCCAGGTCAAAAGACGATTTACGGAAAGTACTTAATGTTTGAAGTCAATATATAGAACTTTGGTTGAGTATTTAACATTTAAAAAAAAAAAAAACCTCAAAATCTTTCTCAACCAGCAATAAAAGAAAAATCTTCAACAACTTTTGGTTTGGGTCGTTACCCACCTGAGGATGTAAACCAATTTAAATATCTTAGCAGCTGTTTAGTATAAGGGTAGACCTAGATGTTCAGTTGCAGCACAGACTCTTACAGGCTGTTACTATTTTTAAACAAATTAAAAGACAGGAGTATTTCATCACTGTGAAATAACTATTGTTACTAAATTAGCTGTATATAGTTGTTATTTTGATTACTTTAGGATAAAGTAAGATTTTAATACCCTAATGATATAACTTAAAGGCATTAGAAAAGTCATTTTATGATGCTCCTTAAAATTTAATGACAAGATCATAAGACAAATTAATATGTTCTTCAACTTGCTGGATATAATACTGTAAATTAATGTGTGAAGATTTACTATCTTAATATGAACTGAGCACTGATTATATATATATGTGGTAGATGATGATGGTTCAGCATGAAATGTGTATATTGGAAATCATTTATCTTTCTCACATGTGTAGTCATGTGCATCAGTTGTATGAGATAAAGTGGATGGCTGAAGGGAGTTTTAGTCTGTGTTCAAATCTCCTAATTACATCTGGACTCATTGGATACATGAAACAAATTAGCAATACAAGACTTCCTAGAATAATTTTTAGTAAATTTGAGTATGGCTTTCATGGCAGAGGTAAATCCCACTTATAGTGATTATCTTAAAGATATTCTTAAAAAAGGGCAATGTTGATTGCTTTCATTAGGAAGATATGATGGAAAATAGAATGCAATGGAGATCTACAAGGAGTATTTCAGCAAGAAAAGTTTTTTGCAGAAAAAGTTAAAAAACAAATGTTGTAAAATAAACAATAATGAACAACCATACTCTACATGTGGTCATATTTATGAGTCACAAATTAATTTATATATTTATTGCAAAACTGATTTTATTATTATTGTTGTCTTTATTTTTTATGAAGATGAAATGGTGATATACTTTTATCAGTAACTGCTGCTTATGATAGTGAGTCATGATTTAAAATTGTGACAGAATGAGAGAAACTAAAGCTCAATATCCATAGATTGCATTTCAGTTTTATACTTTTGGCACTCTCACAGCAACATAATATTCAATTATTCTTTTATTATAAGTGAGTGAATAATTAATGGATAAAATATAGTAATATCCCTTGGATCCTTATAATGCTTTCCTATAATTAATCTTTTTTAGAGGCAATTCTTTTCATTATACCCATCTACCAGTCACTTTTATCCCCTTACATTGTTTACTTAAAATCTTTAAACATACTGAGGTTTTGAACTCAGATGTACTTTTCTATATAGTAATCAGCTATATATTGATATTAATTATAAAATAATTGAGAGCATTATTGGCCTTTTGGCAAAATGATTGTACATATGAAAATTAAATAAAATTTCACATATTTGGCTTAAACTTTAAATGCATCCACACTGAAATCTCTGTAAAAGTACTATCATATATATTTATTAATTGATAATATAGCGATTTATAAATATATGAAATATTTTGGAAGAAAACTACGTTTCACATATATTATAAAATAGGCATGCACTTTCTTGTCAATAAATGTTTTAAAAGCATAGGGGATCCACTTATGCATAAAGCTTATTCTTTAAACAAACTATTTCAAGAATAAGCTCTAAGTTTAGTGGACCACCTATGTTTTTAAAATACTTATTGTTGGAAGAATGTGTGTTTCTCTTTTATAGCGCAAGTGTGAACAGTAGTTTACTTCCATTAAGTTTCATATTCATTGTTTGTCTACCAATTGAAAAGGGATGCATTGGTCCTGAAGGTATCTCTTGACACTAGATGTTATAATTATAAAATAAGAAATCATTTCCTTAATCTTAAACCATATGAGTCATCTGATAGTAGATGGATCATCTCCACTTACTAAGTTAAAAACTTCTACTAGTTAATTACAATTACCAAGTATTGTTTTGATTTAATATTTTAAATACTACTTTATAAAAATTGTGTGCTGATATAAATATAAGGGTATTCTATTTTTTAAAAATATTATTATGCTGTTATTCAACTTTTTCACAGAAAATTAAATGTGATAAAGTCGAGGCTTAAAATTTATACTTAATTTTTCGTCTATGTAGCCATCAGTTTAAATGGAATTTGCAGCAAAAATATAATTATTTTGTGTACTATTTGAAATGTTTGTAAAACTTAATGTATGAATGCAGAAATTATTTTCTACTTTATTATATGGATTTTTTAAATTATTCCCCCCCCCCAAAAAAAAAAAACATAGGTACATTAATAATTATAAAATAAAATATATTTTGATAAAGGTGTGTAACAGGATAATTCCATAGCTCCAAAATTTTTACATTTATTTTGTAGGAAATATTTATGGTGTAAATGGAAAACTAAAGGAATGAAATAAATGAAAATCATTGATGTCATTTAGATTTTGCAGTTGATGTTGTTTCTTTTGCCAATAATAAGGAAATGTTATAAGAATTATCACATGAAAGCATTAAAAATGAATACCAAAAATATTTATGTTCAATAATTTATTGTATAAGGAGCAAATAAAGTTTCCATAGTAATGATTTCATAGTTACAACTACAAATATCTTAGTCAGATTATTAACACAAATGGGAACATAACGGATGAAATTGATTAGAGAAGTAACTTAAATGGACTATTTAAAATAGAAGCAATATTAAAAGGAAATATGCCCATGCATTTTGAAAAGTATGTTTTTTTTAATAAATGTATTTTACTAGTTCTTTCTTATTAAATTTGAGATTTGGACATCCAACAGAAGTACAATTCAGAGATTTCATATTATGCAATCTTATATAAATATAACATGTCAAGAATAATGAGGAGGGATTGAAAACAAAATATCTTAGTGAGAAAGAAACAGATATTGAAAGAATTAAAATTGCCGGAATGGAACTGGACTATCTATGTTACTAGAAAAAATAACAATAGACAGACAGTTAAAATATTAAAATCAATTTCCAAGAGATTGTAAAAGATCTAGAAAATGGTCATGCATGAGATAAATGAGTGAGATAAAGCAGTTTGCAGTAGTGATTGAAGAAGAAAAACTATGGATCAGACAAACTTGATTAAACTTTCTTTATTCTGTAGAAATGATGATGTGGTAATTTAAGTTTGCCAAGATACAAATTCACTTTATAATATTCAAAAAATGTAAATTATCTTGTAGTTGAGAAATACATATATGTAATTAGCATTCAACGCATATATATATATACACACACATGTATAATATTTTGCTTATCCAATGATAGGTTAGGTAAAAATATTCTTAGATTAAGCCATATACTTGATAATTATTGTTGATAGTTTGATATTTTTACCATATACTAGTACAATTAATTCTATTATCATATACACACGTTTTAGATGCACATATAATTAATTCTCTAATCATCTTTTTATTAAAAAGTAAATATATTTATATGACTTGCAAGTTGATGGCCAAATTCATAAGCTCACAATCTTTGAATATTGCAGGTATAAATTTTATTTGACTTCTGTCTTCTTCATATGTGAAAGTTATGTAAGCCAAAAGACGGTAGACATTGGATATATAATCACTCTGGATTCTGATAAAATCTTCGAGATATATATTTAAAGTATATGAATAAAAATGTAAAATGGTTGGTTCCCCCCCCCCCCTTCTACTTATATATTTTTTATATTATTTGTATTCTTAAGTCAAGCTTATTTTTGACTTTTTGAAGATTTATTTTTTCCAATCTACTGAATTTCATTGATTTAACAATTTATACTGACATAGAAAAAGTGTGGCTGGTCTTTGACTTTTTCTCCTAATCATTTTTCTTTGTCATTATTGTTTTTCTCTGAGTAATCAATACTTGTAAATAAGAATTCTGAACCAAATAACATTTTTTAATTTAATTAGACAAATAAAATCTTATCTTGAGTTAAATGAATGTCATTGTTTTAGAAAAATAAAAACACTACATAAAATAGTAATTTGTTTATGGAGTTAATTATGTAATAAGTTAATTTGAATCTTTATTTTATTCAATTTGTTACATTTTCATTCAATTTTTTTTTATATATACATGTAATGTTAGAGAACCAAAATAATTTCAAGAACCAAAATAACAGGCTATTCTTAACAGTCCCAATCAAATGGAAAATGGATTTAATATCTAGTTCTTGAATCATTGTTTAAATTTCTTAAGCATTATGGGATGGCTTTCTAAACTCTAATTTATTTTTTCACCAGTGTATATATATATATTTACACACTAGCCATCTAAAAATCACTATAATCCCCTCTAAAATTTTAGTTTTCTTTATTACAATTATATAGCATGTAAACATCCTAAAAAACGTTTTGATTGTCAAATTTTCCTCAAATAGCTATATTCATGAAGTGGGTGAATTTAAAATACAATTTTACCTATAATTTACAAATAAGTTTACACTTGTGTATAGCTGTGTGTATAAACTATATAAAAGGTAAATTGAAATGAGTGCAAAAAATTATTTTGTGAATGTTTATCATAGTCCCTGTCAACAGTATGATATTTCAATTTGTGCAAGGAAAAGCAGTTTTAAATTAATTATTCCTAAGAATTGTACTGAATAAGCAAAAATTGAAATACTGTACTATGAATGCAGCTTGTATATGCATGGTTTTCTTAGCTGTTATTTCAACTATCCCCATCCCAAAAGATAGTAAATAAAATAGAAAAAAAAAAAAGGAATTAATAAAAACAGAAATTTTAATTTTTTGTTCATATTGTTTACAAAAACATTATAAATGTTTTCAACATATTTATACATATGTATTTTGTTAAAAAATGTACATTATAATATAATTTTCTATTATCCATGGATTTTAATATCAAGATGGCTTGGAGTCAAACGTCATGGAAAAAATGTTACTATATTCATATAATCATTAGATGTCAATATGTATTTTTAAATTTTTATAAAATTATGCCAGAAATAATCCTAATTAGAGCAAAAACTCACATTTTGGTTTTAAAAGAATTAGATGAAAAACTCGAAAGAATAATAGCATATTTTAAACAATGAAAATCTAGATTCAATAGATATAGATAAAATTTGAAATACAATGCCTTCTGAGATTGAATATGTAGTTTCAGGTATGAAAACTGGAAAGTTACAAAAGGAAGATGGTATAATAACTGAAATGTTTAAAACTGGTTATGTCTTTCTTGATATAATGTATTAATAGATCAGCAAATCGGGAGTCTAAAATCCATAGATTGGGGTTTGGCTTTGGCATTTCCAGTACTCAAAATTCTTATGAACTCCCAAGTAATAAACCATTTGATTCTTTATGAATTAATAATAAAATAACTTTTGTTTACAAGAAACTTAAAGGAAATCAGAACTGGAATAATAAATTTGTGTTATATAAAAAAAAGTCATTTGAGAAGATTTATATAATTAGAGACATATTTATTTGCTACCTGTTCTCAACAAGTTTTTTTTAGATATTAAAATTTTATGTCATAGAATAAAAGAAAAAGGCAGAAAGTGTGGATTCAATGGCGGTTCATAGAATTAAATGGCATGCTTATAAAAATTCGGATTTAACCCTATGGGACATTCTGCCACCCTTTTTCAATGTATCTCAAACATTGTTTATAGAGTAATTTGTTGATCTCATTTAACATATGCAACACTCTCCGGGAGAAGATAGTTTTATTAAGAAAGTTATTTCTCGTTGAAATTAATTTGCATCTCATTCACTATTTTAAACAAATTAATTCAACTTTAGTTTTGAATATTTCTAATATAATATCTTAATTAAGTAAATAAGCTAAATATACCTGTCTGTGTTGGCTATAGATTGGCTATTTTAGACTGGTGGTGTAGTGATAGATAGTTCCCTTTTATACACATGACTGGGCTTCAAACATTATTGGAGTTCGGAGATTTTTTTCAAACAATTAAATATTTTCCAAGCGCTTAAGATTTTTTTAAAGTAATTGATCTAGAACCAAATCCAGTTAGCAGTCTAATATTTGTCTGTAAATGAATATCTAGTTAGATGAAATAGACTACAAGTCCCAAGTAAACTGAGTTGATTAGATTAAAATATCAATGTCTTAATTATAATAAATAATGGCAATCACTTCCTTTATGCAATTTATATAATGCAACAATTTATTTTTCATACAAATAGCTTACAGTTTCAATTGTTCAACAGTCTTCTTCAGAACTTCAAATATTTGTTAAAGACATATATTTAAAAAAATGCAATTGGAATAAGATGCAGTCTTCATTATGTTCACATAAATATTTGGTCATAGAATCACATTTTCTAATTACTCTAATTGGCTTTACATCTGGATGAAAAAAAGATGTCATACATCTGCCATTTTTTATAACTTAAGATGACTTCAACATATAGATGTTTAACTAGGAACAAATTGCAAAATACAAATCTTGCAATAAATACTGACTCTAACTAAATGCCATTATCTAGGTTCTATTATGTTTTGTATTAACAAAAACGAAAAACAATTCCAAAGGTCTTTTTTTTTTTTTTTATTATTATTATTATTATTATTATTATTATTATTATTATTATTATTATTATTATTATTATTATTATTATTATTATTATTATTATTATTATTATTATTATTATTATTATTATTATTATTATTATTATTATTATTATTATTATTATTATTATTATTATTATTATTATTATTATTATTATTATTATTATTATTATTATTATTATTATTATTATTATTATTATTATTATTATTATTATTATTATTATTATTATTATTATTATTATTATTATTATTATTATTATTATTATTATTATTATTATTATTATTATTATTATTATTATTATTATTATTATTATTATTATTATTATTATTATTATTATTATTATTATTATTATTATTATTATTATTATTATTATTATTATTATTATTATTATTATTATTATTATTATTATTATTATTATTATTATTATTATTATTATTATTATTATTATTATTATTATTATTATTATTATTATTATTATTATTATTATTATTATTATTATTATTATTATTATTATTATTATTATTATTATTATTATTATTATTATTATTATTATTATTATTATTATTATTATTATTATTATTATTATTATTATTATTATTATTATTATTATTATTATTATTATTATTATTATTATTATTATTATTATTATTATTATTATTATTATTATTATTATTATTATTATTATTATTATTAAATACCCTCAAATTTACTTCAACTTCTAGTAATGTAGCATGAATAATATTCTGACTATGCATACTGTTTTTCACAAAACATCACATGATCACTATTTCTTATACTAGCACATTACTGTTATTAAAACTGGCAAAACTCTCTATACAGTAGTGCCACTCAGTGCCAACCAGAGTAATCATTGGATGCCAGAAGGCTTGTGCATAAAATCCCTATCTAGTGCTTACTCATCTAATATCCCCAAACTAGTTTCTGTCTTGCGGGCTTCGTCAGTGAGGAGCTTTGGATCTGAGAGCACTGCACTTTAGATATTAGGATCTACTGCAACTCTTCAGCAGCCACCTTTTATCTCTACTTAACTACAAAACTATGAGAATAAAATTGAAAACAGTAATTTTTTCAATCTAAACTCAATAGCTTAAATAGTCATATGGATCTGAACCCAGTTCAGTACCCATACATTTTGGTGTCTTTGGCTCTTTAACAATCATAGCCACCACTATCCTATTAGGCAGAAACTAGTCTGGGGATATTGGATGAGTAGGCACTAGATACAGATTTTATGCACAAGCCTTCTGGAATCTATGGATTACTCTGGTTGGCTCCAAGTGGCACTAGTGTATGGAGAGTTTTGCCCGTTTTAATAACAATAATGTGCTAACATAAGAAATAGTGATCATGTGATGTTTAGTGGTTTAACACCAATCCTACCTAATAGGGTAGTGGTCGCTATGGTTGTTAAAGAACCAAAGACACCAAAATGTATGGGTAGTGAACTGGGATCAGACCCATATGATTATATAAGCTATTGAGCTTAGATTGAAAATATTATTGTTTTCAATTTTATTCTCATAGTTTTGTAGTTAAGTAGAGATAAAAGGTGGCTGCTGGAGGGTTGCGTTAGATCCTAAGATCTACATACAGTGCTCTCAGATCCAAAGCTCCTCACTGACGAAGACCACAAGCCAGAAACTAGTCTGGGGATATTGGATGAGTAGGCACTAGATAGGATTTATGCACAAGCCTTCTGGCATCCATTGATTACTCTGGTTGGCACTGAGTGGCACTACTGTATGGAGAGTTTTGCCTTTTTTTAACACACTGTTTTTCATTATAGTATACAAAAAAAGTTTATAATTGCCTTTCCTAAGCAATACTAATTATTTGTAATCAGCTGATTGCTGGCCTTCATATCATCCTATATTACTGCTGCTTAATGTAGGTATAAATAATTAAATAGTAAGAAGGAATATGCAAAAGAAATAGAAGAAAAATGATAAGGAAAAGGAAAAAAACAACATCTTCCTTATAAAAGATGGTTATAGAAGAGAATGTGAAACAATTCAGTACAATATGGCTCCTTATTTTTATAATATTTGACCTCAGTCTCATATCGATAATAAAAAAAATATTCATAAAATAAAATTTATATAAAAAAAAAACATTAATTATATATTGGAATTAATGAACATTTAAAGAAGAATACTTATCAAAATATTTTTTTAAATCATATTTTAGACCAATGGTCTTCAACCCTTGGTTCACGGACTGGTGCAAGTCCACAGAAGTTTTCTTCCGGTCCGCGCTAGACTGGCAGGAAAGTTTGTAGTAACAAAATAATATGATTTTAAACTTTTAATTAATATAAACAATTTTTATTTATTTTTTCATTGCAATTGCTTAAATAAAATTAATTATAAATCAAAATTTTATTTAAATTATTAGATAATACTATAATTACTAAATAATAATCAAAGGAATTTATCTGAAAATGCAATCTTTAAAAGACAAAGCACCAATCTCATGATAATTGTACCACTTCTTACACGTCAATTTCTATACCTAGTAGGCATTTCTGTATTGCGTCAGCTTATTTATCGGTCACATATAGCAAAAATTTTTATTGCATTTGTATCATCTTTTTATTTTGTGTGTGGCATTTCTTTTTGAAATTTTAAACTTCACAAAATGGAGACAGATCATTGATGATGATTTCTCTTCATCAAGAAGTAAATCTATTTTTTTTTTTTTTTTTAGCAAAATGATATCTTTGTAATGATTGTTTTATTTCTATGTGACACTTTACCAAAACAACTTTTTGTTCTGTTTTTTTTTTTTTTAATTGGATAAAAATGAGATTAAAATAATACCAGATTCAAAATTGAAAAAAAAAAGTTTTTTAATTTTACAAGCTCCATTTATATATAACTTCATCTCGTACATTTAACATTAAATACAGATATTACATTCATCATAATCATTGTCAAGTAATTACACTAGCTGTGATATTTCCCAACATTCAGGTGAATAACATTTTATTTTTGCATGTTTTAACAATGAAATAATAAACGTAGCAATGCAGGCATATTAATGAGAACGTAGTTTTCTGTAGCAGTATGACTGCGCAACTCGAGAAAGAGTGTTCACTATGTGAAGGTAAGCAACACCATTACAATACACAGTAACTAGTGTGTTGTTTTGATCAGTTATAACAATTATGCTCATCTAAAGCTAAGCAGTTTAAACCTTTAAGAAAATTTATCTGTAGACTTCTGCCAGTCCGCAAAATCTTATACTTATTTTTGCGGGTCCGCAGGTGTGAAAAGGTTGAAGACCATTTAGACCACTATTTAAATTTCAACAAGCCTGAAAAAAAAAAGAAAATAATGTTATTAATATGATGATTTAGATTAATTACACATAACAATTGCATATGGAAATAAATTTCATGTTTAATTATTTATATATTTTTTAAATATTAATTTATTCCTAAATATATGTTTACCGTTGCTTATGCTTGCATACACACTGACATATTAATAAATATAAATTTACAAATTAAAACACTGTTTTATCATTTTTCATAAAAATAAATAATAATAAATCGAGATGCATAATTAATTATTAATTCTTTGTAAAAATAAATGTTTAATTTTAAATTATCGCAAAAACTAGTACGTACATGTTATAGCGTCAGAAAGACGTCTCTACATTAAAATATTTACATTTCAAATAAATAGTTAAAATATATTTCTAAATGTAAACAAATTTAATATGATTTTGAACTAATTATAAAAGGTTTACATGAGAACATTAGCTTTAAACGTTATCTTCTATTTTTTATAAAAATATATACCGTACTATGTTTGCTTGCGTTTTATATTTGTTTTGTATACACAAATTTAAATAAATAGCTCATTTATACATATAGCATATATTAACGTAGCCTTGTGTTAGTACCGTCTAAATGTATAATCCACGACATAAACAAGTAATTGTTTTTTGTGAAAAAGATATGGGTTGGAGGCTAAAGATGTGAACTCTGACTTTTAAAACATGGCTCCTAGTCCTTACAAGCTGTATAGAGAAAAAATTAAAAGATTTCGAATCGCTAGATTAAGGCATTTTATTTTGGCTCAGCAGTGGACGGTTTTAGTTTTTTATGCAACAATTCTTGATTACATTAAAGATGAACTAGCAGCAAAATCTCGTAAAATTAAAATATTAAATTCGCCTATTTGTCAGTTGTGGTGGAAGAAAGCGTTAGAGGAGTGGGATAACAAACAATGGATTAATCATTTCAGCATGTCTAAAGAAGCCTTTATGGTAGGGTTATAGATATATTTTTTGGTTTAAATTTGAATATTATAAATAAAAATGATTTCTAAATAGAGTTTTTTTAACGTTTTCGATAAGTTGCTTAATAAATTATTTAAATAACCTAATTAATTTAAAAACTGAAATATTTTCTCTTAAATAATTCAATGTTATGGAAGTAGTTTAAAATCTATATTGTTATAAATAACTCTTTTAAAAGATAAATGAATAAAGTTTTATGTATTTCATGTTGCCCATTGTTGTTTTTTAAAACACGTTACTGTGTACATTTTATACATAATTAATGAGACATTTTCTTTAGTTTACCGTACTTAAATATGCAGCATGGAAAATCAGAAAATTTCCTTCGCCATAAAAAGGTATTCTTTACAAAAATATTAGTTAACTCGCCGGAAGTCAGATTCCACATACTAATTAATTATTTAAACTAAAGAAAATGAATTTGGGCTGGAGATTTGCGGCATTCTGTACAAAAAGGAATATAAAAGTAGCTTGTACAAATTCAAGCAACAATATTTGATGATAGTTATAATGTACAGATGTTTGCCAATGTTAATTATCCTATTTTAATTTTCATTTGTTCATGGGTATACCTCTTTGAAAACTTAAATATTTTGATCTTGATCAAATTTAATATCCTTTAGTCTTCAAATTGCATTATTACAAAATGAATTCATCTTTTTTAAGATGATATAAAACCAGCAATAAGGCAAAACAAATAATCATAACTTTGGATTATTTCTATTAATATAAATTTTAACAAATTGTATAGTTTTGCTATCCACGAGATGAATAGCATGTACTATTCTAAATACACAATGTTAAATATAAAGATATCTTCAAAAGCAGGTAGGCAATAAGGAACTAAGTAAAAAAAAAAAAATTAGTTTGAGTAATTGAGTAGAATCCATCTTCCAACTAATAATACAATAATATAGGACACTTAAAAATAATGATCTATTTTATGTACATTCAATAAATTGTGCTTAATGACAAATTTTTGTCTGCATATACATACGAACACAGTTGGGCTGCTCTTCCCTTCTTTTTATATAAATTGAAATTGCCATTTTTATTAGAAACAATCTAGATTCATATTGTTGATATCTTATAGTTCAGTTTATATTAAACATCAATGTATTCATTTGTAGTGATGATAATCCATGTATGAGTACATATCTTTACTATTCTCTGTATTAAAATGCTACCAGATAAGAACCAGAAATATCAACGACTAATGTTTATAAATATTAATAAGTCCAGATAGCAAAACTTATCAATTCACATTTATCAACCATTAATCATTGTTAGAGAATTATAATTGCATGACAGTTGTATAAATCTTCAAGTACATATGTGAAGCAACATAAAACATGATATGTCAGTCAAGAAGTAGAGATTTAAGAATTAAAGGTGTAGGTAATAATAATGAATGTCTTTAAAAGATACTTAATACCAAACAGTTTTTTTTTTATTAAACTTTTTGTAAGCTGGCATTTTTTATTGTTCATTAAGCTTCCTCCGAGATAAACTAATAGTCAATAATATGTTTAAAAATACATATATACAAGCAACAAAGACTACAAATTATAAAATTATCATAGAAAAGCCTTTTTCGGCAAATTATAATAATGACCTAAAAATTAAATGTACAATAATAATGTATCTCATTGAAAAGCACTTTATATTAATAAATCTTTTTATTAAACTCTTTTAAGCTGACAGTTTTGACTATTCAATAGTAATCCTCAGAGCTTACATTTTAGTTTATTAAAAAAAATTTTTTTTTTTTTAATGAAACAAGTTATAAACTCTGAGAAAAACCAGAATAGTTGAAACTATCATTTTATATAAGACATTTAATAAAGAAAATGCATAATATTAAGTGTTTATATGAATTATTATTTTTATGTAATATATAAATAGAATTTTAAATAAATCACATATTCAGCAGTACCATATTTATTAGTCATTATAATTATAGCAAGAGATTCATCTATATTATTTTTGTCAAGAATTTCATCAATCCTTTATGAATATCAAGTAACCTTGGGAACCAGATAGCATTTGGAATGAAAATTGATGTATAGTTTGGTCAGTTTTTAATATTAATATCTGAAGAGTATGAATGAAGAAAACAGTTAAAAATTTAATGCAAGAAATTATGTAAATATTTTATTCATTTTAAAATGCACAGTTTTAATTGATACACTTTTTTTTTTACAAACTATATATGCATATTTATGAATATTTAAAAGAATTTAAAAGTGTGTCATATTACTGTGATAATAATGAAACCATAAACTTCACTTCTAGTAATTTGTTTGAAATTTATTGGATGATTGTTGCATAATGCTTGAGAAATGCACGATTTATATTTGTTAACTTTTAAGAATAAGCAAAGACATTACCGTGAATTTTAAGCTATTAAACATGCAGCCCATTGTTGATAGCTAATACATGTGAAACTTAAGTAAAATCAATTATCTTTTTAAATTCATGCTTAAATGCAAAAAAAAAATAATATTAGATATTACTATTATTATTTTATTGGCATATAAATATACTCATATAGGATTGTCACTAGCATTCTTGCAATTCAGGCACTCCTAAGAGTAGCATTTCACAGAGAAGGCGAAAAAAACTGGAGTAAAACATTAATAAATTTTGATTACAGTGCTGGTAAGGATGGCATTAAAAAGTTTACCTAATGTAATATATAATCTCACAACTGTCCTATGCATATACAAAACTTTATTTTAATAAGTTAAGTTAATGAGAGATTGGATTCTTGATGAACACAAGATTAATAGAGTGGGGTGATTCTAGTATTAACCAATCGGATCTTTTGTTTCCATTTTTATCGCTTTACTCGCTAATAAGCTTTTCTTGCACTAAACGAAACTGCTCATGATAATTATTTTTGAATTTGACAGTTTTTTTCAATCAATGTATATATTTTTTATTAATTGATAAAAATTACTTTAAATACTGTAGTATGGTTATGTGGAATTGGCTGGCCAGTATTTGTGCACATTCATATGGTTTAATAAGTTTAATGGAGTTTTTGATACTTCTTCAGTCTTCACTTTTATATTATGACACTAGATGGTAAGGCAACCAGAGTTATTTCTGAATTTTGCTATTACCTTCTAATTGAAGGTATTGATTTGCATTGTACTTACATTTATATATCTATTATCCTAATTGTGTGAAAGTTCAGTCATCATAACTCATATTTACAATTAGCTTATTACTGACACTACCATAATATATAGTCACTGATTTATTGTCAGATGTATATTTGACTTGAAATTCAAAATTTTAGCCATTAGCTTGAGTAGCTAAATGAAAGATTGGTATTAGTTGCACTGCTAAAAATATATAACCTTCTGCCAAAAAAAGAACAAATAGAAAATAATCATAGTAATTTTGTAATTGCTATTAATTTTACATAATGTTTATATTTGAATATCTATAATGCAAAGAAGTATTATCACTGTCTAACAAGGAAATGAAACTGAAATGAGATAAGATTTGTTTTGATTGTTATGGATGAAAGACAAAACATAAAACATTCATTTTTGAAATGAAGGATATTGAAAGGTGAACAGGATAAATTATATAATAAATGGAAAAGATATAACTATGAGAAATGTGAAAGGGATAGATTATTTTGGGCTTTTATTAAGTCAATTCTTTTATAACAAGGATCAGGTATAAGATAAAAGGATGTTACAATGATAAAGTTTTTAATAAAATGAAATTCGATAAAGAAAGGGAATGTGATACTTCTGACAGAATGATTTTTTAATAATTAATTAGAAGTGAATAATGAGTTAAAAGAAGTAAATAGGTTTTCAGTAATACAAAAAGATTTCAAAGAGAGAGAATGTTTAATCTGTATCAAAATATTGTTTTCATTTAAGGTGAAACTATTTTATATTATACCTCATCCGGAGAAGTTATGTGATTATTAATTTTTATTTTGTGAAATTTAATGCCTGTTTCACTTTGTTTTAAAAAAATTTTTAAGATACCGTATTTATGAGAATTTGGCGGTGCAATGCTACATTAAAAATATAAAGAAAACTATGTTTGAAATACCTTTAATATTTACATATATATGTGATGTGATGTACTGTGACTTCTTAAACGGAGTCGGGAATCTCTCAGCAATTATATCCAGAGAAACCTGTTAGCCACTTTATTTTCCATTCCTCACTCTAATAATATATAATAATATTAATAAACAAGGCAAAACTCTCCATACAGTACTGATTTTAATGCCCTCTATAAAAGTTTTCCACAATCTTTCAAGCAGCAATATTTGTTGAAAAAAAAAAAAATCAAGTAAATTTTTTGCTTCCTAGAAATTAATTGAGACGCCAACAAACATATCAGTACAATTTCTGTTTGATTTCATTTGCAACATTCAATTTGATATTAAAGCTTGAACCTAAATTTAGCAATAATTAAACCATAATTTTCTTGAGATTAAACAGAAATTACATTGTTATGTTTAGTAGACTCACATTTAGTTTCAGACTGCTGATGATGTAAGTTATTGACAGAAACATATGTCTAGAAGAAATTGGTTGACTTTTTTTGTCAAACATTGCACTTTGAAGAATCATGGACATTTTTTTTAGATGTTAGTTAAAATTAACATTAATAATATTACTGCATATTTGTGAGGAGGTTAATTAATTAAATATTTGTAACTAAATTATATCTTGAGAGAGTTCATTAACCAAAGTTATCGATTCAAAGGCAAATATATCTTTTATATTAATGTCTCATTAATTATCTTATAAAGACATCTAATAGGAGAGTTTTTAAAGATATATCAAAAACTAAGGCAATTGTCTTCACTATAAACTAATATATAAAATATTTAAAATAATTCATTTATCTTTTAAAGAAAGATTTTTTTTTTTTATCATATAATTTTAGTTATGATTTTTTTTAAAAAAAACATCTTATTTTTTCTTGTAGCATCTTTCTAACATTCTTAAAGATCATCTTGTGCGAAGCTCTTGGTTTAGGTCTGTTGATATACAACTAAGAATTGCCATAACATTGTGGAAATTATCAACCAATGTGGATTATGATAGTATTGGGCAACTATTTGCAATAACTAAAGAAACTGTTTATTTTATCATAAAAGAAGTCATTGATGTTATTTTAGAAAAACTATTAAAGGTTTACATAAAAATGCCAACAAACGATGATTTGGATAATGTAATCCAAGGTTTTCAAGATAAACTAAAAATTCCACAATGTGCAGGAATAATAGGGGGGATGCATATAGAAGTTAACTCTTCTATGATCAATTCTATTGAATTTCTTAATTCAAATCAAACACATAGTATCATTTTACAGGCAGTTATTGGCCACAAAGGACAGTTCACGGATATTTTTGTGGGATCACCTGGAAGTCAGCGTTACAGTGATACTCTAATTAAATCTCCTTTGTATAGAAAAGGGCAAAATAACAGCTTATTTCCAGATGGGAAAAGAACAGTCAAGGATCTTGATATTCCATTGACACTTGTGGGTGATGCTAATTATCCTCTTTTAAATTGGCTGATGACGCCATATAAAAACAAAGAAAGTCTTTTACCTGAGCAAGTCCTTTATAATGAGAAACTAAGTGGTGCTCAAACAATGCTTTCAAATACATTTAAATTGTTAAAAGCGAGGTGGAATTGTTTACTAGAAAAAACTTTCGATTCAGAATTTGCCGCTAAAATTACTGCAGTTTGTTGTATTTTGCATAATTTTTGCAAAATATCAAATCAAGATATTGCTGCTGAACGTTTGTCTGAAATAAAAGATGAACCAAAAATTTGCCCTTCAGAACTGATAGTTATATCGGGGGAAGATATCCGCAAAGTTTTGACACAGTACTATTCAACAAAACCGGAAGTTTAACAAATTTCTTGAATATTTCAAAAGACTTGAAAATTTATCATATTTTTTTGTAATAAATGTTATATATTTTTTTATATCTCATTTTTAGTGTTTGTAGTCCTTTTTCCTCCCAAAACTTAACTATATCTTAAATATCTTTCTTATTTTTATTATTATTAAGATTTTATTTTTGAACTTTTTATGTGCTAGTTATTATTTATGCTGCTTTGAACATTTTTAATCTTTTAAAAACTTAATGCTTTAAACTCAGGTTTCATTATCTTTTTAACAACATTAATTTAAAAAATAATAAAATAATTATTATATCATTAAAATATCATATGAAATATTAGTCATCATATTACTTTTACTGACATCTAACTATTCCTTAGCATAGTCATTTATTCTCACTATTTTTCTGCATCTAGCATAAAATAAAGTAATCAATAGAAGCTAGGTGGTAATGCTTAATAAATCCCCATCTAGATTATGTTAATAAAATAATTATTACCAGAGTAAACATAACTTTTATGCAGTAATAATAACTTATTAATATTGTTGCATATTCATTATAAAGTATCATTTTAAACCCAAAAATCCACTGCAGGATAAAGGTCTCTATAAGTATAATTCATTTTTTCTGATTCATAGTTTCTCTTCTCTACCTCATTTTAACAAACTTTATGATCCAATCACCTCATGTATTCTGTCTTTTTGGATATTGTACAATATTTTAGGATCCCATTCAAAACTTCAGCAATTAATCTCTGACCATTTCTTCTAACTTTATGTTCAATCCATCTCCATTCGTTTTTTTATTTCTTTCATTGAAATGTGTATTTGTTTTCTCATCTACTTATTTAGTTTTTAATCCCTCATTATTTCCTTCATAAAATTTTCCATACTTAGTTTACTGGTCTAAAATCTCTTATGCTCTTCTATAAATCAACCATTGCCACAGATATGAGCAAGCATAAGAAATGGTGATCATGTGATGTTTATTAGTTGTTAACTTGTTCCAATTCATGATTATCAATATTTATTCTGCAAAAATAAATAAATGATAAAAAACATAAAAATAATGTTTAATGTTAGAAGCTTACTTTTGAATAAAAAATAGTCGATTTGAAGAAATTATTGATATATATATATAGAATCTTCTTTTTAAAAGATATATATATGCTTCATTTGGGTTCTTGATCTTTTTTTAAGTAATTTACTTGCAGAGTTAATATGAAATGGTTAGAAAATTATGTAAATTGTTATATTTTGATTTACAAATATCAAACTTACTCCACCCACAACTTTGACACCATCTCTCTACAGAAATGCAGTAATGATTATCCTTAATTATTTATTAAACTAGAGATTGTCTCTAGTCCAGATATAATTTAAACCTCAGTTAAAAATTAATATATCTGGTTTATTTTGTTTTTTTAAATTAAACACACACATGGGGTAATTCACATTTCTCTTTCCCATGTTTATTATCTTTTATAAATATATTAATCTCTACACCATCACATATTCTTTTCAAATCATATGAATAAAGATATAATAAAAGACAAATGACCCCCAAGATGCATTCCATGCTGAACCAGTATTAATCATTTGGCTTAGGTCATCATCTCTCTCTATATATATCTTTATTATATGCATAGTTTATCAATAGTAAATTGTATTTTGATTTATAAATAGCAAGCTTACTTCACCTACAACTTTAACACCATCATCTCTACATAAATACATTAATGACTATCGTTAATCATTTATTAAACTAGAGATTGTCTCTAGCTCAGATATAAACTTTAAATCACAGTTAAAGGTTAATATATATTATTTTTTTAAATTAAAACATGGAATTATTCATATTTCTCATTCCCATTTGTAATATCTTTTATAAATGTATTAAACAACTTCCACAACACCATACTCCATTCTTTTCAAATCATATGAATAAAGACAAATGAATTTCATGCCAAAGCAGCACTCAATGAGGTTTAAAGCTTTTATCTGGGCTAGAGACAATTTCTAGTTTAATAAATAGTTAGCGATAATCATTACTGTATTTATGTATAGTGGATGGTATCAAAGTTGTGAGTGGAATAAGCTTGATACTTGTAAATCAAAATATACCATTTTACTATTGATAAATAATGTACATATAAGGATATATATGAGATAGTGACCTGGGCCAACTGATGAGTGCTGATTCAGTACGAAATGCATTGTGGGGGTCATTTATCTTTTTTTTTTTTGTATCTTTATTTGTATGATTTGAAATGAATGTGTGATGGTGTGGATGTTGTTTAATGTTTATAAAATTATGTAATTATTGATTTTCAAAAATCAATTAGAAAAACATGTTTTTGAAATGATAAATTAAGTTTTTTTTTTTTTTTTTGTAGCCTGAATGTATATTTTAAATTTGGGATAATTGGAAATTTCAAATTATTTATAAATTAAAAAGAAAAATTGAAGATTATGTGACTTTATAAACTTCTTTGTCCAATTACTAATTTAAAATATTTTATTTATTTAATAAAAACATAATCAAATGGTTTATTGCTTGATAAATCATATGACCTTTGGACACCAGGGATGACTGTCCTGAGTCATCATCAATATATCTTCAGCTCTCATATCTACCACTTAATTATTCTATTAAACCTTGCAAAGTATTTTATTTATATATTACTATTTTTTCCTCTCTAGATTTATTATATCAAATGACCTCTAAATTAATTAATTTTATAATAAAATTTATTTTATTCTGATATCTTTTCCTTTCCTTCTATATTCTTAAAGAAAATATTAAAAATAAATTGCAATTTTCATTTTTTAATTAAAATCAAAAATGAATCATTTCAACAGAAATCTTTCAGTTTTAATTTTGCTCCTTTTTTTTCTTCTCTTAGATTTCTCAATCATAGAGTTCTTAATGAGGGAAATGATGGACTTAAGAGCTAAAGGTTTTTAGTAATTCTCAGATAAGGAATGTAAAAAAAAAAGATATCAGTTTGGTCACTTAAATATCATGTGATGTACCAAGAAAATAACTATGATAAATAATCAGAAATAACAAATATGTTTATCTTTTAATATGGTTAATGGGTTGCCTTTTGTTTTACTTTGCATTCTTGAAATAACCACTAAACATCACATGATCACCATTTCTTATGCTTCCTCATAACTGTTATTAAAATAGGCAAAACTCTCCATACAGTAGTGCCACTCAGTGCAAGCCAGAGTAATGAATGGATGCCAAAAGACTTGTGCATAAAATTCCTATCTAGTGCCTACTCATCCAATATCCCCAGCACTGAATGGCACTACTGTATGGAGATTTTTGTCTGTTTTAATTTCATTCTTGAAGTATTAAATTTAGAGAAATGTTTTCAAGGTAAAACAAGTTTTCTGAAAATTCATCAAGCGTATAATCTCTCTGGCTTATTTTTATCGTTTTTGTTACCATGCTTAAACTTTCATTTGATTTTTCTTCTAACTACATTAAATTAGTTATTATATGGTTCACCTTCTTCATATAACCAAAAGAAACCCTCCAATTTCTTCATTGATATGATTTCAGAAGCAAATTGGAATCATCACTTTTAGTCTCTTATATAATAGTTTTCAAATATTCTTATCTGTTTTATATTTTGCAATGCTAATTTCCCACTTTATATATATATATACTGTAATTAAAAATATTTATTTCACTTCAGTTACTATTTATAGGATTTAAACAGTGTCTTTGTGATAAAAATGTGAATCTTGGTTCTATAATAAAACCAAAATTGATCTTTAAAAACCTGTTTGGATATTTGAAATGTAATTCCGGTCCTTTAAAAACATACTAGCAGCTATTACTAAGGTCTCCCAGGTAGTTGACATACAAAAGTCAAAAACTATGTTTTGTATTTTTTTATTTAAATGTTTTATTAAAAGAAAAGAAAAACTACAAGGGCTTAGTATTTTTTTTTCATATGTCATAGCATCGGCCGGGACGCGAACGCACAACTGTCTACAACCAACTACTTGCTTGCAAGGCCACTGTGATGACCTCTCGGCTAACAACGCTTGACAAGGGCTTAGTGTTTACAAGTATATAACACATTTCCATGCCAATACTGAAAATGACCAATTCTAATCATCTTAGAACTTTATCAATCATATAAAAATGCCTTTGTACTCATTTCATTTATTAACCAATTTAAGATTTTTTTTCAGCTTCTATTCAAATTAGTATTTTTTTTTTTTCAGGTAATCAAGCTAGCTAAGTTTTCAATATTGATCAACCAATGAGTATTTAGCCACAGGTAGAGAGTAAAACAAAATCTGAAAACCATTTAAATCCTTCTCACAATTGATCATCCTGGTCTTATAACTTCTCATTTACTATTCCTTCATGAAAGAGACTGTTGAAGAGATTCTTATCTTACAATGGGCCATTTAAAGACTTTCATTTTTTATTTTTGGAAAGGTTAACTGGATACACTTGCAAATAGCCATCTACTGAAAAGCTTTTTCATTTTTATCCACATTTGAATTCAAGTCATGGGAATGGAAAAAATATATCATGTCGTGAAGCATTTCCTGTCTCACTAAAAAAAAAAACCTCTATTGGCTTTATTGCTTGGGAGGTCATAAGAAGTTCAAGTGCGAGAATCGATCCTGGTATCTCCCGACCCGAAAACGGATGCTATATCAATTATGCCAAACAAAAATAATTTAGTAATAAAAATCGGATTGGTGTGTGGAGTCTCTTATTGATGAGAAAAATATTCCTGGTTCGTTTGGTATGAGAGGTTGGGGATATGTTTGAATCTTGAAATAGAATACTATGGTGACATCAAGAAAAATTTGTTCTTGATTATTTCAACCTAGACAGAGACATTTTTACCAATTAACAAAAAACTCTAAAATTTATCTGGAGGAGGAAAAAATCAGTTATAAGTCAGCTTACAAAGCATGGAAAAAAACATTTTTTTTTTAAAAAGCCTCTAATTATAAAAAAACCATGGAATGATTTAGAAGGATTTGAACCAACCCTCATATATAAATATATGAAAATTCTATTACCTGTTGCCTTTGACTGATTAACTCAGTTGGTTAGAGCATTTGCCTTAAATTTGCTATTCGAGAATCTAAAGGTGCGAGTTCGACTCAACTGTCACTGGTTAGATCAGAAATACCTGAAGAATGGAGCTACTACTCGAAACATGTAATTAATATTTACCGAGGCTGTAGCCTTGAGAATATGCGTGTAAAATGCAATAGTAGGGACCTCTACAAGTGTTTAACCACAAGCTTATGTTATGGAAGAAAAGAGGGGAACCCCTCCCTACTTCAACCTACTTTCTATTTAATTAGGTGAAGCTGAAGTGGTTAGATCTGCGAGCATGAAGCTATTCAATACTTCACTGATTAAGTCCACATTTCTTATTACACATTAATACTCGCGAAATCTTTCGATTTACGAGTCAATGGAAAGATTTTATAGTTAGAAATCTATTACAGTAATTTAAAGTTGTAATTATAAATTTATTAAACGTACATTGATTACATAAGTAATATTTACCGAGGCTGTAACCTCGAGAATATGCGTTACAGCCTCGATAAATATTACTTATGTAATCAATGTGCGCTTAATAAATTTATAATTACAACATGGAATTACTAACCTGTGTTGTCTATTTGTGTATTATTACTAAGTTGTTTGTATTTTAAAAGTTTAAAATTTTTTATACGTTCAACATTTACTGATAAATGATGGAATAGTCCAACATGTCACATCTAATATACCATTATTAGAAACCTTCAGGCAAATTTTCAGTTTGAGTTTATACTCATAATTCAAATGTAAATATACAGAATAAAATATCACAATAATTCATTTCTTTCAATCTTTGTAAGTTTAGTCTCTTTTCAATATTATAAAATAAATAGTTAATATCTTACCAGTAAAGACAAATATTTAACGATCTATATCCTAGGTTTCAAATATCAGTTTCCTCTCTATCATTACAGTCGGTAATCTTCATAAATTTTCTTGAAGCATAATTTCTTTTTTGCTCACTAGATACATAAATTAAGAGTTATAGTCGTACAATGCATGTAAAATACATATATGTCTTTGGCAATTGGCTGCATAGTCCAGTTCTGTCCTTTTATTGGCAGCTTATAAGAGGTAGAAATATGATTTCATACACTGCATTACTTACTAGAGAGACTGCATATTCAGCTCTTCCGATCGATATGCTACTTGTTATTGCCTAGCCTTTCATGGCAAATGATTCACCACTATAATAAAACATTCTTATAGCTTCTAATTAATATAAGCATTGCAATTTCATTTAGCAACAAGGCAAACTCTTCTCTGCAAGGCTTTCTTCAACTGCTTTAACGTATATCTTGCACTTTGAAATCCATAAATCCACTCTAGAATGTTGACCTCTGAATGAATAACTGCTTACTGTCTGCATCATTAGCTATTGCCTGTACCATGATGTAGTCTATTCTACCATCTCAGACCCTAAAGAAAAATATGCCATTGTAGTCTTCAACAAAAGAAAGAAATAGTTGTTTGCTTTCTTTTCTTTATCCAATACACATTACAAAGAGAAAATTCTTGGCCAGCTTTTATTACTTTCCTTATAATTAATAAAATATTGTTAATTTATAATTTGTTTTCCTGGATTTAAACTCATCCTTCTATTAAAATCAATAAGATTTTATTTATAAAATGATTCGAAATAGGTAAGACTAAAAAGATTTTAAAATGCCCTTTAATTTATAAACTGTGTATTTTCTCTTTACCATATATATTCATGCGTAGGTGCACACATGCAATTCTTCAAATCTGATTATGTAGCTGTTATACTACTGCTTCTACAGTTATAATATAGAACTTTCCTTATATTTCATATACGTCCACTGAAATAAAAGGACCTCAACATTTTATACATATTTTTCCATGCATTTCGGAATTACATTTTAAAATAGCAACAAAAATGAAAATTAAAAAAAATCCATTATGCTGTTTTTTCATATAAATTTATAATAAATATAAAATTTGTTATCCTTTTCATTCTTGTTTGTAATAAATTGGCCAAAACATTTTGAATGTTGGTTTTAAAAAAAATTTTTTTAATATGTATTTATTTTTATTAAAGCCAATAAACGTCATATGATCACCATTTCTTATTATTGCTTACAACTATTATTAAACAGGCAAAACTCACTATATGTATTGCTCCTCAGTGACGAAGGCCACAAGCCAGAAACTAGTCTGGGGATATTGGATGAGTAGGCATTAGATGGGGATTTTATGCACAAGCCTTCTGGCATCCATTGATTACTCTAGCTTGCTGTGTGTGTGGCAATACGTATAGTGAGTTTTGCCTGTTTTAATTTTATTTTTATTAAACGTAACTGAGCATGCTTCTGGCTTATAAAACCAGATTCATAGAACTCATGGGTTGGCTAGGTATGCTGCATTATTTATAAACCAACATCTATAAAAAAACTTTTTCTTTAGCCAACATTCGAAATGTTTCAGTCAATTTATTATTAATAAAGTAATATTAAATATCAATATATAGCATTTTACATTGAAGAGAATGTTAAATTATGTATCAAAAAGGGATTATCTATATAATTATGAATATATATTTTTTATAATCCTGTTATTATATATTACCTTATATTTTGTAATAATTACTTCACCAGATTTATTCTTCCGAGTTAATGAGAAACTGAAGCATCTGGTGACAGAGCCAAACTAAAGACAACCACTCGCCTAATATTCATCACATTTTCATTTTATATTCTATCTACGTAAGAAAAAATGTTGAATGCCTTAGTCTCATTTTTTTATATATAAATAAAAGTTTTAAAAATGATTATAAACAGAATTTTTTAAAAAAGAAAAATTGGGGAATATAAATGATTTTTGTTTTTTTAGAAAAGATTAAATATTGTTGGGATTGCTATATTTTAAGAAATAAGCAACAACTACACAACAAGATTTTGATACAGAGACTGTTTTTTACTTAGTACAACATATGTAAAAGTATGATATATATATAGCAGTTTATAACATAGATTTAAAGAAAAACTTTAAAGAATTTCTTTTTTATTGTTACTTTATAATATAATAAATGTAATTATAAGAACTTATTTTTATAATTAGAATATTTATTTAATGTGCTGCATATGTATAAAATTGGGAGTTGAGACTTTTTACTAGTTTTAGTAGCAAACTATTTATACTTGTCAAGCATTGGTGGTCAAGAGGTCAGCGACAGCTGCTTTACAAGCAGTTGTCCCGGGTTAGCGGGTTCGCTTCCTGGCTGATGCTATGACACATGAGGAAAAAAAACCTATTTATACTTTATCCTGTTGTTTAAAATAAAAAAAGAGAAAGGGACTTCTCTTCCTTATATTCTTTAATATAAAAGTAATTTCATCATTATACTGTTAGAACTTGAATAATTTAACAATACAAAAAATAGAGGATATCTTTTTTTAAAAAAAGAAATTAACTCATAATTATTAATTATAAAACATGTTATTGTTAAAACTTACATGATAATTTAACAACACACAAAAATATTAACTAAAATTGTTAATTATCAGTCATCCAGTTATTTTAAATATTATTAAAATTGGGTACTTATGCATTACCCTGTCCCAAGATTGGCAACCATTTTTTAAAAATATATACATGTTCAGGGGCCAACAAATATTTGTTTTTTTTCCTCTCAATATTGTTTTATCGAATATGTTACTTGTTAGGTTTAAAAAATATTAATAAATATAAATTCCTGTTAACTTTAAAAAATAATAAAATCTATTATAAATTCCATTCACATGGTTTAATTAAATTTTTAAAAAATACAATAAATGCTAACACGTTCTGAATGTTGCCATGGTTTTTTTACTTTCAGAATAACTATCGCATTTTTTTTATGTCCAGCATCTTTGTTTTTTTCACAAAGAAGATTTGTTTGTGGCAATTTTCAGGCTTTAAGGATTTCAGGCTGCCGATATGAATAACACTTCTTTAAAAATGTTTATTTTGTTTATATCCATAAGTTGCTAACATTGATTGTCATAAATATTGAAAAAAACTTATTTGGAACTACTTTCTAAGATTCACAAACTAATTGTAGTTATTATACATAAGGTTTTAAATCATTAATTATATTTAATTGTCATACTTTGTGTAATTTTTTTATATTTTTATAATAATAATAAAAAAGGTAAATATTAAACCACTTCTTGTCAGCCATTTTATGTTAGATTAATATTTTTTAAACTTAACAAGTAACACATATTTAGTAAAACAATATTAAGGAAAAAATATGTGGGCTCCTGAAAATGTATAATAATAATAAAAAGTGGCTACCAAGCTTGGGTGACAGGATAATATGCAAGTACTTAAAATTGTTCTGAATAATATAAACTTTATAAAAATATTTCCGTACAATAACACTATAAATATGAATGTTGAAAGATATACTTTAATATATCAGACCAATAAAGCTTTTTTTTAACTAACTTATACATAAAACGAAATTAAGCAAAAATTGTGATAATATTACTATACTTATATACTAAGTATATAAGTTGGAAATTGGCTGTTCATTGTTTTAACTTCTTACATGATTTTCACATTAACCTTCTGTTAGTGCTGTAGTCACATTGACAAGAATCTATTGGAATCACGATGATACAAATTTCAGTTTAAAAGATTTAGTTCCTTTAACAATTAATAACTATTCAATATTTTGGAGACTGCATTCACTCTATTGAGAAAATATATTTCTGCACTTGCATATTTTTTATATCAAAAACAGATAAATAAGTTTATTATCGCAAAATTATTAAATATTTGTTGCTTAATAAATATTTTGTTTACATTTATCTTTTTTTTTTGAATATATTTACTTTTTAACGAAATTAGTAACTAAAATTTATTGTCATCATTCAGATAATTAAAACTTGATTTTGAATATTTCAAAGAATATTTTCATTATTTGAACTTGGGCTTTAATGAAAATTATCTTAAGCATATAGATTTGGTGGGGAAAATATATTTTTTCATAGCTAGAAGGCTGAAATGAAGTATTTTATTTTATTTATTTATTACCTTTTTTTTATTTGCAAAATTGATATTTTATTTTTTAGATTACTTATTTTGTTTTTTGCTTTTAATGAAATTTGTAAAAATATAAAAATAAAAAAGAGAATAAGTTTTTTTAAAATTATAAGTGAAGAAAATGTATGATTGAAAATATCAATTAAGCTAGGAATAGAGGTTTAAAAAGATGGTGCTCATTTTATAATAATTTAAAAAAATTATTTTAAATAATTTTTATTTATAAATATAAAATCAAACTAGATAATTTGAAGATTATTTTGAACAACTTGAAAATGAAGAATATATAATTAGCAATCTTTTTATAAAAAAAATAAATAGGATAGAGACTTTATTAAATATTAGAAAAAACATGAATGTGGAGATTAATTTCAGTTTTAAGATGTATATGTATTAAATGGAAAGGCAATATATAAAAAACTTTCTTTGTATATATATATATATAAATTTATTACAAAATATATCACACTTATATACATAAAATTGTAAAAGGTGCTGGAGTAGAAATGCAGTGGAAAATTAATTATTTTCCTATTTAAACCAATCCCTTAATGCTTATTTATTTATTTTTCCAAAGAAAAAAGAATTATTTTACAGTCAGATTAATGCCAAGTGCTCATAAAGTACTTCACATGTGCTCACCTAATAAAATAAAAATAACTTTTTTTTAAAATCTTGGTATTATGATTCACCTTTTAATTTTTGTTATTTATCCATTAAAATTTTTTTAAGTTCTTATTGTTTTACATGGCTTTTTTTCTGTTTGGAAAAGTAACCATAACCAATCATTTATTTTTTATCCCTTCCCCTACAGATCTTTTCAAAACAAATGTTAAGATTTTTTATCATCAAGATCATCTTGTTGTTGCCTTGAAGCAAAAAGTTCTCCTAACATTTTGAGGACCCTTATTTCATGTTCTTGCTGTGACTTCAATATTTTTTCTTCATGTATTCTTTGTTGGGTGCGCTCTTCTTGTCGCCTCACCTCTTCTTGCATTTTTTCTCTTTGTAGTTGTCTTTCTTTTTCAAGAGCTTCTATTCGTTGCTGTCTTTCTTTCTGCTCTCTTTCTTGTTCTCTTAATATTCTCTCATATTGTCTTTCTTCTTGCCTTAATTGGCGTTCAAGTTTCATAAAATTTTCATTTGATTCTCTTATAATATTTCCAAGAAGTTTTGTTGCTCTTTCAATATTACTTTCAATCCTTAATCTTTTTCTTTTCTGACCTGCTAAAATAGAAAAAAAATATATGAACATTTACTTTTATATTACATGTATATATACAGAGAGAGATGACAGTTGATATAAAAAACAAAGTAAAAATTAAAAAGAAATGAGAGATATGAAAGACTATTTGTATTGGACAGTACTTAGTTTTTGATGAGTCAACATCATATTCTACAAAGCATAAAGATATACTCTCATACTGATTATTAAGTTAACTCATATCAGACTCATCCCTTATCAACTGTGAACTCCATCATTTGCCTAAATCTACTGCATGCATCAAGATATCTATATATAAAGATCCCATAAGCACAGTATTTTATAAAATTTTTAACCAAAAAAAGTATAACATCATAGATTTAAAAAAAAAAAATTTATTTACTTAATATTTCAGTTTACAAATTTAGATGCTTTTTGCAGTCAGTAATCAAAAAAAAAAAAAAAAGTAATCGCATGATATAAATCCTGTTTCCCTAAAAATGTATAATTCTGTTAACAAAACTGCATTATTATTAGTTTGCATTTCTGAATAGTTTATTAAATTTTGGAACAATTTTTTGATTTTTTAAAAACAGAATTATTTTATTTTATTTTTTGCTGCTCCGATGTATCACAGACTGCAAAAATATACAAGAACAAGTAAGATGCTGGGAATTAGAAGACATTGTAAATGTATAT
This sequence comes from Epiperipatus broadwayi, assembly GCA_028023455.1. Lineage (NCBI taxonomy): Eukaryota > Metazoa > Onychophora > Udeonychophora > Euonychophora > Peripatidae > Epiperipatus > Epiperipatus broadwayi. Next base: position 3,810,408 of record JAQFVV010012470.1, read on the forward strand.
TGTACCTTGTGCGTCAACAAAATTTATTTAAATCTTGAAATATCAGACGTCAGTCAAAAATAAAATTAAATGGTTGGATTAAACTTGCCACAGCTTTAAATAACCATAGCCCCACCAATAATATCTCTTGATGTCTTATAAAGTTTGATGTTAGCTCATTCAAAATTAAGTACTACCCAATACAACCAGTATTTTCTATTTTTTTTCTATGCATTTTCTCTCATTCCTTTTTAATTTTTTACTTTACTATCTTTAGTCATTTTGATTTGTGTAGAATTGGTCATTATGGGTTTATATCATCGGCCATCTTTTTACACTAATTGTAGCAATGCAGTTACATATTTATGCAATCATATTTTCATTTTTAAATTACAAACATCGCAATTCATCCTCCAATCTTTTCCTTCCTTTTTTATATGCAAAAGTATTTATGAGTAGATAAAGTTATCCCCCCACCTGCCCACCAATTGTAGCTATAAATATTTACAAATGGCTGCTAGTTATACTTATATATTCTTGTGATGGATAAAGTGACTGAGGATTAAAGAAAATACATTTGATCTTTAGTTAATAAATTTAAATAAAGGTATATACTGTATATAAATTTTATAGCTTTTATATCATATTTATAAAACCATTCAAATCTAGTAAATTTTATTAATTTTGAATGGCAAATTCTTTTAATGTTTCATTACAAATGTCTTAAAATAATGTCCATATATATTTTTTCCATATTCAAAAGCATATTCTAAATTAAGGCGTGGAATATTTCTTTATAATTCTTATTAAATAGTTACTTAATTTCCCAATAGCTCCCACCTTCTCCTGCAATATGTATTTGCAATCATGATTAGAATCTATTAAGAGGAAATGTTTTGCTCAATATTTTTCAATGATTTGTGTTCAAAATGGTTGTCTTGATGCAATTTTGGGGTAAATAAGAGAAATAAAGCAAATGTTAACTAAATGGAGGCCTAACATTTGTCATTGGGCAAGTCAAACAATTGAAGATGACAAAGTTGAATTACAATCTACGAATTTCAATTCTGTCATTTAACCACTGCAGGATATAAAAGTATACAATAAAAAAGTTTCTCATTCAAAAAATCATACAATGTGTGAACACCAAAACTGACAAATTAAGCTACAGGCCACATTAAACCATGCACGTAATCATGATATAAGAATGGCAGAGCTGAACTGCAATCCATATATCTTTGGTTCTAGAGTCGGGCATTCTATGATTATAATAAATAGTTTCTTTTTTTTTTTAAATTACTTCCTTGACATTTTCACTAGCCTGGTCTGATAGCTAAAATATTTTTTATCACAAACATAATGCTGCATGAATACAAATTCAATTTGTGTTATCCCACCTTCCATATTTGAATTATAAAAAAAAAAAAGCTTCAACTCTTTAAATTTTTGTATGTACAAAATGAGCCATATTGTCTATTTCTCTAGCATTTGAAAAGCAGTACCTATATTATGAATAAATCTCACAAAATTTCCGTACTAATTTCTTTAAAATAAATCACTCGAGTGCAAATTTTTATTTCTATAGTATCTTCATGATCAGCAGTCCTATTATGCTTCTATTGATCCAATTTTAAACATAATTACTTCTTTGTAAAGATATGTCTTCATTGGATGTTCACTCATAAATTTGACCTAATTTTATTTCTTGGGAGATTAAAATATTTTTGTAGTCAAACGTTCTCCATTCCCCCAATTTCTTTATTCGATTTTGTTTTCTTTTTTCTGAAGCAGTCACTGCTTCATTGAAAGATGCAATCATACATGTGTTTACAAGCATGTAAAAATCATTATCAACCTCTTTTTTAATTTGTAAAATCTACTTGATTAGATATTGAAAGATATTTGATTACTATATATTTCTCCCATAATGTACAATATTACATATTACCATTATTTTTTCAAAAATAAGATGTATGGTATAACAACCACTAAACATCACATAATCACCATCTCATACTAGCACATAATTGTTGTAAACAAAGGCAAAACTCTCCATACAGTAGTGCCACCCTGTGCCAACCAGAGTAATCAATGGATGTCAAAAGGTTTGTGCATAAAATCCCTATCTAGTGCCTACTCATCCAATATCCCCAGACTAGTTTCTGGCTAAATCCCTATCTAGTGCCTACTCATCCAATATCCCCAGACTAGTTTCTGGCTTGTCTGGGGATATTGGATGAGTAGGCACTAGATAGGGATTTAGCCAGAAACTAGTCTGGGGATATTGGATGAGTAGGCACTAGATAGGGATTTTATGCACAAGCCTTCTGGCATCCATTGATTACTCTGGTTGGCACAGGGTGACACTACTGTATGGAGAGTTTTGCCTTTGTTATGGTATAACAACATTAATCCGAAACCCCTGTTCCCGAGCTTTTTCAGTTTTGTGAATTTTTCAGATTTTAAAAAATAGATCTTTTATCTTTCACTGTAAACCTTTCGAAATGGCAATAAACTTTAATACTAATCTATAATTTTGTTTACATATAAATACTTTTTTTGTACATTGTATAAATTACTTTATTAATAACAATGTAAAACTTTAAAAACAATACAGTGAAATTTATCCATTGTACGAAATTAAAAGATCGCTTTTGAAATTTTATTTGTATAATAGAAGTTTTTGAATGACAGGTACTCTTTATTTTTATATGATAATTTCGATATGTTTACATAAGGTTAATGCATATACACTTTTGGCATAATAACAAATATAATTTTATATTGTAAAATACGCCATTTTTTCAGTAATTAAACAATATGACTATAGTAAATGTGCTACTAATTAATTTATAGGAAGGAAGGTTAATATTTGTTTCACAGATTTAAAAAGTATTTAACAAATTAAAATGACAAAATTATAAAAAAAAATGGATAAAGATTAAAAAAAAAAGAAAAATAATATTTTTAAAAATTAAAAATCCGACTGCAGAAGAGATAGATATTTGTCTCTCACTCATTTTGATATATTTGAGGGAGGGGAAGAGACATAACATATATTGATATTGGTGGATTCAAGATATCGAGTCTACAATTATTAGGATTGTACCAGGAAATAATGGAGATTAGAGAATTGATCAAATATTTTTAATCAACATGCTCTAAATGAAAATCACTTATAGAGAAAACCAGTACATGGTTGCAGATATATCAATAAAAAAATCAAAAGCTGTGATTGGGAGAAAATATGATAGGTCAATGCTATTCGGAAAGAATAGATCAAGTAACTAATAACAGAAATTGAGAGAAATGCAATAATTAAGACACTTTTGTTTCGTATGTTATGAAATTGGAGCATCAAAAATTTTATTAGATATGTAATTGTATAAAACAATTGTGTCAGAAAACATGAAAAATGATTATAAAGATATCTGATATCTAAGATGAAGGCAGATGACAGAGTAAGAAAGGATTAAAATTAATTGAAAAGGATATATCTATGAAAAAATAGCAGATAAAACATATATACATTGTGTCCCAGTTAAAAGATGACTAATAATTGGTTTTCTCTCTAAAGTGCCTGCCACAATATCTCTGCATAGTGACATAATTTAGGCTATTCACAACAAAAATTTCCAAGATGTTAGTATGTCTGACTCAAGAGTTAATGTGTTTCATTATGGAACAAAAAGCTAATGTTAAATTTTATTTTAAATTGGGCAGAAAACATTTGAAATTATTCAAGAACATTTTCAAGTGGTTTTCAAGATTTTGGGATAGCAGCATTGAAGATGATTGATGAAGGTATGAAATACGGTTACATTTTATGTCATAACTCATGATCTAGATATACTAGTGCCTTAAAATTTTTGTGAAAATAATTAAATAGTCATTACATACCATTTGCATTGTTTCACAGATGGCAATGTAGACAACTTGGGAAGAAAACCAGTCATCTTTTCACTGGAACACACTATACACATTTCAGATATATTTCAAAAAGTTTAAATTACAAAGTTGAAGTCAGCGTGCATTAAACATAGAGATATGCAAGAAAAATACAATAGCAATCTTGCTATCTGTTTCATAAGTGTTTAGTCTTATCAGTTTAAACAAAGATGTTGCAAAAGTTACCATCAACAAATTGCAACAAAATATTTATCTCAACATCTGTGTTGGCAAAGCAGGTTTTATTTTAACATTTGGTTGTTTATATGAACATGCATTAATATTATTACATGAAGATTACAAGAATTATACAAACATTCCAATACCAATGGTTATCAAACTTATTTCAGAATTTTGGCCATTTCTTCTCCAATTCTGAATTTTTTTTTTTTTTTCATATTTTAGAAATTTATCAAATATTGATTTTTCTGAATATCCATCACGAGTATATATGTATGCATCTATATATATATGAATACTGTTCAAAGTTATCAGTCTGAATACAGTTTCAGCCGTCTAGACAATATGTAAAATCGTTTTTAATAATGAGTTAATTACAAATATATCCTTCCTTCCCTCAATGACTCTACAGAGTTCCAATATCATTTTCTTTTCTTATTAGTAATAAAAACTATGAAGTACATGTTCAAAAATTTACAGAACATAAGAGATGGAGTGGAACTTGTGGAAGAAGCTAACCTGTTGGCTTTACTTTGGATGTTGAAATAATTTCTTCAGACTCTGTTGTTGATGAAGACGAAATGGACATAGTTTCCTGCCTACAATTACTGCCATCATTATCCCTTGAACCTCCTGTAACTGACGATATTCTAAAAAATGGAGGACTTTCTTCCATAGATGGACCTGGTTCTTCAGAATTCTCAGGTTGAGCTGTTTAAAATAAATAAAATTTGAAACATAATTAATATATTTGCCAGCATACATAAAATGATAGTAGTTAATATGTTTCCATTCATATTCAAAAGAAGTATTTTTATTCTTTCTTTATGTAAAGGACTAACTACTGCAGTATTGAGAAATTGATGAAAGTAGATTTAAATATTCAAATAGCTGCTTCAGTAACGATGAAGGTAATGAAAAAGAAATAATTATTTTAGCTTAATAAAACTTTTAACAGCAAAAAAAATTGGGAGATTTGTTTACAATAAAAATTTTTTTTAAAAATTGCAATTTTTTTTTTTTTACAAACCAGTGATAACAATAGAAATGAAAAAAATAAAGTTGAGTAGTATGACTTCAATGCAGAGTGGTGGCAGTTTAAGCAGAAATGGATCAATAAAGTTGAAGGATAAGTAATTAGAAAATTTTGAAATATATTAGAAAGAAGATTGGAAAAGTAATAATAAAAAAAAAGATTAAAAACAATGAATTAATGGGGGGGAAAAATGAAGTAATTTTTTGTGATGAAGTTATGAAAATGAAATGAGAGAAAGAACTAAAATGTTATTCTAAAAGTTATGGTTACAAGTATAAGAAAAAGTGAAACCTATGAGAAGTTGATAGACAAAGATAAGATGCAAAATTGTGGGTGTAGTGGTTTAAAAGATATAATAGTGTATAAAAATTCATTATTATTGGGAATTGGGTCACTAATTTCAATTTGAAGTGTTGGATGATATTTTCAAAAATGTATACATATTCTTCGGCCAAAAACTGCCTTAAGTCTACTCCAAAGTCGTACTTCATTACTGTCAATAGTGCTTTGCCATTACTTGCCTACCAGCAGCTTCTCTGATTAGTTATGAAGAGTAAGCATCACTGTGTATTCTTTATTAACCAAAATTAGACTGGAAAATCAGAAACTTTTGAAAAATCAAAATCATTGCAAATTGGATATTTTCTATTACTTCAAGAAAAAAAATAAAGTTAACAAAATCATTTTTATCAAACGATGAGACAATCAAGAGAAAAGATATTTTAATATATCTTAGAATGATACTTCTAAATTTGAACTGATTGAGTAGCAAAGCTGAATGATTAACAATACAAACAGTACGTTAAAGAATTACAATTTTACTAGTTAAATACAAAAATTTTTAATTTGCCCACAAGAAAAAATGGAAATCTATTAACTGAAGCATATCAAATTACAATTTTTTTTCTTTGATTGGTTTAATGATTTTTTTTAAAATTAATTTTAATATACTTAAATTTAAAAAAAACCTAATTCTCACAAGCAGTTTTGCACTCAATTTAGCACAAATATCTCTCTTTATCTCCATGAAATAGTGTATTCTCCTCAATAATTAATTTCTTGAACCCTTTCTTTCTCTATAAAAATTTCATCCAATCTTCAATTGTTTCGAATACAAAAATGCATTCAATACATTATAGGAACTCATAAATTCAAAGATTTTGAAACTAAGATAGTGATAAGCATATGCATATACTAAGTGATATATGATAGTATAATCCACTTTTAATAAGTCTTAAATAGGCACTTCTCAACCTTTTGGATTTTTGGCATAACAACAAATTCAATAGCTATAATGAATTATTAAAATAGTTCAATTTTATTTAAAAAGTGTATCTCTGCAACATATTATTACTTGGCCACTTACTGTTATGGGTACAAATTCTTTGGTATTAAAAATCAAAAATGCATTACATTTAGACATAAAATATTATTGTCAGTTACATTAAAAATTACAGGACATTTCTAAAACAAAGAAAATTTGGTTTTCATAATACATAAGCCAGAAATTAGAAATATATATATATGTAATAAAATGTGGGTAAAACCCCTACTTTTAGAAATTTAATATAGAATCAAAACAAGATTAGAATATAGTTTGAGCAATTAAAACTCATAAGTTGCCATTATTGGTAGTAAGAAATCTGTTCTTAAATGAAACATTATTTATATATAGTAATGTCTTTAATCCAAAATAAAACAAAAATGCATTACATAAAACCTCAATTGCTATGAATATTAACACATTATGATTGGTGACTAATCAAATTCCTGCTTGAATTGATAAAAATGGACTCCTTTATACTTTTTCTAGAATTACATTCATATTGTAGAACTAAATTATCAAAATTTAAGATTCCTATACATTATATTTATATTCAAAACATATAGATATGCAATAATTCCCATACATTTAAGAGCATATGATTTTCTTTCAAATAAATTAGTTCATATTCTCTTATTCTTTTATAACAATAGACTGAATTTCCACTATTTGAAAAACTATAATTCAGACATAGTTGATGTTATATTAATAATTTTTATTATTAGATAATCTCTAGTCTAATGAATGTCTAATAAAAATTATTTTTATCAAAGTTGTGAGGGCAGCACATTTGAACATTAAATTATAGTAATTTGCTATCTATACAGCTAGAACAATGGTAAAAGATATGTATAAGAAATTGTGGTCTGGGTCAACTGACGAGCGCTAGTTCAGCATGAAATGTGCATCTTGTGGATCATATATCTTTTTCATATCTTTGGTCATATGTTTATGATTACATCCCTTCACAAGGTATTAAAAATGGATAGAAATTAGTCCCCATTTTGTGTGAGTGGTATAATGAAAATTACACTACAGAAATATTATTCATAGTTGATATTACTTTGATTTTCCCGTCTCAATTTTTTAAATGATTCAAATATGAAAAAAGAGCAGATGTATCATTGTAATATTGTGAATAAATATTTTTGTTGCTTAAACATTCCAAAAATAAATTCAAGATTTATTGCTATCTAATACATTACTATCCTCCATATTAAATTTACTGAATGATATCAGTCTGCCACAAAATATTAAAAAAATTGTGATCTCTAAGCCATTCAATGGGTAGTTTTTTTAAAACATAATTTTCTTACTACTGATGATGACAACTTTTAAGTTGCTGAAAGTATATTATAATCATATTTTGTACTACATTGAATTATAAAAAAATTTTTTTATTCCAAATGTTTATTTTAATTTTATATAATATTTCTTAACAATTCTAAAAATAAAAGTGGTACATTTTTTTCATGTGGCATACATTAAATAAAAGGAATTACAATTGTGTACTATTTATGAGAATTGTCATAAAAATGATTATTTCTTCTTAAAAGCTGAGGATTTTATATATAATATTCTTAATTCTTAACACATATTATATAGCCTTAGTTTCAAACTTACGTTACTACAGATTTTGAACGCATGTACACAACAGCATTGATAGATAGCTGCCGCTTGTTAATCCATAATCCAGTTTGCTCTAGGTAAACTGGTAGACACATTTTCAAATATTAGCTGAATAAAGTAATAAGAATTCATTATTAATATAAGTATTTCCATCAACTATAAACATGTGTTGTGAGGTAATGGACTTAGAGAGTAAGTTCCTTCCTGGCGGTTCAAGCACAATAGTGAGAAAAGTTTATTCATTTAACCAGAGATTTTTTTAAAAAAAACTTTAGTCAGAAATTATTCCAGAATCTAGTTTTCAAGTCTAATACTATCACCACCTAAATAAACTGCTCATTAATCCATTTTTTCTCTCTAAAAAATCATATTTTTGAAAAATACCTTTTTAGTACCAATTGGCAGAACGAAATTTTTTAAATATTACACATATATATACACACACATATGACACATTCTTTAGAAATGCCTGTTATATGAAGATAAAAAAATGCACATTCTTTAAAAATATCTATCGTATATTGATAGATAGGAAACGATACGACCAAATACTGTCAACAATTAGGTATGTCTTATTATCTGACCTTGGTATTGACTTCTGGAGATTCTTGGGAATCAATAAATCTCCTTTTTTAGTAGTTCTCTTAATTAAATGGCCGTAAAAAAGCAAAGACATATATTTTGCATGTTATATTTTAAACTAGCGATTTAACGTTCGACCCCCCCCCCCCAACACATGATTTCACATATAAAATAATTTGATTTTTTTTAAAAAAAAAAGTTGTGTGTGCGTGTTCACTTTCAAATTGAATAAAAAGTAGTATTCTAAAAAAATTTAATCTCGTTTTTACCGCAAAGTCTGACTACGATCATTTATGGAGGAAAAAAACCCCTAATCATTACCATTAATCCTTTTTTTTTTTTTTAAGGACACCGGTTTGAGTTTAATACAGAATTAATTTATAAAATGTACCATGAAAAACAGAGATCTAATAGGAACCTGTCTGAATTTGAGATTTGGAAATAGCATCGTTTTAATATTACTACATCTTGTATAACAGGTATTTAAAAAAGATGTATACGCATCTGTATACATATACTCACTCTCTTTTTTAATAGTGACTTGTGAATCTTCGTTGCAATCTTGGTATTCAGTGATAGAGACTTCTGGAAGTTCAGAATGTTTACCTCCCCATAAGGCATGAAGTAATTCAAAATATTTGCAAGTACTGAATGTATTTATTGCTTCGTTATAGTTCCTTTTCAAACGTTTTACTCTTTCCATTACCTGTGCTGGAGTCCTTATGAATTTCCTTTCATGGCTCTCTAGTTTGCTTATTACCTGCTTACATATAAGCTTAGGCCTAACCACAGTATTTGTTCGTTTTGCTAACATAGTCAATTCTGTTAATACTCCAATTAAAATCAAATTTTCCTCATGACTCCATTGTAGTCCAAACGTAGATGATACAGAAGCCATCGTGGAAGCCATGATGGTAAACTACAATGGCTTTGCTTTATTTCTGCCGTCTAGTGAATCGTTAAACTACAAGTTCCAAGTCACGGTTTCGAGGCTATACGTATCTTTAAGTTACGTGATCAAAATGTTTTTATAAAGTGCAATTTAATAACAAGTTTTTTTATTTTATAATGAAAGTGATTTGAATCATTTGTTAAGCAAAATATCTAAAATTTAAAAATAATTATTTCATATATTAAATATGAGTATATATTTAACTTACGCGCACATATAATGATGGCCATTAACTTTTTAAAATTATCTCCCTTTTAACTCCTATATATTGCATTATCTTTTCATTATTTGTATGCGAGTTTTTTTAATTATCTTTATGTAATACATTCATGAAGTGGGGGGAAAAAATCCACTTTTTAATCTGATTCATCGTAGAAAGTTTCTCTCTATGAATCTATGTCATTACCGTGTCGCATCGAGAGTGGGGCGATGGGTGCGGTCTGACTCGGGTACAAGCAATTAGGGTGTAAATTGTCTATAGAAAACTTTAAAAGAATAATAAATCCGACAAAGTCGTTCTGCTTTTTTCATTGCCATACGCTGATAATTCTAAACAAAGTTAGTAATAAAATATTCATCGCCAAAAAATTTTGTTGTTCGGAATTCTAAACAATTACTGAGATCATCATTGATATATTTTTAAAAATTAGCACATGACATTGAGTATTATATTCTCTTATGGCAATTATGTATATAAATTTTTCTTTGTTTTTATAATAATAAAAAGTTATTGTTGTTTTTTTTTTTGCAAAAGGTCGAAATATTATACTACATATATTTTTCTGTTAGATTAAATATTCTTTTTATTATTTCGACAGTAAAACTAAATGTAAATATGTATTTATGCGTATTAATAGTGCTTACATTAGTGGAAAGAATTATTGTTATATACGTGTGTACAAATTGTAAAACTTCAGGCATAGAAATTAAGTTATATAAATTTAAAAATCATCTGGAAATTTCCAGATGATAAATTTATTACTGTCTGGAATTTTTGTCTGAACCAAAAATTACTCTTAAAACATCAAGAATAATTCTCATTGGTTATTCCGGATAAACAACTTGTAAACATTTTAATTACCCCACTTTAATATAAACAGAAAAGTAAATAAATCAACTGTCCTTTTTCTCTTTTTATTCTTGATTCCAGAATAAGGTGAATCATCTGATATCATCAATAATGTTTTTTTTTTACTTCAGTGAACAGTCGACCTTCTTACATGTCAAAGCAGATTTAAGGAAATCCAGTAACTACTGGGAAAACCTTTGAATATAGAACATGTTTTTTTCTGGTATGGCCATGGAATTTCATCCCCAATATTAAGGAAAAAGTATTCCTATTTTAAATGAATTGGTTTTCTCAACTAGATATTAATATAAACATCTGCTAGTCAGATTCCTAATAGCTTGTGGTATAACTATAACTTCATAAATAAGACCACTGTATATTTTTGTTAATAATTTTGTAGTTTTTTCTTTCTCTATAAATGAAGACTTGTACATATTATTTAATGTGTAATAAAATAATAACTCAAGTTATATCAAGGAACCAGGTCAAGTCGTTATTTTTATTATTGATAATTAAGAAATGATTTGTCTGCTTGTTATCAGCTGATGTAATTGGCCACAAAATAATAATTTTGAGATTCATTTTGTCACCCCAGAAACAACAACAAATGTACGCCTCAAATATTGTTTTTTATCTGGCAATTTCTGTGTATAATACTTTTTTCCTTGTTTTCTTGCTTAGTATCACCATTGTTAATTCTAGTATATTTTTATTATCTTCAGTTATTATTATATCATTCTTATTTTTATTCACATTTCATGCATGGACATTATTTTTATTTATCTTCGATCTTACGTATTACTTCTAGATATGTAATGAACATTCTTGATGTGATTGAATTTTTATATATGGTGTCTTGGATTCCAATTTCAAACTAATTTTCACTTTTGTGTATTGTCACTGCTATTTTTTTGATTAATAAAGATATTTTTTTAGAAAGTGAACTAGCTTATCTCAGTCCACATTCAAGTACTGCCAACATAACTTTTTAGCCATAACTAATAAAATAACTAGAATTTTTTTTTATTGATTGTATGTGTATCATCTTGTTTATGTGATATGACAAGATTGTTTACCCATCTACGTTGCTGAAAACATTCAGTTAGATAATGAATGCAATTCCAATAGTAAATTTTTCACTTAAAATATCAGGCTTTGTATTTCTTATGTGAGAACAATTTTATCTTTGATTTAGAAAAAAAAAAATTGTACTATTTTCTTTTTTTCCATTGTTGTGAACTTTTTCATACTTAATTTTTAGAATGTGAATTATGAGGATGTGTCATAGACATTTTAGAAAAGTTATTAACAATAAACTTATTACAATTAATGTTTGTTTGAAACTTTGTGTTGATGGTATTTTAAGAATAGTTATATATGTTGGATTATTTCCATCATTTAATATTAATTGTTAAATGTCTTTAGAAAAATTCAAACTTTATTTATACTTTTCAAACATGCAAAAACTCTCCATATAGTAATGCCACCTTGTGCTAACCAGAGTAATCAATGGATGCTAGAAGGCTTGTGCATAAAATCCCTATCTAGTGCCTACTCATCCAATATTCACAGACTAGTTTCTGGCTTGTGGCCTTCATCAGTGAGGAGCCTTGGATCTGAGAGCACTGCACCTAGATCTTAGGATCTAATGCAACCCTCCAGCATCCACCTTTTATCTCTACTTCACTACAAAACTATGAGAATGAAATTGAAAACACAGTAATATTTTCAATCTAAGCTCAATAGCTTATATAGTCATATGGTCCGACCCATATATTTTGGTGACTTTGGCTCTTTAACAACCACAGCCACCATTATCCTATCAGGCAAGATTGGTGTTAAACTACTAAACATCATGTGATGTTTAGTGGTTTTACTTTTCAAACACATTCAATTGTTAGTAATAGTGCACAGGTTTGTATATTACACAAGATTTTGAGTGTTTTCAGGCATTACTGGCCTGACCAATGACAGTAACTAGCAAGGGAATTTAACCTGGATGTTTAGATTCATGAATATTGAATTTAAGGTCATGCTTTAACTAACTACCTTTTGCCAGAATATCCTAATTACAGCCCCACTATAAATTAAATATTTACAAATCTAAAGATCTATATTTGATTCCCATGCTAGTATTATCACTGGTCAGGCCAGCAACACCTGAAGAAGAAATGAAAATACCACCCAAAATCTTGTGCTATATACTAACCTGTGTGTTATTACTAACAGTCGCATGCATTTAAAAAGTTTAAGTCAAGTTTGAGTTTTCTAATTTAACAATTAATGTTAGATGATGGAAATAGCCCATCCTATAATTATTACGATTAAAATTTGTTTTCTCCATTTTTAAGCTATACTGTCATAGTATTGTTGCTCATACTATTGTTTTGAGAGTATTTCTTCTTTTCGGTAATTAAAAGGTATTTGAACTCAGACTTTCAAACTCCCTACAGCTATCCACTCCATCTTATACAATCTACACACATGACCACATAATATGAAAAAGATAAATGATCTCCAATATATGTATTTCATGCTGAAGCAGCACTCATCAGTTGGTTCAGATCATCTCCCACACATGTATATAATCAGTGTTCAGTTTTTATTAAGATAGCAAATCTTCAAACTTTCATAGACAGGCTTCAATCTTCTCCACCCTCCAATTCTTCAGCCATCCATATCATTGAAATTCTGATGATGGAACACTCAAATCTCTTGTTGATGCCTATATTACTATCATACCCATGTTGACTTTAAGTCACTCTGACCCCTCATGTATAAGAACTTAATACAACAGTTCTCAACCTGTGGTCACGATCCCTTTGAGGGTCGAACAACCCTTTCCCAGGGGGCACCTAAGACCATTGGAAAACACATTTTTGATTTTTAACAGTAGCAAAATTAAAAGTTGGGGGTCAGCACAACATAAGAAACTGTATTCAAGGGTTGCGACCTTAGGAAGGTTGAGAGCCACTGCCTTAATATATCCATTTAAATACACAGAAGAGGGATGAGTAGAATACACACTGGATATGTAGCATTTAAATGCAAGTATATTGTCTATACTGAACTTGGAGTAATTAGAAAGGATTTGAACTCAGACTTTCAAGCTCTCTACAGCTATCACAGCTATCCACTCCATCTTATATTACTGATACACATACATGTGAAAAAGATAAATGATCTTCAATATTTACTGTATTTCAATATATGTATGTCAGTAATTAAATATGATCTCTATCCATGTTGCTCTACTGTTAATAGAGTTGCTGCTTGACTAGTTTTCATGATTGTTATAGTGCAGAAGTTTCATTTTTTTAAAAAAATAGTGCCTCCCCCTTCTTTATCTACTGATGATCAATCTAAGGACTTTTCTCTCCTTAAAGCGTCACAGCATCGGCTGGGACGCGAACCCGCAACCCCGGCAACCGCCTGCAAGTGCAAGGCAGTCGCGCCGACCTCTCGACCACCAATGCAAGGCAATCTAAGACTTTTTGCCTGTGATAAAACTATTTGTTGTTTTTTTTTTAAATCTACATATATTATGACTTTTCAAAGGATTTACACTATGTGTGTGTGTGTGTTTTAATTATTCATTGTCACAGAAAATTGGATAATTGAAATTGATAATATCTCATAGAAGATTGTGAGATATTACCATTGAGCAAGTTCTAAGCTTTATTCTGTGACTAAGAGGGTTAATTAAAAAGATAAACTGTCACGGTTCATTTATTTATAATAAGTCTTGAAGTGTGATGGTGAGTCTATTTAGATAATTAAATTTAAAATATCTGTTTTTATGTAATAGATATAAATTTGAAACTGGTAACTTTAGATTTAAAATGCATAATAATTGTTTAAAGAATGAATTAATTTATTATCATTTAAAGAAATGTGCAGAAACTAAGTCATTAAAATATATGCAGAGTCATACTGCATAAAACATAGACATTGAGATTAGTTCACCCACCCACCCCCTCCATTAATTGGTCACATATTCTTAACTTCTGCTCACTTATATTAAGTTCATTTATATTAAGTCTTAGTAGTTTCATTATTTCGAAGTTATTTTAAAACTGTTTAACATATTTTAAAGTAATAATCACTTAGTCATTATTCATTAAACTTGTATTAGTCCTTATCATCATTCAGTAGAAATTTCTATCATCTTCCTCTTTATAACTATGCAATTGATCAACCATGACCATGCCTAATCATATTTGCAGATATCTTATTAGAAACATTCTACATTTTTGATGTTTTAAATACAATAAGTCAATGTCAATGAAAAATTAACAATCGAATTGCCTACTCATCCAATATCCCCAGACTAGTTTCTAGCTTATGATTTTCATTAGGGAGGAGCCTTGGATTTGAGAGCACTACATCTTGATCTTAGAAATTAGTCCATAAGAAGTTTGAGTGCTAGAACTGGAATCAATCTGAAGACCCCTCACTCCAGACTTTGATACTCTACCACTGCCCAAAGCTATGCAGGACAAGTTAATGTCGATAATTTTTGTGCTTCTATATAATTTTATTTTAAAAAAGATCCTTTTTAATACCATAACATATGTCTTAATAATTTTAATATATAACACAAGTACGCCTAAGACCCAGAAGTCCATATTCATTGGTTTACTTTATTATTACTATCACTTCAGCAGTCCATACGTATTACCTTACTTTTTACTTCACGATAGCAGTGTCATTTCAGCATCTATCTATTTCAACATCTGTCCATACTTAAGCCCATTCCTGCTTATTAAATTTAGCTTTTGTTTTGTATTCAGTAGTAAATAAATTATTTCATGCAAGTCCTGCTCATTGATTTATTATAAAGTATATATATTTTTTAGATTTCTGAAGTTTATTTTTAGATTTCTGAATTTTAAATGCCTCACTTTCTTGCCTCCCGCGGTTTACATCAAAATTCTAGGCTTAGCTTGTTTGAATGTAAATTATGTGTGCTTGTATGTGCGTGAGTTTATATCCTGTAAAATTACTCACTGGAATAACGCTTTAATGAATTCATTCTTTGATGACAGACTAATAAAATAGTATTCTAGCTTTGCTTTTATTAATCTTAAATATATATATATCATCATCAACCATTATCAATCCACTGCAGGATGAAGGTCTCTCCAAGTTTAATCCATCTTCTCTGATCTTTAGCTTCTCTTCTCTACAACACCTCTGCACATTTTCTTATTTCAACCATCCATCTTACATGTGTCTCTTTCTGGGTCTTTTACAATCTCTTGGAATCCAGTTTAAAATTTCAATTGTCCATCTATTATCATCTCTTCTTGCAATATGTCCAGCCCAACTCCATTTCAATCTTTTAATTTTTTCAATAAGGGCAGTAACACCTGTTTGTTGTCTTACCCATACATTGCGTTTTTGATCTCTTCTTGTTACTCCCAACATACATCTCTCCATACTCTAAATTTTGATGCACTATAATAAATTGTGCTACATGTGGCAGCAGTAGCAACCCATCATTGTTGATGCCAATGAGTTACCAGTTGGTCGTAGTATTCTGTGATCTATTTACTCCAACCTGTCATGGGGAAAAAATTCAACATACACAGATTTTTAAAATATTTTGATGCAATATATTCATTTAAAATGTCATGACTAGAGTAAATACATTGTCAGATTTGAACATTTGGGTATTAGATTAACTGTGAAGATATAGTAAGTAGGACTTAAGAAAATTTCCTGTTGTCTTGGAGAATATCATGTTGACTCATTAGGAGCGACTACAAATAAGTCTTTTCTATTTTCTCCTTTCCTCATTCTTTCCTTTTTCTTTTTTGTCCTACTATATTCAGTTATTTCGATTGGTATAGAGCTCAATTATTGTGATGTTTTTTTTTTTTTCACTTTAACTATAACCAAGAGTTCTTTAATTATACTCATATCATCACTGCTTCTGATCTTTTCTCTTTAGTTTTCATGCAAGCATGTGATGAAATTTTCAAAGCATTTAGTGTTGTGAAAACAGTAGTGTTTATGGGATTAGAAGATGAGGAATCTGTAATCATGATCTCATAAGTGGAAAGAAACTTTATAAAAAGATAGCCTAAAAATGGCCCCATGTTGCTAAATCTGGTTAAATTATTATTCCGACAAGTGGATGCAGTATCAGTAATGACAATACTGGAAAAACAGGAGATGTGGTTGTGGTAGTAGCAACAATAAGTTTTTAGTTACATGTATATAGAAAGAATGGAACATGCTTGATGTAGAATTTTCTAGACCTGAACATAGAAAAGCTTTTGTGGTTAAAAAGTTATCTTATTAGTACAAACAAGCAATATAACATCCTTTTCTATGCACTTTACACAATTCAAATATCTACTTAATTCATTATTACTTATTGTAATTCTTAGATAGTGTAGTGACCAAAAGACTGATTCAAAGAGCTAAAAATCTCTATATCAGAATCCAATTCTGTCATTTATAGTGCTGGGCATAGTATGATTTCCAAATAATGAATCATTCCATAATTATTTGTTATAATAATTTGATTTTTCTTCATACATGTTTTATTTATTGTAACAGATGAAGCATTGATCCAAAATTTTTCATTCCTTCTTTTTTTCCTTGCATTATTTAACTGCAAACTTATATATACATCAAATTTTATTTTCTGGAAGTGATAGGCAAAAGGATATTACAACCAAGTAAAAACACTTGATAATCCCGCTATTGCTTGATATCATCTTATTATAAATTATACTTCTATTAACTGTTCATCTGGCATCCCTTTTTTTTTATTATTCATCATTTTCTAAGTTTATTTTCTTAATGTTTCATAATTCCTTTATTTGAATCACTTTGTGGTCCTCTATAGATTAAGGTGCAGTGATAAAATGGCAAATTCTGGAACTCATGATTTGTGGATCACATGCCAAATCACTCTTTTCTGGTGCTCAAACTTTTTATGATCTCCTGGATAATAAACCAGTCAACTATATTTATATATAATAAACCAGTCAATTATATATAGATGGGTCTTTTTTGAAAGTTGATAACCAATAATGAGATAGATGTCTTTGATATTATATTAAACTTAATTTTGTTCTGCCTTTTTTTTTCTCTCTCTTTTTTTTTTTTTTGTAATCTCAAAAATTTCATCTGAGATGTATGTATATATACATCACATATAACATCTTAGTTACTGTCATTATTTTCAATTATTATCAGTCAACTGCATGATGGTCTAGTTTCTCTAATCCCTAGCCTCTCTTCTCCACAACTCATCTACAAATTTTCTTATTTCTCCATTTCTTCTCATGTATGGTTTCTTTCTAGATCTTTGCAATCTCTTATAATTCAGTTTGAAATTTAACTATCTATCTATTATCATCTCCTTTATCATTATGTCAAACCCAGTTTTCTTTCTGTCTTGAAATTCTCTCAATGACATTAGTTATACATACCTTATACTCTTATCCATGTATTTCATTTTCAATATCTTCCTATTCCTGACACACATCTCTACATATTTCAATGACTTATTTGAAGTCTCTATAGTGGCCAAGTATCAGATCTATAAATAAGAATTGGATAAAGTATGTACATTAAAAATCTTCATTTTCAAACATATAGACATATTTTCTTTTAATATTAAATTATTTTTACCAAAAGCATTCCATCTGAGTTTAATTTTGTGATTAATTTCTACCATTGTGTTTCCATCTATGTTAAGTTTTTTCTAATTCATTATTATCTTTGTTTTCTTTTGAGAAAATCCATTAAACTTTAAATTTCATCTTTTTAATATTTAATAGCTGGAGGATTGCATTAGATCTTAAGATCTAGG